>JAJLVS010000011.1:0-339990 GCA_030570415.1 Saturnispora serradocipensis | reverse complement strand
GTGTTGAAGCTTTCACTGAATACCCACCTCTTGGTAGATTCGCTGTCAGAGATATGAGACAAACTGTCGCTGTCGGTGTTATCAAGGCTGTTGAAAAGGTTGACAAGGCCGGTAAGGTTACTAAGTCCGCTGCTAAGGCTGGTGCTAAGAAATAAGTTTCATCTCTTGAAAACTTAGCTTAGAACTTATTTAATTATTTAGTGAAGATGTATACTTTTTGAAGAATGCTTCCTATACTGTACAAATTATCGCTCAAGGCGTAGTCCTATAAAACAATTAATTATCTAATACGTTGCTGCTGTTGATGTGGTCTCTTAGCATTCACTATATCCTTCAAAGCTCTTCTTATTGATGTCATATTGTGCGAACTAGAATGTAATGTTGGTGATTGATTAGGATTAATCTTGCCCGAATCACTGCTATGATTGCTACTCAAACTTGAGCCTCTATGTGGTCTTGTTGGAACGACTGAGTATTTTCTTTCTCTGAACGAAATACCCACTTGCGTAACTGTTTTCTTTGAAATTAGTGAATCCAAATCTTTTTCTTTAAATTCATCGGTTTCTTCGTCCCATTCCCATAGTGTCCAATCAACACCAAAAGGTTTTGGTTCAAAAACGTATACTGAATGAAGTGGCACATCTAAATCGGTGATCTCATCCCTTGATAAGTTTAAAAAGTATCCCATCAAGATTCTACTTATAACTCTGTGAGAGATAATAAGCATGTGATCACGTGAGCGCTCAACTTCATTAATCATTGGTTTTAGCCTTGTTATAACATCAATATATGATTCACCGCCAACACCAGGGTATCTGTAATGAAGTTTATCAATTAATCTAGCGTGAAACTCTTTAGGGTACTTTTCTTGGATTTCTGCATAAGTTAAACCTTCAAAATCACCTGATCCCAACTCATTCAAAACTCTTAACTGTTTAACATCATATTGCTGTTGTAATTTTGCAAATGGTTCAGTAGTTTCTAAGGATCTCTTCAACAATGAACAAAAAACCGAAAATTCGGTTGGATGATTACGTGGATACCTTGCATTGAACTCAAATCTCTTTTTCTCAATGAACTTTTCGAGAGCTTCTGCATACTTTTGTCCTCTTTTTGTGATTGAAGAGTCGCCACCTATTTTACCCTTAGTATTGTCAACTGATTCACCATGTCTTGTAACAAAAATCAATCTCTTTTCCAAGTTGAAGTTCAAAAAGTAATAAATAATTTGTGATGGCAAGAATCCATTGATATTACATGCTATAACTTTTCGACCGACGTCAATCATTTGAATGTATTGGAAATCCTTGTTTCTTTCTTCTTCTGGTGAAATGGTCTCATACACTCTTTCGTAATTTCTTAGTCTACCGAGAAAGTCTCTCTTAGCCAATGTTGGATCCATATGTTTGTAATCGGGGCCTTGTAGTTTTAAATCAACGTTGTGATCAATTAAGACTGGATCATTACAAATAGACTCCAAAAAGAGAACCTTGAGCCTGCTAGACCTTCTTCTAATTGTTTCAATCACCATTTTTCTTCTTAATGCAGTGGTGTTAGTTGCATCAAAGACACCAACACATCCATTGTCATTCATCAAGTAATCAAGTAAATTATCCAAGGTTTCTTTAGCCCATTGCTCTCTCATTTGAATGGACGTTTTATTTTCTGGTGAGAAGAAAGCTGCATCATGTTGCGTTTTGCTATCCTCGTCGGGTAACGGCACCTTGTCAGGACCTAAATGATTATTTTTTGATCTTCTTGTTGATCCAACATTGAATATTTTAGAGTTGATTTGTAACCAATTAAGATATCTGACCATTTTATTAGCCAAGTAAGATTTACCTCTAGCTGGCAACCCAATCATGACAACAACAATACGCTCTCTGGTGTCATTCAATGACCCAACTACAGGTACTGACTGTGGCAATGAGATACTACCCTTTCCTGCTTCACTATTTGTTGTTGTGGTAGTGTCTAATGACGACTCAGATGCCATTGGCGAAATAACATCCTGTTCTTCAGAGTTTGGAGTTGGCTCCGGGGACTGATTGAAAGTAAAATTGAAATTGACACCACCTTCATCTTCCTTGCCCAAAAGTGACTTAATAGGCGTTCCCACGCGGTCAATTGGAGAAGTAGGAGCCATTACTGGTGTGTCATTAAGCGGGTGTGTGTAATCACTATTACTGCTTTCGTCATCAGTACAAATAGCCTGCTCACTGTTAAGGTCGTAATGGTCCATGAAAATCAGTTGATGTTAAAGTGATAAGATGAAGACACAAATATGTAGAATTTTTTTTTTTATATAATTGTCATAGTTTGACAATTTTAAAGGTACAAGCACGAGTTTAGATTACTAGGAAAAAGATGAAGTACTGTAGATAAAGCTATAAAGGAGGCTAGTTGTGAAACAAAGGACAAGAAAAAACAAAATATAAAAGAAAAAGGATATTGAGGATTCATATGATGTGCAGGGTTCATTTGTACATTCCATTTATCAAGCATTAATCTTCATCAAGATTTGATTGAAACTGAATATGGGTAAGTCATCAACTGAAAAAATTAATGAATGTTATTATTGAAAATACTATTGGTCGGGGTTATTTTTGGTGTGCTTCTTCAGTTCGCAATCATCCGGTCAACTAAATCATCGAGGGGACCGTAGTCTTTCTTGTTGAGCAACCCAAACTCCTTGCAAAACAAAACAAAATGCTTTAAAGACGTATTCAAATGTGTCTGTAGTCCTAATTCGTTTATTTCGTCGAAATGATGGCAGTACATGTGGGCATACACTCTAAACAGTCTCTTCATTATTGTCTTCACAAGAGAATTGAACTGCTTAGGGAAAGGGACTCCCATTTTGACCGGGAACACTGATTCATCGTCAAGAAATCCCTGAATCCACTGCATCAACGCTTCGATGTAGCCTGGCGCAGACATATGCATAGGTGGACGATTCCTCTGTAGTGGGTCCTGCCATAGATACTCATATTCTGCTGTTGCTGTCATTCTCGGACACGACTGCGGCGAACAGAATTCGGTGATCGTGCCATATAGCATATTGATCTGATTATAAAAGTCGACCACATGAACAGCCATCCATTCATTTGTATCCTCGCCTACAGGCAGCTTCACAGCTTGCGCCAATGCTGTGCCCGATCCTAGTGTTTGCTCTGCATAGAGACGCAAGTCGTTGTGTGAGGACACCTGATTGTTGTTGTTGCTTGTGCTTGCACTCTGCTGACTCCAAACTGGTGCTGTAGATGTGGTATTTGCTGCAGGATTTGCCTTGAACGACCGTGTCGACCTAATCGTAGGAATTGCCGATGTGAAGTGCGAGTTGAGGAACGATGACATCTCTTACTGGCTTTCTCTTTTGATGTTACACTTAAAAACAAAGAGCCAGAGGAAAAAAATAGATCGTGCTTCTCCAACGGTTACTCATTTCTTATAAATAGATTACAAAGCTGCACCATGACCATCGAAGAACCACTCATTGCCCCAAACGAGAACGACAAGCTTGATGCACTTATCCCTCAGGATCAGCTTGATGAATACAAGAAGCTTCTGGCTGTAAAGGCACCAAAATGGGAGTTTGAGATTGTCAACGGTTTCTTCAAACAGTCAGATCCAGATACCGACGATACCGTTTTTGACTGTGCTAAGTCACATTTCGGACGTGAGACAGAGACGTGGGAAGAGCTGAAGACTAAACTGAGTGAATTGAATGCCTCCGCCGACGCGAATACAAAATACAAGTTGATTTACTGTGCCAGACATGGTCAAGGCTACCACAACAGATGTGTCGAAATTGTCGGTCTTGATGCATGGAACGAACACTGGTCTGCCCTTTGCAGCGGTGAATTGCCTAACGGTGAACATCTCACGTGGGGGCCTGATCCATTCTTAACAGATAAAGGTAAAGCACAAGCACAATTGATGAATGATGCATTCAAATCCGAAATCAAAGACGGTTGTCCTTTGCCAACCAAGCTCTTTTCATCGCCATTCACCAGGTCTGCACAAACTATGGCGATTACCTGGAACGGCATTCTGATGTGCAAGGACGAATCTCTAGCTGCAAAGATGCATCCTCTTGTCAAGGAAGATTTGAGAGAGACCATCGGTCACAACACGTGCGATAAGAGATCCACCAAGAGTGTCTTTTTGGAAAGAATGAAAGGCTGGGGCTTTGAACACGAACCTGGCTTCACCGAAGAGGATTCTCTTTACCGTGACGACTGGAGAGAGCCTTTCTATGAACAGGCTATCAGAGCCAACTCGTTCCTGCAAGATGTTTTTGAAGGCCACGATGACGAAATTGTCTACTGTGCTTCCCACGCTGGTGAAGTAAAGAGTCTTATTATGGCCACTGGTCACCGCTCTTTTATTATCCCAACTGCAGGTATGATCCCAATGGTGGTGAAGGCCACCATTGCCAATTGAATACGTGTACTCAATACCTTCCTAGATATCTTAGACTTTTTTAGAGATACAATTTTGAACACGATACTAAACTTCAACGAGGTAATGCAAAAGCGTAAACGTCCTTCAAATATTCATTGCTTTATTGAATAAACATAACTAAATAGAAAACAAAAACAAAAATATTAAACCTTCCATCATCCCATAGTTAACTAGAGTGATTTTTATAAATCATTTAAACTCTGTTGAGCATAGTATCTAACATCAGCATCTTCATCTTCCAACATCTTCGATAACGCCTGTTTGATTTCTTCAGTTGTTTCCGGATATTCTTTCAGTTTAAGAGCAACCAAATGTAATGATTTGGCAGCATTAAACCTGATATTTGGAACTTGATCGTTTGTCAATTCCAAAATGAATGGATAAAGTTCACTCTTAACAGTTTCTACATTCACAACACCAACCAGTTTTGTGAATGCAAAAAGACATGTGATACGACAAATGAAGTTTTCAAAGTCCTTTTGCTGTTTCTTTTCTAAAATCTTTGTAATAACTTCCTTTTGACACCATTCTTCCTTGAAATAGCTTGTAAGTTTTTGAAGGTTGTTCACAGCTGCTTCTCTAATAGAGTACACTGGGTCCCAAAGCCATTCCATACAAAGCTGTCCAAGGGATTCATCGAAAAATGATACACCCAATTGCTCTGCTAATAGTGGGATTTGTTCGATAATCGCTAATCTGACCCTCCAAAGTTTATCAGTTGCTAAAGCGATAATGGCTGGCATCAATGATTCACTAAGCAATTGAATTCCAATGACCTCATTAACAATTTGTAAATGAGAGATGATGTTGAGTCTCACATCACTAAACTCATCTTTAAGCATTTCTACAAACACAGGTAGCAAATGTTCAATTGTTTTCTCCTTACCGAGTATTGGAGCTAAACCTGTAATTTCACTTGCTAGAGCACTTCTCACAGTTTCTGATTCGTCCATGGCCAATTGTGAAACAACTGGTACTAATTGAGCTAGCACGATATTTGGATCAGCTTCATTTGCCAATTTGGCGAAGCCTGGTAATTGCTTTGAAATAGCTTTTCTCACCTCTGCTTCATTATCCTTCATCAATGACACAATGTTAGGCACAAATTTCAAGGTGTATTGAGTGTCATTGAAATTGATCACTAGCGACTCAAATCTATCAGCAACCATATACCTGACCCTCCAACTTGGATCATTGACTAATGTGATCAGACTGACAAATAGCTTATCCAATTCGTTGGTTTCATTAACACTTTTCAAAAATTCTAAGATTGAAATCAAAACGTCAACAGCAAGAAACTTGACAGAGTCTTGTCCGTCATTTACAAGCGATTCGTACATTGATAAGATGTAGTCCCACTTTAACTCCCCCACTGTTTCAGGAGTGTTATATTTACTGCCAAGTATTTGAATCAACTCAGGAAGCTCCTTAGCAGCGGCCTTTCTGACCATTGGTGAATCATCCTGAATCAATTCCTTGTACATTTGAATCAACTCGGTTCTCTCTTGAGGGTCAACCCTCACGATAGCGGATTTGAACAACCCAGTGGCTGCAATGTGAAGAGAAAACCATCTTTCCTTGGCCAATCTATTGATCAAAGGAAGAAACTGCTTTGAAATGACTTCATCAGCCATGGACGTTGAGATCTCATTGAGTGAGGCTACCGCTTTCTCTCTCACAATTGGCTCCTCACATGCAGACACCTTTTCCAAAACAGGTAGAAGCAGTGGTGCAAATTCTGGACCGCCAATCAGAGGGACAAAATGTCCAAGTTCCTCTGCTGCTATAGCAATCACTTCATCTTCGTCTTCTGGTACCACTTCCTCAAGGAAAGGAATCAATTCTGAACGTGTTCTCTCTGGTCCTAGGGCAATCGCAATAGTATCAAGACGTTTCATTGCCTGAACACGGCTTGCTACGTCGTCATGACGGAGTTCATCCATCAACAAAGCAATTGGGTAGAGCTCCTCTACAACGCCTGTGGGATTCGATGCAACCGCTGTGGTCATTGATTATGTGTATTTTATAAAGCTTGTTAAACAAGAATGGAAAAATGGCGATGGATGAAAGTTTATGGACACTGCAAATTTATGAGAAATTGCTTACGTAAGTTTAAACATAGGAGACTTTAAATGCCATTTGAATGGTATCTCGAGCACGGGAGAGTACATTGCGTAGAGCTTTGTACCTGACGAGTCTTTTCCCCGTTGAAATTAGCACCAAAATGGTCAAAATCGCACACAAAAGGGTCAACACTTGGATAAGGTCGTTGTATCTGGCTGCAATGTCAACACCCATGTGCTGTTTGAAGAATCTAATGACATAGACTTTCAGTCCATGCGAGGGCTGCTTTCTTTTCTTCCTTTTCTTACTCTTGTTTGCTGGTTTCTGTGATGTTTCAGAGTTTGGTGACGCTTCTTTTGCTACGATCATTTCTTCGACGCTGGACTCGTCTTCGTCAAGATCATGCTCAACATCTTCTACATACCCGTAATCACTCTCATTGAGTAGCTGATCGCTGTTGTCGTAGTCAAATTCGGATTCATTGTTGCTACTATTTTCAAGACTTTCAGCCCAGCGTAACCACTCTTCAACGACCTGCTCGCTTTCCAATGCAAAGAGCCTACTTATTTTGTCCTTAACTGCATCCTTGCCCTTAATTGGTAGCACAGACTTGCTCAAATACATCTTCAGCACTTCAGTACATTGCGAAATCGGCTGTGATTTTAGTATGTGTCCTATCTGCCATTCAACATCCACGTTATGTTCGATCTCAATCTCGAGACAGCTACTGAGACACGACTGGTCCATACCGAGTCCCAAGTCGTAGATAAGCTTGAAAAACTCACTACTTTCCATGTCGTTCTTCAACTTATCGGCCATTTTCTTGCTCTGGTCATCGTCTAATTGCAGATATTGCGGAAACTGGAGCCTGTGCGTTGGACTTGACATTTGCGTCAATTCGTGGGCCTTTATTTCCCTAAGTGCCATTCCACATAGCGTCAGATATAGCTTGTATGCTGACGACAACCACTCTTCATTGTTGATATCTAAAGTCAAATTGGTAACGGGAGTGTCTAATAGCGACGACAACACCTTCAGAGACTTGAAAAAGTTCCGATGGTAGTAATGCTTCAATGCTAACTGGTACCGGGCACTCTCTTTACATTGACGAGAGTCTAGAGACGACGCTAATGACATTTTATAGGGCCAACTACTTAATCAATAAGATATCATTATGCCTTAACGGGTAATTTTTCAGCTCTGATCCGCAAATAATATCATTAGATTTCATTATTAATAATCTATAGAGAAAGCAAGTATACAAACGATATAAGGCAATAAACAAATCGGTGGTCAGTTCTCCTGCAGCCTCAGCTTCAAGCGCTCCAAAAGATTAGGATTGGACATGATTTCATTCACTTGGTTTTCCAATCTTTCTTCATATTCATTGACAGCTTCCCTACCACTGTTCAACATACTTAGTTTCCCCGCTACAGCCTCAAGTGACCTTGCACGAGAGGCTATCATCTCCAAGCCATTATGGATTTCTTGTGGTTGCTGCTGAACGTAACCTGGATCATATATATCCCAATCAATACTTGGCTTTTTGATGTGCTTGAGAGAGTTGGACCTGCTGATGCTGAGAGAGCGGCTGCCTGTATAAGCACTGGCACTAGAGGAGGACATAGACGTCATGGATGCTAGTCTCCTCAATTCCGTTGAACTCAAGCCTCTACCATTTACTAAACCACTAACTAAGTTTGTTGAGCTTAGTTTCTTTTTTAAGTCAGACTGTGACAATAATGATCGCAAGTTCGCAGCAGATGACCTACTAAATTCAAAAGCTTGCGAATCGGATCGGCCACTCAATTGTCTCGCATTTAGAACAACACCACCTTCACTTTCGTCGTCCGATGACTCTGTCGAGGTTGCTGTTAATAATGATTCTATATCTTCATAACTCGAGTTCAGGTGATGCATGTTGTTCTTCTCTGCTTCCATAAGCATCTGTCTTAGCTTTTCAACGTCATTGAGAACACCGCTTGCTGACCTCTTTTTCTTCTTGAGGATTTCAGCAACATCAACTTCACAAAACATGTCGGTGGCATTATCATACTGCCAAACATTTAAATCTAATCCATATGGCTTTGGCTCAATACAATAAACGTATCCATGCTGAATATCTAGCTCTGTTAACATCTCTTTGTTTAAATTCATAAAATAACACAATAAAACTCTTATGATGACTCTATGCGAGACGATTAAAACATGATCCTTTAATCTTTCAAGTTCGATAATAATAGGCCTCAATCTCGAAATCACATCCAGATATGACTCTCCACTTAGACCAGGATACCTAAATGATAGTTTGTTCTCAATAGATTCCATAAATTCAATAGGGTGAAGTGTCTTAAACTCTTCATCTGTTATTTGATTGAATGATCCACATCCAATGTTATTCAAAGTCCTAAATGACTTTAAAATGTATTCATCAGCAGGAAAATATTGTGCAGTTTCAATGGTTCTTTTGAGGGTAGACGTCCAAACATTGAACTGTTGACTAAAATGCTTGTGCCCTTGATTATCATCATTACATGAATCCATTTCTAATTTTTCTGTAACAAAAGTGGAGCAATCTTGAACATATTCCTTGTTCAATTGTCGAATCTTAAACTCTTGTCTCTTTTTAGCGATAAACTTTGGTAATGCCTTTGCAAACTGGAACCCTTTCTTAGTCAAATCCGAGTCTCCTCCTTTAATTCCCGAAACGTTGTCAACTGACTCTCCATTTGCAGTTAGCCAAATTTGTCTATCCGTCAAGTTGAAGTTCAAAAGAAAAAAGACACATTGAGAACTCAAGTAACCAGAAATGTTGTACGAAATGACTTTTTTGCCTGCATTGATAATTTTGACATACTGAATGTCGTATCGTTCATTTAGTTTTTCCTCTTCGACGTCGATTGTCTCATAAACAGCCTCGTAGTTACGAAGCCTATTTCGAAAATCTTCTAACGCAAGCTTTGGATCCATTTTCTTATAATCAGGTCCTTGTAATTTCAAATGGATGTTCTTTTCAATCAAGTTGGCGTCGGTACAGATCGATTCTAGAAATAATATCTTAACAAGCCCTTTTGTACGTTTATTGATCGTTTCAACAATCCATTTTCTTCTAGCTTTGGTAGTGTTAGTTGCATCAAAAATACCAACGTTACCATCGTCTGTCAAGAGGAAGTCTAACAGAGTTTGAAGCGTCTCCTTAGCCCATTGTTCACGTAATTGGAAGTTATCTTGGTTGGAGCTATCGAAAAAGTTGGCATCATGTGACGTGTTCGCTGCATCGCTGTTACCATCCAACGTGGGCCCGCTGACAGGATGTGCGGAAGGCTTGAAGACCTTCAATTGACGTCTAGTGTTACCCACGTTAAAAATACGTGTATTATATTGCGACCAATTTAGGTATCTCTGTAGTTTTTTCGTAATATATGACTTCCCCCGGGCGGGAAGCCCAACACAAACGATGACCAGCTTCAATGCATCCACCTGGTCCATTTTTTTATGAAAAGATCTACAAGGTAAAGAAATTAGCAATTAACTCAGTACAATAAAAAAAGTATATCTTTTTCACGTTCGTAGTGTTTAGTGACTCTTTCCGGGGAAACGGGCCTTAAAACAAGCATGTTTGGTTTTAGAAGACTATCAACCACTACCAGAAGACTTCAGCTTACTGCTGAAAAGTATACTGTGAAGCGTGGCGACTTTGGCAAGATTTCTAGCGATGATATTGCTCACTTCAAAACAGTTTTAGGTCAAAATGCCATCTTGGATGCCTCAACCGACGATGTAACTGGCTACAATCAAGACTGGATGAAGAAATACATTGGACAAACTCAACTTGTTCTTAAACCTAAGACCACCCAACAAGTTGCTGATATCATGAAATACTGTAACGAAAAATCTTTAGCTGTGGTTCCACAAGGTGGTAACACTGGTTTAGTGGGTGGTTCAGTTCCAGTTTTTGATGAAATCGTGCTTTCCTTAGCTGGCCTCAACAAGGTTAGATCATTTGACTCAACTTCCGGTATCCTAAAAGTCGACGCTGGTGTTATTTTGGAAAATGCTGACAATTACCTTAAAGAACAAGGCTACATTTTCCCATTAGATTTGGGTGCCAAGGGTTCCTGTTTTGTTGGTGGTAATGTTGCCACAAATGCTGGTGGTTTAAGATTGCTGCGTTACGGTTCTCTTCATGGATCTGTTCTTGGTCTTGAAGTTGTCCTTGCAGATGGTACCGTTTTTGATTCAATGCACTCTCTCAGAAAGGATAACACCGGTTATGATTTAAAGCAACTGTTTATTGGTTCTGAAGGTACCCTTGGTGTCATTACTGGTGTGTCCATTTTGTGCCCACCAAGACCGAAAGCTGTCAATATTGCGTTCCTTGGATTGGAGTCTTACGACGCTGTTCAGGAATGTTTCAAGAGGGCCAAGTCAGATCTTTCTGAAGTGCTTTCTGCTTTCGAGTTTATGGATAGAGACTCTCAATTGTTAGCTGCCAGACATTTGAAAACAACTCACCCATTGTGTCAAGAAGACGATTCGGGTACTGAGTCCGTCCCAGAGTACCCATTCTATGTTCTTCTTGAAACTTCAGGTTCTCAAAAAGAACACGATGATGCCAAGTTAGAAGCGTTCTTAGAATCTGTAATGGAAGAAGAAATTGTTGCTGACGGTACCGTTTCTCAAGATGAATCTCAATTGAGAACTCTCTGGAACTGGAGAGAATCCGTTTCTGAGGCTTCTCAACAATTTGGTGGTGTTTACAAATATGATGTCTCTTTACCATTGAGCGATATGTATTCTTTGGTTGAAGCAGTTAAGGAACGCTTGATTGAAGCTGACATCTTGTCTGTTGAAGATACTTCCAAACCTGTTTTTGACGCTGTTGGTTATGGTCACATTGGTGATGGAAACTTGCATTTGAATGTTGCAGTTCGAGAATACAATAAGGAAGTTGAACAAGTTTTAGAACCATTTGTTTATGAATTCATTCAAAAGCACAAGGGTTCCATTTCTGCTGAACATGGTTTAGGTTTCCAAAAGAAGAATTACATTGGCTACTCTAAGTCTCAAACTGAAATCAAGTTGATGAAAGAATTAAAAGAAAAATATGATCCAAAGAGCATTTTGAACCCTTACAAGTACCTTTAATTCAAAACTTTCTGTTTATATTGTTATACAATTAGATACGCGTACATAGATATATATTTGCATATATATACACTTCAATTTTAATTTTATTCTCTAACCAGTATATAGTGTAAAGTCATTAAAATTAAGTTGTAAAAGTCAAGAAGGATAACCTCTCGGCTTTTGAGCGTTGATAAACTTATAGAGCCAACAAAGCTAAGAATAGTTCCCAGTACTTTGCTTGCCCAAATACGAGTTTTAAGTTGTGAAAGACAAACCAGTACTGATGGATTATTTGAAATTCAAAAGTCATCACTATTTAACGTTTTAGACGTGTAAAAACCTACAAATGTTTTATTGTTCATAAAAAGCTGAACAGCTTCAATTTAACTTTTCAAAATATAAAGAAACTTGCTTTTATTATGATAAACAAAAGCGAACAGGCTATTTTGGAGCTTAAATTGTATCAGTATAAGACCTCTTTCCATACAAATGAAGTTTTTAGTGCATAACTAAATACCGATTTATTCCCAAGTTAAAAGTTATTGTCAGTAATCAAGGTCCCTTTTCAACAGGGAAAACATGAGTCGTAGTCACAATTAACTTCTATTGAAGAACGATCTTGCATCAATCAATTCTATTTTAAGATAAGGAAGTGGTGCTGAGTAAATATGCCAGATCATGCCAAAGAATTAATGCGACGAGGTCAAGATTAAATCTACGTTCTTTTATTTAGCGGTTTATACGTATAATACCCATGAAATCTTACTTAGAGTTAGTGAAGCAGGTAGATAATTGCCCATACTCACACGAACAAGGCTACAAAGAGTTTTATTCTAGACAATACACTCTACTTTCACATGATGGTGCTTTCAAATTAGGATATTTAAGTGAACCTGTTCTAAAAATAATGAAGAAGCACCCTGAGACTTTCACAATTGTTAAAACCAATAGAACAGTCACTCTGGCCTTGAAGTTAAATACATTTGAAGTCCGGACACAAGTTTTAAATGAGTTAGCGGTTCATTGGAGAGATGAAAATGAATTGGATTTGAAACATGGTTGGAGAGACGAACATTATGTCATTTATGATGACAAGGGTGCCAAGTACTTTACTCTGGAGCGATCTCTTTGTCCTTGGTTTGGTGTTGTAATGTATGGTGTCCATATCAATGGTTTCGTTAAAAACTCAGATGGATTGAAACTGTGGGTCCCAAGGAGATCATATTCCAAACAAACGTATCCTGGTAAGCTAGATAACACAGTTGCTGGTGGCCTAGGATATCCTTATGGTATTTTCGATACTTGCCACAAGGAGTGTTATGAAGAAGCTGGATTACCTAAGGATTATACTGAGCCAAGACTAGTCAATGTTGGTGTTATTAGCTATTTGTATCAATTCGATAATATTACGGTTCAACCTGAAATGGAATATATTTTTGATTTGGATATGAGTGACGGAAGGGTTCCATTTCCTGTTGATAATGAGGCTATGGATTTCCAGCTTATGGGTGTTCAAGAAATTATTGAAAGACTACACAATGACGAATTTAAGTATAATTGTGCAAGTGTTGTCATTGACTTTTTGATTCGACATGGAATCATTACCGCATCAAATGAACGTGACTATAGTGAAATCAATAACAGGTTACATAGATATTTAGAGTTCCCTTTGAGGAAATTTTAACTTTTTAAGAGATATAATTTTAAAGGGTTTGATGGACTTATTTGTTGAAATGAAGTTTAGTCTTCATCCATTCTCTTTTCAGAACTTCATCAACAGTTAGTGAAACATTACCATATGTGATCGGGGCAAAGAAAATGAATGATGAAATCAACACGCTCAAAACCAAAACTATGGCAGCAACATAAGCATAGTGGTTTAATGAATCAGTCTTTTCATTTGCGTTACAGAATTCTTGGTTTCTATTATTGGTGAACAAGAACTCAAAAATCGAAGCTGCTAATAAAGCCGCCAGTAAATGTGCTGGCAAGTAATGATGCAAAAACTTTTGTCTCCCCATCAAAAAGAATGGAAAATAATGGAAGCACCATGCTCCAAAGAAAAAGCCTGACGTGTAATAGAGTTTCGTTTTTGCTTTATTTGACAAAATCAAAACATTTCTCTGTCTTGACAACTGATCAAAAGCAACAATGGTCAAAAAAGCTAAAATCATCAAGCATTCAAACCACCAACCTGGAATATTTCCCAAAAAGAAGATCTGTCTTCTAAGATCGTTCTTGGTCCAGAAAGAGACACCAGATTTACAAATTGGCCACTCATCAGGTTGCGAAGCATATGGATGCTCACTTGATAGATTATTGTTGTGCTCGAACATCTTTATTTGTAGTTCCCACCATTTTTTGAAAAATGACATTTTCTTGACTGGCTTTGGCACATAAACTGATCTTGGACCCGACAAACCAACAATAGAGTCAATATACCAATTATTATCAGGATCTTGAATCTTTTTGTTACCATTAACTTCTTGCTGATGAAAACCCCACTCTGGCAATAGTTCATCATCATGTGTCCACATGGTGACAACAGTTGGAACGTGACGAACCTTAAATATTGAAGCCTTAGTTTTCAATATGTTGTCCAATTTCTTGTCAACAGGATCAAATCTAAAAAGAGTATCGTTAAATCTAGTACTATCACCTTCTTCAATTGAAATGACAACAAACTCTTCATTAGTCGGATAAAATGGTGAGGCAACATCATGAGTCAAAAGATATCCGTTAGTGCCCAAATGCCTCAATCTGAAAGTGTCACCCTGCTTGACTGGAATTCCTAGCTTTTGTTCTTCTGGAAATGCAGTGACTGGTAAAATTTCCCATTGGTTGTTAATGTCCTCTGCTTGATCTTTAACACAGGTCACTTGTTGGCCTTGAGAGGAAATACGGCCATCATCATAACGTAATGGGTATCTGTATGGATGTGAGTGAAGGAAACAATTGGTATCTTTATGTTTGAAAGTTATAACATCATAGAAGTTGACTTCCTTGGCCTCCTTCGCAAGAGGAGATTCAGCGAGAGTCTCCTGGAAATCAGAGCTCATAAAATTGTCACCAGGACCAGACTTGGTTAAAATGGCAAAGTGAATCCAAAACCAACCCAGATAGATAAAGAATGGAACAACAATTAGTAAAATAAATCTGGCAACAAAGTGTCTGCTAAATTGTTTTAAAGTTAGGCCACTTCTGTAATCTAATAAGTGCCATAAATCGACAGCAACAGCCGCACCAATGGAGAAGAAAGTCATAACACCAACATATTTGGTAGAAATGACACAAGAGAGAGAAACACCTGTCATAAACAGCCATTTATACCACTCACAGGAAAATGGAACCTTTCTTGTTTTAGAGAACTTGACATAACAGTAGATGGAAGCAGCAATTGAGGCGACTAAGGTAGCGTCCAATAAAATTAGTCTAGTTTCGCCAACGTGTGCATTGTCAAATGCAACAATTGCGGCACCCAAGACACATGTGTAAATAGAGTAACCGCACTCCTCTAAAGTAGAAAACATCAGTGGGACAGTGACTGTGCCTAGAATAGCAGAGAGTGATCTCAACGGAATATATGGTACGGAATAATCGTTGTAGTTGAGACCAATGTTATCAAATTTGAAATGTCCATTAAAACCAAACAACCAACCGACAAAGGCAATAAGCATCTTTGCAAAAGGAGGATGCAAATCAAAATAATACGTTCTTTCTAAATAGTAAGAAGCAAACTTACCAAAATGAACTTCATCAAAGACCACCTCGTTTGGATACCAGATGTAGTAGAATCTGGTTGCAAATGCACAAACTGTCATTATGATATTTGCCAGCTTGTACCAGTGATTATGGGTGTTTTGAAGTGGCTTATTATCAGAGGAAACATGCTTTCCATCCCTTTCAGCCTCAGTGGACTTTGCAACAGTCCCTGATGTCTTCAAAGCCCTTTTTGGTGGCATTTTTTGTAACTATATCTTAAGAATAATATGACACGTTAGGAAAAGGATACATTCAGAGCGGATGAAAATTTCCCCAAACTATCAACACATTTCATTTCGTGTTTGAAGTGATTAACTTATGTTTGGACTTGTTGTTCGCCAACAGCCTGCAAAATGGATAGCAAGTGCCTATGCAAAACGTTGGGTTTCTGATATCGATATGCTGGAGGCTTTTTCAGGGAACTCAACAGCGCCAAAAGCAAACAAGTTAACAAGTGCTAAAAAAGATCCTGTTATCAACATTAATACAGATTATTCAGCTGGTGTGAGTACAGCATCAGGTAGTTCTGCTACTATCACAGAAACAAGTACACTGAATTCGCTATTTGATACAAGTTTAAACGACGCCTTTCCAAAAGTGAAAGAGCAAAGTGGCACTAATTGGTCAAATTCATTCAGTGGGCTAGGCATAGAACCATTCAGTAAGGAGTCACAGACTATATTAACAGCTCCTATTCCTGACAACGATGTTGAAATTACGCCAGACGGATTACTTTACTTGCCAGAAATAAAGTACCGTAGAATTTTGAACAGAGCCTTCGGTGTTGGTGCTTGGGGGCTAGCTCCAAGATCTGAAACCCTGGTTCAAAAGCAAGGTGTATCAGGTTTACTAACGAGAGAGTATGGTATGGTTGTCCAAGGGCGTTTAGTGAGTATTGCCAGAGGAGAGCAGACATTTTTTAATGAAAAGGGTATTCCTACAGCAACTGAAGGGTGTAAAAGTAATGCTTTGATGAGATGCTGTAAAGATCTTGGAATCGCGTCTGAACTGTGGGACCCAAGGTTTATCAAGACCTTCAAGAAGAAAAATTGCGAGAACATTTTTGTGGAGTATGTTCCAACCAAGAAGAAGAAGAAGATTTGGAAGAGAAAAGATGAAGAAGTTGATTATCCGTTCAAAAGGTAAACAACATAATGTTTTTGCATGTTTATAGGTCCAGTTATTCCTTCAATAATTGTTATAAGGTACCACTATTTTTAGTGGTTTAAATGAATTTTCAAAGCTTAATATTTAGTGTACAATTAGAAAAAATTTAGATGACAATGTTTTTATTTAAAAACTATAAATTCCTTAAATGAAATCAAAGAATTTGACAGATTTACAAACCTTGTAAAGCTCTTCTTCTGTCTCTTTCTTCAGCAATGGTCAATCTAATACCCTTACCCTTTGGCAATGAGATGTATGGCTTACCAGCTTCCTTACCGATAACGAAAATGTTACCTAATCTGGTAATGAAAGTGTTTCCGACGGAATCCTTGATGTGGACCAAATCGAAACCACCTTCGTGTCTTTCTCTGTGGACAATAACACCAACTCTACCCAAGTTACGACCACCGGTAACCATAACTAATCTACCGGTTTCGAAAGACAAGAAGTCGGAAATCTTACCGGTTTCCAATTCAACCTTAACAGAGTCACCGGCCTTGATAGCTGGATCTGGGTATCTGATGGTTCTACCGTCGTGGGTAACAAGGTATGGAATGGACTTCTTACCTAATTGAACCTTCTTGACCTTACAAAGCTTGTAAGCAGCTTCTTCAGCAGTAATTCTGTGAATAGCAAACTTACCCTTGATATCGTAAACCAATCTGAAGTTTTCACCAGTAGCTTCCAAGGTAATAACATCCATGAAACCAGCTGGGTAGGTAGTGTCAGTTCTGACCTTACCGTCAACCTTGACGTGTCTTTCCATCAAGATAGCCTTGACTTCTCTACCGTTAAGAGCATACTTTAATCTGTTTCTTAAGAAAACAATCAAAGGTAAGGATTCTCTCAACTTGTGTGGACCAGCAGATGGTCTTGGAGCGTAGACACCGGACAATTTGTCCAACATCCAGTGCTTTGGAGCAGCTAATCTCTTAAGGTGGTGCTTTCTATTTAAAAGGTTAGTACACTAAATTCAAGCGATAAATTTAATGCATCAGGGCAAAAAGTAGCGAAGAAGGTTGAAACACTCGTTAGACTAAAAACAAATAAAATTCAAGTTCCTAAAGCTCAAGACCTTTAGTTACCTTGGTATTTTAATTTGGACTGATAGCGTCCTTCATATGATATACATAGATATCATAGGTTAGCGTAGTCTCTACCACTAGCTAACAAATATGTATGAGTCTTCTTCATCATACTTCTGCCTTTATACATTGCGATAACATATAAGGAATACATACGGTCCTCTACCCATTTTTTTGTTAAAATTAGATAATGAAAACAAATTCTTAATTCAAAGTTTGAAAAATTTCAAACTTTTCACCTTTATAGAGATTCGCAGAAAAAAATTTGTGCGCGCTTTACGTTTAGTGCGGTGTGAGGGTTATTTGTAAAGCAGTCACGCATATACAGTTTATGCTCAAAGTATTAATCTTCTACTGTGTCGTCCAAACCATCATGAGACTCATAAGAAAGTCAGGACTTGTTGCTTGAAGTGACATATTTAGAGAGACTTTGCTTACTGTTTTACATTATTTTATCAGGTCAGGAATTAAAAGGTTTACTCATCTTTGAGATAGACATTTTGTGGAAATACAAAGGAACTACAATAAGGTTAACTAGACCAGTTTTCGATGACATACTTCTTCAATAGTTGACCGACGTTTGAGTCTTCACCACAATTGTTGTAGTACTGCGCCTGACTGACCAAATCTTGAAATAATTCCTCATCATTTGAACAAGCTTGCCTTAAGGCGTTAAAGATGAATGGCTCAATAAAATCGTAGTAGACAACATCGATAAGAGTATCACCTTGATCCCACAAAGATTGAATAACATTGGGAACGTAGTAGTTGTGGAAATGCTTATGGATCGTGTCATCACCATCAGAGCCAAAATCATCAACTGTAGTTAAACCATAGGAATAAGGTCTACGGTCATCGAGGTTTCTACATTGCCTTAGTGAATCAAGAGCTAATTGATGAGGTGATTTCAAGCTTATCTTTTGCAAATTATTATTTGCAGATAGAATTACAGGGCCGTTGTTTAAAATCTTTTGGATCTGCAATGCAAACGATCTGGGAACGTTTGGTATCACCCGCCATTTGTTTTTGAATGGGGAAACAGTAAACAAAGCATTTTTTGTAAAATCACCTTTGTACAGATCATATCTGATACTCCCTGTATTGATAAGAACAATTCTAGAATTGTTGAAGAGACTGATATCGGAAGCATCACAGGATTTTGCTTCCAACTGGGATAAGATGTCTGTTTCCAAGAAGCGCAACAATGATTTAGCATCATTAGAGGAGTAATCAGCTGCAGAGGTGTAAAAGGTGTAAGGCACCCTACCATAAATTTCTTGTAATTGTAATTCACTAGCATACTTTGTCAATTTGTTGGTGACACTCTGGCCCTTTGAAGTATCAAACGTCTCAAAGGTGGTATTCGAATGCTCAATGAAAGAGTGTGTGTTGAAATCAATGTAGGATCTAAACACATTTGGTTTCACAGCTTGCCCAGCTAGATCCTTAATGGACAGAAACCCAACAGTTTCACAGTATCTACCACTTTGAATGGCCACAGATTTGTTGTCCAGCACAGAAAAGTCTCGGATATGCGAATGGCCGCCAAGGTATTGAATAGGGGTATTTGGAAAGTAAGATCGCAGTGTCGAGTGTAGTTCACCAAATTCTTTCCACTGGTGACTGACAGGCATGTGCCCAAATACCACAATGGTATCTATGGGCTTGCCTTTGTATTCGGTTAGCAGCTTTTGGAACCAGTGCTCATGCACGAGCTTAGCAACAGGTTCAACACGGACTCTCTCGTTTGCCCATGGGAAGTCGAACAAAAATGAGAGTGCAAACACCTTGTATCTGTTAACCTTAGTTTCAAAGTATCTGTGTGTGCTGTTGCCAAAAACTACCCACTGGTTATCATCGTCAAGATATCTCACATTGGTAGAAACAAACCGCTCTCCGAAGAAAGGTACTGTAGTTGTGAACTCCAGCTTACTGATCTCAGCCTTGTAAAGTTCGTGATTTCCAACAGTCACTAGGTCATAGGGTAGCTGCATGAATATATCGTTCGAAAACTGACCATTGATAGCTGTCAAGTCCGATAGGCCATTACCATCGTGTCGGTCTCCAGTATCAACAAGCAATAGGTCACCATTTTGCGCCTCAATTCCTTCCCTTAAGTGTGTCTCAAACGAAATGAGGTCGCCCCAGTCTGCTGAATACTGACGCTGGTTCATATGGCCCATGTACCAGCCGTGGGTGTCTGTTGTATGCAGCAAGTTTAAGGATCCTATCGAAAGATTTCTAATTGGGTCTTTTAAATTGGGATTTTTTGCCTCTGGTTGTGATAAGGGATCCCAATAAGCCTCCAGCACTGTTTGAAGACCAGCTAACAGCATCAATGGCTCTCTGAGTGGTATTATCATCGTCTATGTTAAAAGATACACCCGTACACCCTTCAGTGTGGAGAGAGCAGATTTCAAAATTCTGAAGGTTTCAGAAATTTTTCCCTGCGATTACATTAAGAACCAATAAGAAGAGGTTCATTGCCAACATGTCTGACGCCTTCAAGCTTCCTAGACCATTTCTCTTTCACGACTCAGATGTTGTGAAGCCTAAGTATGAGCCAGTCAACACGGTAGCAGAGGCATCAAAAATTGCTATTTACTCAGGTATCTTTCTTGGAGGTATGCACATGAGAAGACTGCTCCAACACAGGATGGGAGCCGCCAGACCAGGTCAACAACGTTACCTGAAGCTTTTTGAACTCTCACCAAGACATTTCATATCAATTCCATTAGCTTTGAGTACTTATTCATTTATTTCAAGCTCGCTATACAACTTAGATGAAGAGAGAACCACCAATAATGAGATGATCGCTGCTGGATCAGGTATTTTGGTGGCCACAATCTTTAAGTCAGGCCCACTAAACCAGAAAATTGGTCTTGCTCTTGGTATGGCTGCCTTTGTTGGTGTGTTCCACTGGTCAGGTGGACTGATCGATAACTACAACACCAGTTTTAGCCATATGACACAAACAGGTCAAATTCACAACCAAGAATCTAACAAGTCGCTTGACGAAGATTTTGCCAACGGTACCTACAAGAAACAGGGATTTTGGGAATTAGTTTACAGAAAACCTTTGTCTGAAACCATCGAACAACTTGGTGAAGGCAGAGGTATTGGAAAATATTAAATCAAAACAAGCTAAACATGCAATTAAAAAAGGGAATTTGTAGAAAATTAAGTATATATTAAACGTCCCTTGGTCATTCACTATCCCATTATATGTTTTTCTCTGCTATCATTTTTATTATTACAATTATTTATTCATATTTTATTAACATTATTATATATTATTACCTATATATCATACAAGAGAAAAAGGAAAGAGTTAACCAGCTTCTTTATTATTATATATTTGAATTATCTCACATAATCAAATATTATCGTATCTGACAATGACTTTTGCTTTACCGGGACATTGATACCTTTTATTTAATTTAGCAATCTTTTTTTGTAGTCCAATAACTCTCCCCTTGATCGAATAACTTAATTTGACTCCATCGACTGGTAATGTTATAACGATACCATTCTTAGGTTTCTTAATCTTTGAGGTCTCAATCTCATCACCGTCGCTTTCATTACCGTTTTCAGTTTCCTTTTCATGACATTGGAAATCAAATTTCAAAGATCCTGGTCTTATATTACCACCTGGATGTACACCACATATCACGTGCATCATTTTACCACAGTATTTGGTCCAATATAGCAATGATTCGCCTAGTCTTGGTGATGAGTCTAAAACAAGCTTCTCTAAATCTTGATAGTATCTTTGTTCGCTTGATGGTAATTCCATACCCCATCTTTCGCAAAGAGCAATCCCAATAAGCGCTCTTGTTTTGTGTGATAAGCCATGCGAGCCCGCAATAATCCCTGACGTTGCAACATGGAGCGCAGATGTAGGCTGAAGTTCCTTTGGATAGGAGCAATGAACAAAAGCAATATTACAAAGAGCAGGGATAATTCTTGTTTCCACCATCAAAGGTACCAAATTCTTTTTTGTTGGCAAAGCTGATTTCAGTAACTTCAAATACTTATCTGCTAATAATGGGGCATATGGCCTCGTTGCCGTAATAATTGGATCTTCTGATTTAATTTCGGTATTGAATGAAGAATAAAGTACACCTTCTCTAACACCACCTTCGGAGAAATGAACTGTTTTGATAATCGGTAAAGACTCAAATGCCGCAGTCAACAACAGTCCCACAGCTGGTAGTTGTTGGACACGTCTTGATGAAACTCTAAAAATTTTGGATGAATTCTTCAAATTTGGTACTTCCCTCTTCAAAAACAAATAGTTAGTCATGTTTTGAACTTTGTCAAACGTTGTTGAGTAACCGTTTATAATTGTCTGGATTGGGTAGTCTGGTTCATTGGCGATCAGTAGATGTCCAAGACCTCTTAAACCACCACCACAGCAAAATAGTCTGAAACCTCCATTTTCCTTTGCCTCTAGCTGGAGTTCTAATGGAATGTTAATCTTTTCCAAGGCCACTTGATATGACTCTCTGATCTCGTTGTATAAGTCTTTAGGATCTTCATGTTTCAATCTATGAGTAAGAGCGGCAGCACCGTACGGAAGCGAAACAGGATGTTCACTGATAGTGACGTGGCCATCAACAGCTCTAATCCAACTCAATTGGGTCGAACCCCCACCTAAGTCCATAAAAAGACCTGAAACAACGTGAAAAGAAGACGCAACACCATATGCACCTGTGATACCTTCCTCTTCTTTGCCCAATAGCAACACTTTCCAACCGGTGGCTTCATAAATGGCATCTCTGAACTGTTTAGAGTTTGAAGCTTCTCTAGTCGCTTCAGTTGCAACAACCTTAACGCCATCGCTTGGCACACCAAAGTCTTCACAGATCCATTTGAATCTTTGCATGGATCTGATAATTTCATCAATGGCATCTTGCGGAATTGGTGACTTACCATCGTCACCTAATTGTGCATCAAATAGTGAAATGCCCAGTCTGTCCTTGAACACACAGGGCATAATTCTGGCATGGTGAGACGCCTTAGACGATATCGAGAATCTGATACCGTTGGAACCAATATCAACAATTGCGGTCAAAGATCTAGCCACGACGGACGCTTCATTGCCGTGGCCGTTTGATTGTTGGTTATGTGAAATCTCATCCTCTCCCAGATGGCTGCCCTCTGGACTCAAAATGTTCTCAGCACACATGCTACCAGGAACGTATAGCGATTGAAATGTAGCTGCAAATGAGTTATAGATATATAACAGGGCTTTCAGGAGAAAATTTCTAAAATTCTAGTCAGAAAGCAAAACTGTGGATTCAACGATACATACACTAATTGGAGGCCTTTTAGTGAAGATTATCTGCTTGGGTTCGCAGATTAGAGGCAAGTCAAGTATTTGTCAACTTTATAGGGAGAATGGTGGGTTGTGAATGCCTTGAAAACAATC
This sequence comes from Saturnispora serradocipensis, assembly GCA_030570415.1. Classification (NCBI taxonomy): domain Eukaryota; kingdom Fungi; phylum Ascomycota; class Pichiomycetes; order Pichiales; family Pichiaceae; genus Saturnispora; species Saturnispora serradocipensis. Next base: position 316,881 of record JAJLVS010000011.1, on the reverse strand, counting down.
CAAACTTTTTATATTAATATTTTGGCCAACAACATAGACAAGCTAGGTATCAAACTAAAGCGCTTTTTTAAACACCGTAATGTACTAAGGACGTCCTTAATAGCATCCATGAATGCAACACTCAACACATCTTTCTTAAAACAAATAATTCATTTTCATCCCCCTGAGTTTTTCCAATCAGCTCTCATTTTCTCACTACGAAACTTTCCAATTCTTTATTGGTCGTGTGTAGAAACCGACAAACAATAACATGGATACCTTTGATGTTAATCCCGTAATCGACGTAGCTGAAGCTGCAGCAGATGCCACCATACAGCCAACCGAGTCCGTCGATCAGGCATTGGCCGAGGAGCCGATCGTCGAAGAGTCCAGCGTCCCAAGCTATCTTTGGAGGTGTGCCATCAACTTGGTGCTACCCTTTGTCAACGGCATGATGCTAGGTTTTGGCGAGATAGTTGCGCACGAAGTGATGTTCAAGTACGGCTGGTCCCACGTTAAGGTGTACCCACCAGCTAGACAGCTGCGAATTGCTCCAAGTATATCCACCAACACAACACGGAAGTCAGTCTTGGTGTAAGGATTCTAGCGCGTACACTCAGTTGCTCAGCAACTTTTTTTTCGTTTTCAACTCCGCAAAATTGATATGGCAAGGTCATTAAGCCGAAATGGTTTAAATACAACAGAAGAGCACACGAAGAGCAAAGTGAGAGAGAAAGAGAGGATAGTATACAGTATTGCGGATCGAGAATAAGTATTCAAGATAGGCAAAAACAGCAGGCTTTATTGTTCATTTGAGGAGGAGAACGATATTTGTAAAACTACAACATCGGTTAGAAAGAGTAATGAATAACCAATTAGCGAGGTCACACAACGAGTACATTGTCAGGTCATTACAACGACTGGCAGTGTTCTATTCCAAACGGCGCTCGTGGATCATAAGGATATGCTACATAGTCAATATATATCTATTGTTTAACGCAGGTTCGAAGTCCTCGAAACGAAAAGCAAACAGAGACGTTAAACGAGATACGGCACAGAAGCAGCGGGTGTCGCTGAAAGAGCGGGTCCTGCAGTCGTCCATTATCAATTTGTTGAAGCATTCTAAGAACAACGCAAGATCGTTGGTTTATTTAACGGGCCAAATCTCGCTTTTGCTTGCAAGGGCAGTATTGACGCTTAAAATTGCCACTTTAGACGGGCAGCTAGTCTCATCGCTAGTGTCCAAAAGGTTTAAGTCCTTTTTCAAGTTGATGGCCATCTGGTTGTTGATAGGTATCCCGGTTTCAATCACAGAGGCGCTTATTGAAAAGACGCAGTCACTGCTATCGCTCTCAATCCGATCAAATGTTACCAATAAGCTCTTAGACGACTACTTGCCTTCCAATGGCAATCCAACAGTTTATCAGTTAACCAATTTAAAGGATTCGACCATCGGTGATGCCAATCATCGTCTAACAAAGATTGTTGAGTTGTTTGCCACTTGTTGTTCGGTGCTTCCTGCTCAATTACTAACGCCCACTCTCGATATTCTATTAACAGGGAATCAGCTACACAAGTCAAGCAAAAATTCAGCTGAAGGTGCCGTCTTATTAGGGTTAATTGCCAATATATCCACCCTTGCATTAAGAATATTTACACCAAATTTCTCAAAATTGACTTCAATGAGAAATGCTCTTGAGAATAAGTTCCATACGTATCATTCAAACATTGTTCACAATGTAGAAGAAATTGCACTAGCAAAGGGCCATAGAAGAGAAATCGACATTCTTGATACCGCTTATTTTGAGTTTGAAAAGTTTCAAGGTATGGAGTTAAGGAGACTGGCGGTATATAACTTTGCTGTCAGCTTCATTTTCAAATATTCACTTGGCGCCTTTGGGTTAATACTTTGCGGTGTCCCAACATTTGTTGCTGCTTATTTGAATGACTTTCAACCCAATGATAAACTAGTTTCGTCTCTTTCATCCGATTTTGTTACAAATAGAAGGTTACTTTTGAGTGCCAGTGATTCACTTGGTGAGTTAATACAAAGCAAGAAAAATATACAAAACCTGGTTGGCTATGCTAAAGAATTATGGGAGTTTGAAACTATACTCAAGAGAATCAACAATGATTTAGAAATTGCATCGAGCATAAACAAACTGGATACTAAAGAAGCAAATGATCAGAATGAAAGTAAACAGGAACCTTTGTTAACTGGTAGTAATGTTAAGTATGGCGATGAGATAACTTTCAATAGTGTACCTTTGATTACCCCCAATGGTAATGTCCTAGTTGACGATTTAACATTTTCAATAAAACAAGGTCAGAATCTATTAATTATTGGACCTAATGGGTGTGGTAAATCCTCATTGTTTAGAATTTTGGGAGGTCTTTGGGCTATCAATGATCCTGGGTTTGTCACAGTTCCATACTCCAAAAGAGATTTGTTCTACTTACCACAAAGATCTTACTTCACTTATGGTACATTGAGAGAACAAATTATCTATCCAGAATCATTTGACGATTATTATAAAAAGGTAACTGGAGAATACCGTAACAGGAATGGTAGATTAATCAACGATGAATATTTAATCGAGTTATTACAAATGGTTAAATTGGACCACTTAGTTGAGGACATATTTGATAGTGATAGTGAAGATACCGATGATACACTTTGTAATGATTGTATTCAAATGTTGCCCCAATTGAATAGACGAGATAAGTGGGCAGATGTTTTGAGTGTTGGTGAGCAACAAAGATTAGCTATGGTGAGATTATATTACCATTGTCCAAAATTTGCGGTTTTGGATGAATGCACTTCATGGATCTCAAGTGACTTAGAAAAAGAATGTTATCGAATTGCAACTGTTAATATGGGAATAACTGCTATCAGCGTTTGCCATAGAACAAGTCTTTGGGAATTTCATTCCTATATTTTGAAGTTTAAAAGAGAAGAGGGTGAAGAAGTCTCACATACCTTATTCACCAAATTTGACCCTGTCAAGAGATTGGAACGGCATGAAGAAATGATTAAAATTGATCATGCTCTGAAGAAAAGCGATGATATCAACAAAAGATTGAATTCTTTGAAAAAGTCTAGAGATATGAGTAGAAGCGGTAGTAGTAACAAAGGCAGGATTTTGTTAGTAGCAGAAGATAGTGATAGTGAAACTGAATGATGTAAAACTATTAAATAGTATTATATGAAAGATATATATATAAGTTTTTATGTAAAAATAATTATTAACGATTTATGTTTATATGAAGACCACCTTTTTATTGGCCAATAACATGAGTTCCCACCAATTTTGAGAATTTGACCAGCATAATTCCATTATATTCATTGCACAGTCGGCGTTGATTGCACCTCTGATTTTCAAGTCAATCAATCTAGTAAGATAAAAAGTCCTTGTTAGTTCATCTAAACTTTCACAGCCGGCAACAAATATTGGTAAAATTAAAGTAATCGAGTTCGGTGATGTTGTATCAATATAATTTTCAATCAAAAACTTCATGTGATTGCACAACGACTGCACCAAATTTGATTCTCGTGGTATTTTCAGCCCTCTTCTATAAAGTTGTAATAAACCCATATTCAAAAAGCATTGGTTTGCAGCAATTAATTGATTGATGTGTTTATGATTTACAACTGTGGTTTCCACAAAGATATTAGTTTTAAATTGATTCAAGAGTTGCTGTATATTTAATGCAGATTCTGTTATTGAAGGTGATGAGGGTAAACCTAAAGCATCCGTTAAGTTAACATCTTTTATTAGAGTACATAACTTTGATAGCACTGGAATCATTTTCAAATTGATTCCTAACATGTTATCGACATTTTCATTCGATTCAATTTTAATTAACGTATCAGCATTATCATTGAAACTATAGTCCATTTGGTTTTGGTCGCTTCCGTCAATAAAATGATCTAATGAAATTCCATTCACTTTTGCCTCTTCAATTTCCAACAAAGTTGGTTCCAGCGGACTTGAAAGGTTAGTAAAAACATCAATATATGCAAACCACCTAATTAAAAAATAAAGAACTTTAGATTTCATTGAGTTTGAAGAAGTTGGAGGATCATTTAATAGTTTATTGAATGGTTGATGGTAACCCCGATTGAAGAAAATCTGTTTGGCACCTTTCATATGAAGACGCCACGGTTCATCTGTCCGTAAACTGAATACAGTAAATGATGAGAACATCATTACCAGTGATAATGTTAAATCAGAAGTGGCAGTTTCTTCATCGTTTAGCAACGTGAAAAGCTCTTTTAGCGCTCTGTTCACAAGGGAATCGATGATACCCTCTTTTGTCGTATCGTTTTCCAATGCCGATTTATGACCAATACCAAACGCAACTAATAATGACATCAAGCCTTCATTTGCCATTGCTAATTTGGGTAAAACAATTTTGAATGGGTTGTCAATGTAGATGGCATTATCTGCCGGAGTTAATATTGACGTTGTGGAGTTCATGTAAAATAAAAATGATTCATAATAGAACGGAACATTCAACAAAATGTCTGGAAGTGGTACCAGACCTCTTGGAATCTGCTCCACTTCTTCACTTGATGTAGGCGAAATCTTGATTGGAGATGGATAGTCTATGAACGGAGTTGACGGCAGCAGCCCGTTGCTATTTGCATGATTATTGGGGGTTAGACTGTTGATCTGATCCAAGTCTAGTGTAAAATTATCATCATTTTCGTTATCAAGTTCATCTAAGCAGGTTATATTGGTAGGATTTGCGTTGTTCTCGTGCAAAAGCTGCCAATGCTGAGATGCATTATTTATCAAGTCATCAATAAATGCCAAAGTTTTTGTAGAGTCCATCGTGGGAGGCGGTGTCATTGCAACTACTTTTTTATTCAGTTGCTTCTGTAAAATTAATGGGGTATCTATCAATTCCTGCTTTGTATTAGCCAGGTTTGGTGTCTCTATCTTGAATTCTATGGAGGAACTAAGTTTTGGCTTCGGAATAGGCTTGCTCGTTGAATCTTTTAGTTGGTGTCTTGATGAAGCGGCTAGCGGGTTCATCTTTTCAACTTTGGGGATCTTGTAAGGTCTACCGCCCCATGTTAGCTTCAAACTATAATCACAATCTTTATTCAGCTTCACACAAGAAGAACATTTAGGTTTTGCTTCGTTACATTTCACACGTGATTGCTTACACTGGTGACAACCCTTTCTTGACCTCTTGGATGCTGCCATTGATGCCTATTTGACCTCTTTTACACCAAAGGAAGATGGTTTATTCACAAAAATATGAAGATTCTAATCATGGAGATACTTAATGGAGAAGCTGTTACCGTTCTGGGAAGGTCGACGCGATAAGATTCAAATAATTTCTCTTAATTTGAAATAAGTTAGCAATTAAAGCGTCGGCAGCACTCATGTATAGTCTCAATATATCGCCATAAGCGAGACCTATCTTCTTATTATAGTAGCTTTATATACTAATTTTTAGAAGGAAAATTTTTCAGTTTAATTATAGATTTACGTACGATAAAAATAGTGAAAAAATTCAGAATATTCACTTATTGGTTGATTTGGGTGTACTTAATAGAAAGTAATTATATGTTTCAAATGCTACAAATTTCTATATTGTAAATTACAGGTTCTGGATGTAAATGTATCCATAGAAGTGAATATTTCAAAGAAAAAAAGTACTAGAAAAGAGCAATTTTGCTTTAAAAAAAAAGTGCAAGCTTGATTTGAAGTAGCGAAAGAAATGCACCAATGTTAATAAGGTGGTTCTTTTGGATCAGGAATTCATTGAGAGCAAAAGAAGATGGGTAGCAGTTCTGGTGAATTTAACGGGCAAAGACTGAACCCAGGGGTTCAGGCAAGGCTCCTTGCGTTTCAACAGCGTCGACAACAGCTGCAGCAGCAGGGAAACTCATCGTCCTCTAATGAAACAACTCCCACATCAAATGTGACCCCTACATGTACAACACCATCATCAGATATCCCATCACCGCAATTTCGGCCACATGATGACATGCCTTTGAGAAGAACATCGTTTCGGTTGGCCCAAAAGGAAAAGTCAGACGATCTAGCAAAGAGAACCTCTTTCAGGCTTAGTAAGCCCTCTTCCTTAGACGAGCATCATCAGCAGCATGAACAGGACGCGCAACAGTCTAGTTCCAACCATTCGTCGCCTATCACACCATCAAATGTGGTGCCATCCATGCATGACTCTCATAGTGACTTGAATAGAAGTAATTCTTATCACAAATCAACAAGTCCTGCTCACGCGTACCATATTAGCAAGTCGGTGGAATACATCACCAAAGTGAAAACACAGCAGAAATCAAGACCTACATCTTCCTCTTCCAACGTGTTCGGGTCGGTGGAATCAGAGAGTGCTACTATAGCTGCTTCTCTAACTCCCTCTATTGACATCAGTAAAGTGCAAAACGCTGCACGAGAAGGAGGACAATTTCTGCAATCATCACCATCAAAAAATAGTTTGAGTTTAAACAGTACCAATACCAGCATCACTAATGTAACTGATGTTCATAATGCTAATAACCATGAGAATAATAATAATAACAGCAATAGTAATAAACCAAAACTTTCTCTTTCACAGAGAAGGGGTATGAAATTGGATTTCAACTCACTTTCATCTTCAACGGAATCAAAGGAATTAGACTCGCCATCGCCAATGAACCTCAGTATGGACTCTAATCTAGAAAAGCTGAAATCAATGTCACTTGGCAACATCCATCAGCGGATGAGAAACTCGCCATTGCCAAACAGATCAAATCCAATTGCAAACAACAAACGAAAACCAATGATGAAAATGGATTTATCCAATCCAAATCTGAAGCCCTCCTTACCAAATATAAGCAACAATCAAAGTAAGTTTGCTTCATATTCAAAGTACATTGATGTCAAATCTGGCTCACTAAATTTCTCTGGTAAGGCTTCTTTACATTCAAAAGGTGTTGATTTTACAAACGGCTCTTCGTTTCATATATCAATGGATGACTTGGAATTTCTAGAAGAACTTGGCAGAGGTAACTATGGTGTTGTTTCCAAGGTTTTGCATAAACCTACAGGTATTATAATGGCCATGAAAGAAGTAAGATTAGAATTGGATGACTCCAAATTTAGTCAAATTTTGATGGAGCTTCAAGTTCTTCATTCCTGTAAATCCGATTGCATTGTAGATTTTTATGGTGCATTCTTTGTTGAAGGTGCTGTTTATATGTGTATCGAATACATGAGAGGTGGTTCCATCGATAAAGTTTACGGTAAAGGGATAAGTGAAATTCCTTTGGCATTTATAACGAAAAGAGTTATTGAGGGTTTGAAAGAACTTAAGGATGATCACAATATCATTCACAGAGATGTTAAACCAACCAATATGTTGGTTAATGAAAAGGGTGAAGTCAAGCTTTGTGATTTTGGTGTTTCAGGTAACTTGGTTGCTTCGCTAGCAAGAACAAATATTGGCTGCCAATCGTATATGGCCCCCGAAAGAATCAAACACGCCAATCCCGATGTGTCTACCTATTCCGTTCAATCTGATATTTGGTCCCTGGGTTTATCTATTTTGGAAATCGCCAAGGGTTGTTATCCCTACTCTCCCGAAACATTCAATAACGTCTTTTCACAGTTAAGTGCTATTGTTGACGGTGAGCCACCAGAGCTTCCCGCAGACAAATTTAGTGAAGAAGCAAAAGATTTTGTTGCACAATGTCTTAACAAAAACCCAAAGAGCAGACCAACGTATGCTCAATTACTCAACCACAAATGGTTGAACATGTATTCTGATCAAGACGGTGAAAATGCTATGGCAAAAATTGTTGCTGAAAAAAATGTTTTAGAGTCTGAAAAGGATAATAAAAGTCCAAAGGCGATTCCTGCCCTCCATAAAGGTCTTGGGATGCCTCCGAATAGTTTATAATTCTTTCTTCCTTCGTCACTCCTTTTTATTTTGTTTAACTTTAGATTGTACAAATTATAGTCCGTTTACCTATACTGGATGTGGTTTACGTAATCATTAGTTTATAGAACACAGAAAAATTGGTCAAAAAAAAAGTTCGAGCTGTTGATGATTTTCTTCATATTAACATTTCAACGAGTGAGGTCCAGTGAAGATTGTTACATAAACAAATATGTCAACACCACAATCAAACAAAGGCACTTCAACGAATGTTGCCCAGCCAATACAGATGAAACCAACAGATCAAACGATTTCCTGCTCCATTAAAAAAGTCTTTCCAGAGGAAGTTGGCCTTTATAATGAATTACAGGAAAGAGAGCGCGTTCTTGATATGATAATCAACAGGAAAATGCTTGACTTGCAAGAATACCAGCAAAAGCTAAACACAATGGAAATGACATCACAAGTTGGGGAGGAAACATTAAGAATTTTTATCTATAACACCAGTGAAAACCAAGAATGGCAACAACAAAACCATGGTGGTGTACCAAGCTGGACTCTCAGAATAGAAGGCAAAATGCTCGATAGTAGTAGCAATAGTAATCAAGAGAAGGGAGAAGCGGACGCTGATAAATATAAAATGTCGTGGTTTCTTTCAGGCTTAAGCGTTGAATTGAAGGCAACAGACGGAGATTTGTCAACACCATTGAGTATCGGACCAATCAATCCACCGAACGGTACAGGTTCAAATGCAATGTTAGTTGAATGGCATGATGATCCTAAGATACCAGAACAAGAAAGGTTTGCAAAGCAATTTGATGGTATGGACATCAAAAGATGCGGTAGTTCAATAAAAAATGGCCAAGGCACTGAAAGAGAAATTACAGCTGACATTGTCATTCAACCTAAAATGTATCCCGTGCAATTGAAGATAGCCAATGAAGAGTTGGTGAAGTTGATGGGTAAATCCGAAACTACACAGAGTGAATGTATCAAAACTATCTTCTGGTATGCGAAAGTTAACGAATTGTTTGATATTCAGACATTTGAGCAAAATGAAAAGGATAATAAGCCGCTAAAAAAAGTCATCACAATCAAGTCAGATGAATTATTGATGAAGATTTTTGATATACAAACAATCTCAATGCCTCAGTTATTAGAGTTGGTGGGTACAAAATTATTGAAGCCGATTGACCCAATTAGAATCAAATATAACATCAACACATTGAGCACGAATACACTAGGAGAGACTATCATTGACATCAAAGTCAACAAATCTTTGCTTACTGGTAAGAAGCCAGTTAATAAGGACGTCGAATTTATTGATAAACTAATTTCTCAAGAGATTCTTGATAAAGAATCCATGTCTAACTTATTCAAATTAGACGAAAATTTGAAATTGAACATACAGTTATTAAATTATTCAAAAATGAAGTATGATTTCTATGAACAGCTAAGCAAGGATCCTGTCAATTTCTTAAATTTAGTTTTGGAAAAGAATGATGAGTATTTATCTATTTTGACCGGTGACTCGTTATCTTTTGGCAAAGATGGCTTAATTGATGAAGAATTGGTCAGAAGATCTGAATTTTATTCTGATGAGTTTTTGAAAGAGCACGTCAACGTTTTATTCAACTCAGGTAGGCTTTAGTTTCAACCTCGAATGCTTTTTAGTCTGGTATTGTTAATTACTGTATTTTTATATTTAAGAAAAGAACATATTAAATTGTTCAGTAAATTTCTGGGTATTTAATGTTCTTCTTCTTCTTCCAAAAGCTTATTAAGCTGTTGCCCCCATATCACCGAAAAGTCTTTGTCTTTCCACATACATAACCCCTCAAATGTTGGAAAGCATCTATCTTTATCGTCAGTTAAAAACCAGCCATTTAAGTTAACATCAACTAGGTTCACTTCTTTGTTGATCCATGTGATTTGTAATTTGCTGTTGTTTATTGATATAGATGTGAAAAGTGGCTTAAGGTGATACATTGTTGTATATGTGTCATGAATAAATTTGATTTCGTCTAAGCGTTGATTTGAGTTCATCTTATCCAGTGGGAAAAAAAAAGTATTGATTAGAAGAAAGAAAGTAAGCTAACTAACTTCAGCATGAGTTTTATCATGTTTATGACTGCAACATTCTTTTCAATGAAAATAATAGCTAATAAATGTACCACAAACCATAGGACACTACTAATTTGCTCCTATATATGATAAAGTAATAAAAAATGGTTAAACCAAAAAATGCTGAGCATATTTCCCGATTTGGTATTTTTTCTGTTTCTATAATTTTTTTTTCTTAAACTAAAAATTTTTGAATTTTTTCACTATAATTTTATTAGTAGATATAGAGAAGAGGAACATAAAATGGCTAAAAAGGGTATTTCAAAAAACTCTAGAGCTGCCAGAAGAGGTGAAGTTGATAGATTCGAATCAGCTGAATCTAAAGAGCTGAAAGCGGAGCCAAGATTAGAAACAACAGATAAAGTTTCACCACTGATTCGATCGTCATTGGAAAAAAATCAGCAATTACTTAAAGATAAGCTGCAATCGAAGGCAGCAAGAAAGAAGGAGTTGTTGAATAACATGAAACACGTTGGTCAAACTGGTGTGACAAAGAGGTCGACGTCTTCTCTAGTATCTAAAACAATCAAATCCAAACAGAGGAAATTTCTAAGTGTTGATGGTAGATTAGGGCATAAGATTGATGCGTCGATCCGCAAGAACAGAATGGTTTCCAACTTGAGAAAAACTGGATGGGAAAAGATCAACGAGTTAGCAAAGAATTCTCTAAATGACGAACTCATTAGCAAAATGGATAGTGTTAAAAAGACAGATTTAGATGTAGAAGAAGAAATTGCAAAAGAGATGAGAATGGAACTCGACGAAGAAGATGAGTTGTCATCAAAGTTTGTGGAAAAACCAAATGTCTTTGCTATGTTGGAAGAAAAAAATAATTAATTTTGCACTGTACAAGTTCACTTTTCAATAATACATATTTTTGTTTCTTGTACAATTTTATACTTTTAGTTTAGTTTTAAAAACTTCATCGATCACAACCATTGTTTCCCAGGCTAGTCTGACAACCAGTAAATCATTATCAAACTCATGTACGTACTTTAGCATTGAGTCAATTGATTCACCATAATCCTTCAAAAGTTCCAAACCTTTTGGATTAGTTATAAGGTCGTGAATTACAATAATAGCAGCACGTCGTAACTCTGGATGTTCGGTTTCAAATGTCATGACGCCCTTAACAACATCAATTATATCTGAAATATGAGGTAGGATTCCAAATCCGATATGGTTGCAAACTAAACCTAATAAAGATAGTGAAGACATTCTCAGTTTGACATCAAAAGGTTGTCTAGCTGAATCATGTCTGATAGTATTGAGACAATGCTCGATGATTAATCTACTTTCACCTTGGGTCAAAGTCAATCCATTTATTTGTACAAACCTCGTCAATACCTCTCCAATACGAAGCTTCTCATCTATGGTTTTACTTGGCTTCGTGTAGCTTGATAAAATCTGATCTAAATGTGATTTATCAAAGGTTATCAATGTTGCCAAGTTTTTAATGCAATTGAGGTAAACAAATGGCTCAGAATCAGATAACTGCGATAGTAATAGATTCAGCGTATACTTTGTTGAAACTACTTTGTTAGATGTTTCAGTGCTGCTGTTATTAATTGTCAATTTTGTTAATTCATCAAGTGCATAAACTCTAATAGAGGGCGTTGAATCATTTATTTGAACCAAAATTGTTTCTAATTTGTCATTATCATTAGATCTTTTTTCTCTAATTGGACCAGTAGTGTCAATCTTTAAAATATTATTGAGGCAGTCATGTAAAATTGATGGTATTTTATTTTTTTGTGAATTCAAATTCTCCTGTAGTTTTAACAATTCAGATTGTTCCTGTTTGTTCGATGGCTCCCATCCACTAATTAAATTAAAAATTGGTATTAAAGACTCTAAATCACTTAATGAATTGCTCTGCTCGTCATTTTCATTCTCATCATCAGAATCCAAGTCTTCATTCACAATTAACAATTTCGAATTGTTAGAAGGTTGGAAGTATTTCACAAGGAGAGAATCAAGAAATTTTATCAAAAACAGTGGTGACTTTTCAATTTCAGCTCTAAATGTTTCAAGAAGCGACTGCAATAGCTTTAAGTTAACTAATTTCATAAGGGACATTTTGAATTCTTCTTGTTGCTCTTTCTCTTCGTCGATTAACAGCTTATAAGTGTCTGTGTCAATAGAATTTTGTATCACATAAAGCAATATATTATTTAATCGTGATGAATCAATTTCAGTAATCCTCTTCAGTAACATTACAAACGTTTCCGTATTGTAATCAACTTGTTTAAATAAATTCATCATTTTAACATCTTTTGATTCCATTGTTTCTTTAGTATCACACTTAATCATGGTTAGTTTATTCTCATCAGTTGCAAAACACCAACCATATGATGATGACATTATCAAGTTATTAATTATCAATTTAATATTTGACAGACTATCCCCATCTAACAGAATAATATTCTTGACCATATTCAACACTATATCAGCGTCTTTATGTTGTTCTCGCTGATAAATAGCAAACCACCAAATTTGATGAATGATTGGATTGAACAGGTGATTGAGGAAATTTTGGTTGTTATGCTTCAAACACCTGACTATTGATAAACAAACATTGAAGGCATTATTCAATTGAACGCCGCTGGTTAAACGTATTGAATCTTGGTCAACTGGAGGTAAAAAGGTATCCCAGATTTTATTAAATAAAAAATCTTTGACGATTGTTTCATCCTTTGAATAAATCAATAGCAGGAGCTCAACTAAAATGGTACACATAGTAGGCCTGTTGACTAAAACTAAAGAATTGAAAATTTGACTAAATATATTGGAATAATATGTGTCAATGGATAATTCAGCTGGTTTTGAATTTAATATTAAAATCGTACAATATTGCAACCTATTAATATCAACCTCTTCATTTTCTCTAAGCCCTAAAACTAAATCAATAATTGACTCAACACCATTTTTCTTGATCATCAAATGGGGCAGAAGTTCGTTCTTCAAGTACGTTTTTAGCAATGGATCAGTTGCATACTTCATCAAAAGTGTATAAAAGGAAAATAGTTGATAAGTCGAACTGAAGGATTCCAGCTGGTCAATGACAGAAAGATAGCGATTCGATTGACTGGAATTATTCAAATGTAAAGCTATAGTTACAATGAGTATATCTGTGAATCCGACACCAACAATGATCAAATCTTTCAAGTCACTATCGGACTTGAAGATTGTCAAAAAGGTTGATAATATGCTATCTAAAATCGTTTTGTTTTCATTGAAGTCGATCTTCTCTGTAACTAAAGAAATTCTGAAATCTTTCAGCCTTCTCATTTGTAATGGAATTAAGTACTTACTGGGCAAAATTGCATAAATGGCATCAACAATCAAAATATTAATTAAAGCACCAATTAGCTTTATATCATATAAAGGTATTGAGATATACTTGCTTTCACTTGACTTAGCTGATAACTCGTTGATTTGACTTAAAAATAATAAAATGTGATCAATAACCTGCTCTCGTTCACCAATATCATATCTTTTCACCGGCAATTGAGTATAAAGATAGTCAATTACGTTGGCTTGCGTGCTATAATTTGACAAAAAGTATGATATTTGGTCAAATAGCTTACCAATTTTGGTTGATCTTGGCCGCTTATCGTTAACGTTTAGTCTTTTAAATTGGCTCAATTGTTCCTTGATCTCATTTAATTCATTTAAATTCAATTTTTCACTCATTTAACTGCTATTGAAAGAGTAATTTATAATTTTCTTCTTTATTAAGATGTCATGATATAAGTAGATAGAAAAAAAATTTTCTTTTCTTTAGCTTTGCAATATCTGAAATCCTTTTCAAATTGTCCAAGAAGGCATATTAACAAGCGTCAAGATGGTTAAATTGGCAAAATTATCACAAGAGGAGATGGATAATGTTATCTATGACTCTAGAGCTGGTGACTTGGAGACAATCAAGGCCATTTTTGACACCGAAGTTGAAATTACTGTTCTTCCAACAATCAAAGACGAGTATACAAAAGCAACGCCATTACATATGGCGTCTGCAAATGGACACTTGGATCTCGTTGAGTACTTGTTAAAGGAAGTCAAAGAGCTGTTCAAAGATAGTGAGGAAGAAAAGCTCAAAATCATCAATTCTGTCAACGAAAGCGGCAACACACCGCTACATTGGGCTGCCTTCAACGGTCATCTTGATATTGTTAAAATACTATGTGAAGAAGGAGCAGATCCTTTCATTCGAAATAGCTACGACCACGATGTGTTCTTTGAAGCCAGTAATAACAATCAAGAAAAGGTTGAAGACTATCTTTTAGAACGCTACGGAGAAGAGATTGAAGACGAAATCGACCAGCGTGAGGACAATGGCGAACAGTCAACTGATGCTAGGAGTGAGGAAGTCCTGTACACAGAAGGTACAGAAATCGAACAAATTGGTAAAGAAGACTTGGAAGCTGTCAACGAAATGAAAAATTTGAAAGTCTAAGAGCCATCACATAAGTACCATCATTTTCTACAGCTCTACGTATTTATATATCTCTATAATCTATTACTCTAAACGCTTTTATTCTATAAATGTTGTAAAAGAACAAGGGTTACCCGGCTTTGAGCTTCTTTTCTTCACTGTCTAAAAATTTTTTTGAGTAAAAGGAAAGTGGAAATTTCACAAAAAGTTCTTCTTTAATACAGCATTAGGTATAACGGGGCGATATGTCAACGAGTGAACCAGTTGATGATCTCTTTTTATTGAAAAAGAAGAAGAAGAAGAGCAAGATCGTGAGTGAAGAAGCCAAATCAGGAGACAATGTTGAAAATGAAGACCTTGCGAACTCACTTGGTGATTTAAGTTTAAAGAAGAAGAAGAAGAAGAAAAACAGCTCTAAATCTCTTGATGAATTTGAGAAGCAACTAGCAGAAGCTGGTGTGGAAGAAGATTCGGAAAACAAGAGCAGCGGTAACGGCAACAGCGACTTTTTGCCATACGAGGAGCTGCTTTCAAGATTTTATGACATCTTGAAGGAAAAGAACCCAGAGCTAGCGGGTGGCCAACAGCAAAAACTTAAGATTCCACCACCAAATGTTCAAAGGGACGGTGCCAAAAAGACAGCGTTTGCCAATATCCATCAAATTTCCCAAGTCTTACAGAGAAACCCAGAGCATCTTGTCCAGTATTTGTTTGCAGAATTGGGTACCTCTGGATCTATTGACGGTGAAAAGAGACTAATTATCAAGGGTAGATACCAACCAAAGCACATTGAAGGTGTTCTTAGAAAATACATCCAGGAATATGTCATTTGTAAGACTTGTAAGTCGATGAATACTGAGTTAAAGAGAGAAAGTGCCAACAGATTACATTTTATTGTCTGTAAGGCTTGTGGTTCTACTAAATCTGTTTCTTCTATCAGAACCGGTTATACTGCCAACGTTGGTGCCATGAAGAAGAAGCGTATCTAACCATGCTAGCACTGGTTAAGCACCTAATTTTTAAGCGATAAACATATCTGGCAAAGCTAACAAGCACATAGGTTTCAAATGATTTAATGGTTTATTATATATATATATAAAGTACATAAAGAGTTTTTTTTATTTTTTTTTTAAACAAAAGATATTCAGTTAGTTGGTTTATTTACACACTATTATTTGCCTTGTCATTTGATAACGGAATATCAAATATCATGCAAAATAAAAGAAGTACTGGCCTGAGTGAATGATTTGAAAAGCCAAATAAGAAAGAGAAAAAAAAAATTTTCAATTTCAATAAATATTGTTTCTTTATAACTGAATAACTTTGTTGTTAGTTTAACACCATTGCATTATTACACAATTGTATCATTATCATTCAGTGATAGCAGTAATAATATATAATTTGGTCATCATTTGATTTTTTAGATTATTACATGCAAGATATAACAAATTTGTTAAAGTCAAATTTCAACTTGGTCCAGGATTACAATCAGTTATTTTCATTGCTAACATTCCATAATTTAGCTTTAGTTGGGTTTTCATTCACATTAATATATTTATTGGCCAATTTCATTTTTAGTAAGGATTCTAAAGGTTCAAAGCTATTATCAATGTCATCCAGATTTAGTGATATGCTATCATTGAATAGCGTTTTATACCAAAGTCATAATCCTGATAGATCACAGTACTATTCAGATCCAGTTTACAAGAGACAATACAAAAAGGCCATCAAGAACGGAGGTTTTCCGGCAGGTTTACAAAATGATGGCAACACTTGTTTTATGAACTCAGTTTTACAATGTTTAGCGAGTTCAAATGAGTTTATGAATTTTATTAATTCTTACACCGATGAAGAAAAACTGACCTCTACTGGCTCTTTAACATCTGCTTTGGCTGTTGTTAATAATGAGGAAGATCATAGTAATAATAAATCAAATGATTTTATCAAATCTAGAGTATCCAGTTTGAACAATACACCATTTTCGAAAGCACTTCATGAATTGCTGATTGATTTAAATTTGCCACACGGTGAGCGTACCCCCACTTATAAGACCAGAAGTTTACTTAAGGTTATGACAGATGGTCCAAATAAGCATTTATTTATGGGTTATAATCAAGAAGACGCTCAAGAGTTTTATCAAAGTGTTATGAAGCAAGTTGAAAAGGAATTCACCGATTTGAAAAAGGCTAGTGACATTCCTGGAGAAGCAGATGAAAATAAAAAAACTTTAACTGATAAAGAGAAGGATCAGTTGCGCAAGAAACAGTATGTGGATTTCAGCGATGACTTAATTACTGGTATTTCTGACTTAGGTCACTTAGGTGAAGTATTTGTCCCTGTTGAGCAATTGGATCCTGCTGATGAAAAGAATGTTAGCAAGTACATGCCTTTCAATCTTGTAACTCCTGTTGATGGTTTGCAATGTGATAGAATTGGTTGTATTGAATGTGGTGAGATGGGTGGTATAAGGTATTCAGTTACTTCAGGTCTTGGATTGAATTTGCCAATTGATGGTGCTAATAAATCTAGATTCACTTTACAAGAATTAATTGATGAATGGACAAAAAAGGAGATTATTGACGGCGTTGAATGCAATAGATGCGGTTTACAATTTATGAAAGAAAAAATCAATGATAAGTTGGAAGTTTTGACTTCGAAGGAAATTATAAATGAAAAAATCATTACAATGCTGGAGAATAGAATTGTACAGATTGATAATGCACTTTCAAAGAAATCAATTAGTGATGAGGTGTACAAAAGTCTACACTCTGAAAACAATGTAAAAAAATCACAAAAGGTTAAGCAGTCTTTCCTTGCAAGGCCTCCGCCATTGTTATGCGTTCATATCAATAGAAGTGTTTTTGATCCAAACACCTTTATGGTCAAGAAGAATCCTGCAAAAATTGACTTTCCATTAAATCTTGATTTGTCGGATTTTACAGCGGTGTCAAATGATATTAATTTGGACGGGCGTTTAGAATTTAGAAAGCAAGATGAAGATTGTCAGCCAATTAAAGAATCAAACTTGAAATATAAACTGAAGTCCGTGGTTTCTCATTTTGGTACTCACAACTATGGCCATTATATCGCTTTCAGAAAACATAGAGGCTTTTGGTGGCGAATTTCAGATGAAATTGTTAGACTAAGTACTGAAATGGAAGTTTTAAATAGTCAAGGTACATTTATGTTATTTTATGAGATGGCAAATGATGAGGATGCTGAATCGATCATTGATGGTGATGAAGATGCAGATGCAGATGATGGTGACGATAACGAAGAAAGTGATAAAGATGAAGAAATCAATCCTCCTGATCCAGAATACGAAGATGAGGAGGACGATGCTGAATCTGTTTCCACTTCCAAGTCTGGTGATGAAGCCCAATTAGAACAAGAGCAAGCGGAGCAAGATGGAATGATTAATATTCAAGCTAACTTATGAATAGTTATCAACTCTTAGACCTAAAACTAATATCAATTTATCCCTTTTTTTTATACACTAATATAAATGTGTGTATGAATGGAATTGATTAAATTACTATCATTGTACAATTAGAACTTTATATACATTTATTACTTTTGCTTGTTTAATATCCATGAAAATTTATCTGTTAAAGGCCCGATTAGCCATTTCGATTTCATGTTCTTTATCAATGAATTCATCCAAGTCATAATCATAATCATTTGGGTCGGTACTGATTTGAGCAGGACTCTCGCCAGTATACCTTTGCTCGAGCTTATCGCCGTTTAGTGAAAGCTTAATAGGAATATCGCTTGTTGTAAGATTCTTTAACTTACTAATTCTCTTTTTCAACCCTGAGTCCTTTTTAACAGACTTACTCTCTTCATCATCACCGCCAAAATTTTGATCTGGCGCTTCATATGTATAACCTTGGTATTGGTGACTTGATGTCTTACTGTTATTGAAATCAGTATCTGCTTCTGCTTCTGCTTCTCGTTCAGCCTTTTTACGAAGATATTCAGGATTAGCTTTATATGTTCCAACGCCTGAAATAACTGGCATTAAAATAACTCCAACAATAACAGCAATTGACAAGAAAACAATTGCTAAAGCGTGATAAGGCTCCATGCTTTAAAATCAATACTTATTATATAAATAACGACATTATCCAGAAAATACAAAAAAATTTTCTGTTCTAATTAATTAGTCAATAAAGCATAATACGTATTCTAAATCATCAATTCGATATAAAACTTGGAAATGCTACGTAGAGATCCGACAACCATAACACTAACAAACGAAGACTTGAAAGACTTACAAAGAGAAATCGATGATGCGGCAGTCTCTAGTAGCATTTTTACCAAATCCAAAGATTTTGATAATCAAAATGTTCTCGATAGCTCAATCGATGATAGCTACCTAGCATCAAAAGCAGCAGATATTAAGACTCGTATAATAGGGTCTTCTGTTCTTAATAATAACTAATATGAAAGAAATAAAAGTGAATTGATACTTTTTCCCCTTACCCTAACTGTATAAAAATCCTGTTTTTGCTATCTAATAAACGTTGTTTTTTTGAATTTAATTAAACAGAATGTTACCTGTAGGTAATCATAGTATACATAATTTTTTGAGGATTTTACAAAAGCCATTCAAATGATTTTTTCTTGGCATAAACTGCACAGTAAATTCTGTATGGTTTGAAGCCAAGACTAGCATAAACACTCTGGTGCTCCTTACTTACATTATGAAGTATTACCTGATCGATTGAGAGTGTTTTAATAATCTGGACTGCTGAAGTTATGAGACCTAGAGTAATTAATGATGCGTTGGATTTCAACGTACTTGACAAAGTTTGCAAAGAATTAGCATGAGAAACCATAAGACCGGTAATTCCACAAGCATTTTCTTTTTCAATACCGACATTATCAATAAAATAATAGAAATTTGACAATGAGCTGTATTTGTTATAGATAATACAACTGCCTACTGGTGTGTTGTTAACATAAGCACAAAGAATCATTGTGTGCCTTGGAGAATTTATGTCCAATTTCTCTCTAACAATAAACTTTTCAGTAAATTCGTACATTTCGGGAAATCTTGCCATTTCATCGTCAGATATGGAACCTTCAGCATAATGAGTTTTTAAAATTTCATTTATTGGCTCAAGAGTATCTGACAACCGAAAAGTTATATTGCTTTCTTTCAACGATGACATGAAATCAGCTGGTGAGTAAAATATCAGGGATGGTGGTGTCATCTCACCTTCGTAAATATCAATCTGTTTTTTACCTGGAAGTTCCCAATTTTCCAAGATATTCAATTTCATAATGAGCCTTTCATGATGTTCAAATCCAAACTTCGATACACCCCACCCATTAGCTCTAAAAAATTGTACAAATTGAATTGAATTGGTCATTGTTTCAAGTTCTTTATCTTCGCTATTATAATTCATTAACTGCTTGATTGCACTTAATTCTGAAATTATGGAAGCAGAAAAGATAACATTTAACGGGAAAGCAGTACCAAGTGCTATTGTTGTACATTTTTTCTCGATAGTAAAGTATTTAAGTGCATGGTTGTGCAGGGCTTTACCAATCTGATGACCTCTTTTCCACTTGCTTACAACCAAATAAATGTAACTGCCAATTTTACTTACTGGATCATAATAAGTCACCATTAGCCCATATGCAACGCCAGTGGATGAATTTCTGACAACAAATAGTGTCATTCTATCTTGACAGTCTTGGAATAATTCTCTCAGTCTAGATAAGGTTTCATCGCTAAATTGATCAATCAGCTCGGGAATGTTGTTATCTTTGGCCATAGCATAAACAGATAAAATGTCCTTATCAAAGTCAAAACTCTCGACAACCCAAGCTCTTACTTTACTATTTGAGTAATTGTTTGAACTATTAGCTTGATGTTCGCCATTTCCATTAGTATAAGGAACTTCTTGAGCATTACCAAGAATTTGTTCAGGGTATGCAAATATTACATCCTGAACACTGGTTTGTGTTGTATTCAATAAACCATTTAGGTTCCAAATATTATTTACATTGTTTTTAGAATTGTTGAAAGAAAGAACACCAGTTATGGATTTTTCTTTCACCTTGTTGTCATCAATACCCAAAACTTTCCCAGAAACCTTTGAATCACCAAATAGTAACTCACAAATACTCCTAAATGCAGGAAACGTGTAATCATACGAACAAATCAAGGTTGATCCAATTGGTGCTGAGCTTTTTATTTGAAATGGAGAGCCAGCACTCAATATTATCAATTGTTTGCTGACAGATGCTATCTTATCTCTCAAGTGTTCAACGATGATTGCCAGCTTTTTCACAATTCCCAATTGATTTGGATTCTTATAGCAGTCGGTTATAACAAGAATTAGTAGATCTGAATTTGAGATAATGGATTCTTGTTCAGTTGTCAACCCATTTTTTGAATACTCAACCTGTGTGACTTGATACGTATGCATCATTGAATAACCAGCCAAATAGTTGATAAATTCTTTGAAAACAACATCCAACTCACTTTCATTCATAGAAATATAATTATGTGAGGCATACATATTTAAGTCTTTCACCAACGGTGTTAAAACTCCAATTTTAATAAATTTATAAGGAGGCAAATTTGGAGTAAAGTTCTTAATTGTTTGATATTCCTTTCTTTTTTTCATAATATAGTTTGTTAATGGGAGTATGTTATCAAAGTCACGAACAATAGTCACGGATCTACTATAACTGTATTCAGATAACGCTTTATGACTTGATAAAATGCTAGGTTCTAATTCTGACTCATCTTCATTATAGGATATCTGATTTAATAAAGTATCTATTCTGGACATGCATGTTGACAAAACCAATTCTTTACCTTCGTCACTGAAAGCTATTTTCAAATACTTGAACGCTTCGCATTGATTTTCATATGACTCGCATATTGTAATCATGTCACATCCTGCATATATGATAGCAAGAGCCGCTGCTTGGCCAACACCCCATGTTGTGTACACAAGGTCCATTTCCAAACAGCCTGATATAATAACACCATTGAACTGTAATTTGTCTCTTAACATGCCATCAACAATTTGTGGTGACATAAATGCCAAGTAGTCATTGGTAGAAACATTTGGAAAAGCCGTATTCGCAACAGAGACAGCATCGATTAGATTTTGTGAAATGATACCTTTGAATGGTAATATGCTAGTTGACAAAATTTGTTGCTCGGTATCACTGACTGAAGGGGCACCATACACATCTTCAACAATAGCTTTACCTATACCTGGGAAGTTCTTGGCACATGTTAATATTCCACCTTCTTTCAAACCCGATGTGAATGCACCTGCGTATTTTATGACCTGTTCCGCTGTGGTCCCAAACGTGTGAACTCCACCTATCATGTTTGATTGCTTTGGACAAATGTCCAATATGGGTCCCAAGTACATATTGATACCAATGGCTTTTAGTTGCAGAGCAATTGCTTTCCCTACTTCTTTTATTAAGTATAAATCATCTGTAGCTGCCAGGGCCATTGCAGTTGGAAATTGACAAAGCATGAGATCTTCATAAAACGCGTTCAAGGCGCCAAGCTCTTGGTCAATAGCAATTATCAAGGGATGTGAGTAGTTATGGTATAGTGCCAGATGCTGTAAGTCCTTGATAAGTCTTTTCAATTGTTTACCAGAATTGTAATTGTGTGGTTTAATTATAAAAGCTTGAACCCTGTGTATTGAGATCAACTTGTGTGCATGGGAATTGGGCGAAACATTTTGGCCCTTAAAACCTGCCAAAATGATCTTCCCTATCTGTTCGTCTGGCATTAGTATTATATATGTTGTATATAAATTAAAATGTAGCACTGGGGTTGAAAAATTTCACCGAATGTTATTATTATAATACTTTGAGAGTTTTGCTTAGTAGATTTTTATCTTTAGAATTTAAGAAATTCGAAACCACAATGTCTTTGACGTTATGATTTTATAGACATTTTGCTTTCTAAGAATTCTTTAGTCAACAGGGGTAGATGGCTACCTTTCCTCAAAATTTGATAAATAAGAGTAAGCTGATGAACGAAAATGATGAACGAAAGTCACCTGTATGTCGAATCAGGTTTAGCTTCTCAAATCAACGAGCCATAAACCGTTATTGTTTGAACTAGTCCACATGCTTATTTTTGGGTTCTTCTATATCAGAAGAAAATTTTTTGGCACAGAGTCATTTATGCACTATTGAATGCTTATGCTTTGCTATTTCAAACAATAAAGTCGAAAATTTTCTGTTGAGATCATTATTTTGATCTATTTCTGCATAGTTATAGTGTGTGACTATAACCGTACTGAAATTTCTTGGCACAGCTCTCTTTTTTTATCAATAGGCATTCATCACCGTTTGTAGTGTCTAACAATGCTAAGTTTTGAATTGATTGATTTTCGAACCGGGAACTTCTCTTTCTCTGTCATAACATTCTGTATTATGATATCTTGACACTAAACATATTGCAGTCTTTTTATCTTGCAAAAGTTAATGTGTGAGCACAATATTCTGTCTGAAACAGACAAAATGAAATTTTTACATCTGCACTCAACTTACTTCTCGTACCATTTGTAGTGATAGATGCATTAGTTAAGTGTGGGGATAAAAGTAATTTTACGGAATCGTGAAAATAGACCAGATAGTAGAAGCTAAAACATACAATTGGGGTTTTTTCCTTTTTAATCAGAGTTGTGTCTATACTGTTTACGTTCAATTGCCCAAAAGGTCTCAGAAACGCTCATGAAACAATTATTTACCCTGATAAATATTCATTGCCGGCTGCCTCATCATGTAGTCTGTCGATTATGGTAATTCTAAGGTTTATCGAACAGTCTTTAATGTTTTAGTTGCTACAACAGAAACGTACTACTATGAAGGTAAATTAATCAACACTTTTTCAAAAACACTCAGTTATAAATGCAGTTGAAAAAAAGATAAACGAGAGAACAAATTGAGCCTTGCCATGCAAACCTATTAGCGGTGCATTGATGCCTGCATGAAATTTCAGTTGTAGTTTGACAGTATTACAACTGAATGCTTCAACAGCTAAGCTTCCACATATGTAGATTATTCTTTTGTATGGAAAGTTGTTTCTCCACATTCTCATATACATTTTCGCATTTTTCAAGCCTGTCTTTACCTTTTCTATCAACATAGATAGGGTGCTTTTTGCCATAAGCACTACCGGGGTGAGAAGCTGTCATAATGATAGCCGCTAAAGATATTAACAGCGATTCAAAAGTAAGGAAAAAATGTTCATTGTAAGCTAATTTCATGCCTTCACCTCTCTCGAGTTCTATAAATTCCACCAAACGGTAAACAGTTCTCCCGCAAATCAAAATTGCCACAATCGGTATGGCTACTAGTAGCAGAGCAAATTGCTTTCTCTTTCTAACGCCTGAATAATTTGGATTGAAATGATAAATTCCTGATTTGTAGCTGCTATTTACACTCCACATAAAATGTGACCAAAAGAAGATGAAAGCACAAGTAATAAAGACCTGCAAAGTCAAACCAGAAATCAACAAACGTGTACCAGTTACAAAATTGCCTGAAGCCGACACACCACCCCCGGCACCTTGCAACACAGATGCAACGGCCCCTGCCAAGATGAATACATATGAATACATCATCGGTTTTAAGATGGAATATTGACGTCCAAATATAACTACTATTTGGGCCAGGATGTAATAAGCTCCGGCCATAAAGTAAGAAGGACCTATGGCAATGCAAACAGACTGCATGATGAAAGGATTGATATTGGTAATGTTCAAAGAGGACCAAACGCGACCAGCATAGCCTATCACTTCAAGGGTCAACCCTAGGGTCCAGAAGACTAAAACACACCACTGGTGGTAGTGGACACCCAAGACAAGCTGAGAAATCAAGATAACACCAAATACCGCCAGAAAAATTGAATTGCCTGCTAAAGAAAGGTGATTACCATCATAGAATTCATAAACATTGGTATTAGATGTTCGATTTTCCTTGGCACTGCCAATTATTGCCGCAACCGTATGCATGTGGCCAGCAAATTCAGCTGAGGTAGCAGAAGCTGTAGGGTTGGTTCCAATGACGCTCATGACTAGATGAAAGTGGAGGTTTTATACTTAAGTACTCCATATGACTAACCCCATTAGAGCACATGAGTAAAACGGTGCCATTATATACCCATGGGCTTCTTAAAAACCAAACAGAGGCTTATGTTGGAATTTCAGGTCCGTTCTTGCTGCAAAAGCGCAGAACAATAAAGAAAAAAAATGCACTAAAAACGATGCCTACCATCCTTGGCAAAGGCAGCCTTGACTCAAAGCAATAGGTGACGACATAGTTGGATCTAACATGCTTTAATTCATTTTCAAAATATACTATTCGCAGATACTTTGTGTAATGCGAAAAAGTGGAACATCTATCTGCACCCTTTTGAAATGTCACATATGCACATTTCTGGTGAAACCGATATTATTGCAGGCTGCATAATTTTTGTTAAGCCCAATTAACTAAACGCTTTCAATCAGCTGTCCATTTGGTTTCCTGTGCCACTTCATGCTAGAGTGTTAAAAGAACCGCAAATATTTTTGAAGTAGCTGTCAGAAAAGTACTAGTCGATAATGTATTAAAGTTTCATTTGTGGTCATTTTCTTCTTGAAGGCTGCTCCGACAGCCTAATAAAACGATGAGGTCGGTAAATCTATTAGCAATATTGCTTCGGCAAAATGTTTTAACTGAGCCCCTATTACAAATTTCATCTTTTCTTCAGGTATTTGGAAAAGATTGACCAAGTCTCTCTCTACGATGCTTACCCGAAAATAGTTTTTAACCTATCATAAATTACAACAAATAGTTAAAAAAACTTGTGCTATATGAAATCAAGCATCACACTTGATGGTTTGTTTTATGTACATTCAAGTCTACCTATTAAAGAGTATTTGGTTGTTATACTGTTAAATCCATATATGGCTTTGTTACAGTGCTCTTGACCACCAGACAAGAACCTAAACAGCTAATAATGTGATTAAAAACACATTTGTCGTTAAGTCATTGACATGCCATCAACTTGAAAAAATTCCGTGTTGTCATTCTACTAATAAATTGACTGATGAAGGGCGTTTAACATTTTCACGTTTTTATTTATTGAACACCAGTGTCGAACTTTAGTACAAAAAATGAGATATTCAAAAAGCCAACTCTCACCACGGAGCCAAGAAGGCAAAGAATAGTTCACAACTTGATTCATTATCAAACCTTTAGTATAATAACTTTCAACCCTCATGAACTTGTCGTTCTTGTTTTCTGTTATGGCATAATCAGATCATGATAAAATTCTAAAATTAAAGACAAAAGTAAATACAAATTCCAGATCTCCTCTGTTCGTCTCTATAAATAAATCTATTACTTTGTATTTTCATCATTACCATTAATGTTACTATTGCTTTGTGTTTCTCCCATCTGCATCAAATTACTCATTTGATTTAATACGTTAAGGTTAACACCATTCAGTTCACCAGATGCCTGAGCACTGCTATAATTTTCACCTTCGCTTGGCTCAAAAGAGCTTTGATGTGCTGGTGTCCCTGTTTTAGACGATGGTTTACTACTTGAATTTGGAGTCGCCTTACTATTATTTCTCTTAGCAGTTTCTTCTACAACCTTGCTTCTTTGTGGACTGCATCCTGTAGATGACTGATTTCTTAACTTACTTGGTGTTGGCTTTGTCTTAAAATTATTCATAGTGCTATTACTGTTATTGCTAATTACGTGATTATTGGTTGTATTGTGATCATTAACTTCATTTTCACCATTTTTCGTCGTTGATGCACCACCTAAGCTTCTTGGTGTGCTCGGTGAGCCGTATTGTTCTGATAAAAGACCTGAAATATTCTTGAGTACACCGTCAACCAAAAATAGTGCATCGTTTGCGACATTGAAGGACCGTGAATTAACTTTCAATATCCATCTATAATCCATCACTTGTTCTCTTAACTCAGAAGCCTCTTCATTACTAGTACTGGTACAATAGAGAATTGCAGCAAATATACCAATCAATGCAAAATTATTTGCGGATGAGTTGTGCCAAAATGATTGCAGATGTTCAGGTTTTAATTCTCGCACAAAATCAATTGCAGCCGTTAATCTTGTTCTAGCAGCTTTTCTACAAACTTCAACAACTTGAGGTGGTATAGTGCTATTTTGATTAGGTTGAGATGACGATGGATTTTTTGGTGTTCCTAGAGCTGAAGTGTGGCCCAGTGGTGACTCTGACACTTTCATGTTAGACTGATTATCTTGACTTGCTGGTGTATGTAAAACATGATGGATGGCAGATATAATACGCCGATGAAGCGTCATTTCAGTGGCAAAGTACGCTAATTGGAGGTTTCCATTAGAGTTAAATTGTCTAGGTTTCAATGTACCCATCTGAATACACTGTGGCAAAGTGTGGTACCATCTTCTAAGTTTCAACTGAAGTGGTTTAGCTTTTGTAAGAATTTGTTCAACAGAAACAATTTCAACCATAGCCTTTGCAGTAAAAAGACTCTCTTGAATCTCGCTCAATATCATGGAAAGAGACGCAAGGTGTCTAAAACATTCCTTTCCAAGTTCAACATCAGTACCGGCAACTGATGTTGAACTGGGCTCTGCGCTTTTTTCAGGAAAATCTTCATCAGAAACAGGTTTAACTAACCAAGAAACCCCTTCTGCAATATGGGAAGGTCTTGATTCAATTAAACTGGACCACTTGTCCTGGATATAAACAGCCCACGCCAATCTTCTTCTTAGCCCCCTTTCCCATTTAGGTAATCTCCACTGTGAGCAATCTAAACCTAGTCCTAACTCTTCTGCTAGTGCGACAACTTGTGATGTCAACAACCAGTTTTTACCTCTTTGGGCATTGTTGCATTGCAATAACAACAATCCAGCCTGTACTGCACTCAACTTAGGCCTTTGTATCACGTCAGCAAATGTCTTTAAAGCAAATTTATGGAGCGCTTCGACGTTAGGCTTTGGAAACTGATACAAATTTGGCTCATAGTCCCACCACTGAATTGCTAGTAAATAAACGGCAGCTAATAATGGGGCACCAAATTCTCTATGAGTTCTGGCATACTTTTCAAGGAAAATTTTTTTGTGAAGAATCGGGAACGAAGGATGCACTGTTTGGAAATATAAATCAATCAATGTTTGGCCATGAGGTGCAACATATTTTTCAACTGTATCTGAGTCCCTTTCAGATCTCTCATAAAGTGATTCGCTAAAATCGTCACGCAAAGTAAATTGAACATCAGTAGAAACCTTCCTTATTGAATCAGTTTTATTCAAAGTGAACTGATCTATCTTATCTAATATAACACTATCAAGAAATATCGGATCGTAAATTGATGTTGGGCCAACATAAAATGAAGATCTGGGGTATTGTAAGCTTAAAGTCTTTTTCAATAACGAATTTCCACTCATTGTTGAATAGTCTTTGATCGGTGGTATATCTCTAATAGTGACATTTGGAGGTGGATCTATATCTTCTAACTTCAATCGCTTTGCATTATCATTATTACTTGCACTGATACCCCTTTTCAATGAAGTTGATGTATTTTCATTGAAAGTACATTTTAGGCCTTTTGATTGACACATTTTACAAGTATGCAATTCTGGAATCATTAAACACTTAGTTTTTCTTCTTCGACAATGATCACATGGTCTAGTTTTAGTTCTGGGTTGTGGGGGCTCCGTTTTCTTTTTGGTATTGGAGTTAGTTCCAGAGACAGGTGTATTCGAATTGGAAGATAAATTCGGTGAATCATGAAAAAAAGTAGCTTGCTTGCTATTATTTGCCTGTTGTGCCTGTGCCAGTTGCTGGAGTTGTTGCTGTTGAAGCAATGATAGTGGATTTGCTAGTAGATTAGATGAAGAGACATATGAATTTTGTAATGGATGATTTTGTTGTTGATTTTGTGGCGTTCCCACTGTGTCAAAGGAATTCAGCAAATTATTTGCTCTGCTACTCATATTAGCAATGTCCAGCTGTTGTAGTGCCTGCTGCGGCTGATTTTGATTCGAGTCGGAATTTAGTTGTTGCTTCATATTCAACATATTCTGCGTTTCCATCAAAAGGTTCTGATAATGCTGCAGTTGTGAAGTGTAGTCAACTGGAGACCCTGCGTTATTCGGTAGATGTGAGTTGAATTTCACATTCTGCTGATTGTGTTGCATTGGAGACATAACATTCGAGTACGGTGAGCCTAGTCCATCATTGAGGAACTGAAAATCCGGTGCGTCGTTCCATCCCGGTAAATCAAATGGAAATCCGGTTCCTCGCTCACTACCGTTGGTATTATTGTTAACTTCGTTAGAGTTGCTGTTTGGCATCTCATTACTACTGTTGTTTAAGTTCATTTATTTTTGATAACACTCTAATTACAAGCTTGGTATTTTTCCTTATTTTTCACGATTTCTTTTTCCCCGAGTCATGAGCTGGCTTTAGCGGCACGCTTTTCAACTGGCAGTCTTCATTTGCTTAATCAAACGAACACCGATATACTTGTGAATATACTACCGTGTTGTTTGCTATGTAGTGATTGTCAGCAAATTTTTTTCTTGCTAAAAGCATTAATTTTGGCCTTAATTTTGTGATCTTGAAGTTTTCTGCTTAATGAAATTTAGTGCTAACGTGAAGTGAGATTCAACATTTAAAACTTGTAAATACTTTAGTTGACCAAGCTTAATTTCTACCAACATACTATGCAACAGTAATCGGCTTTTTGAAATCAAAAAGATGTTTCTCATAGTTTTTTGGAGCACTACTTCCAGAATTCAATACATATACTCTACAAAAACTTTAGCGGTTTACTTTAATTGCCTGAATGCAACATTTTTAAAAGATGGTTATATGTCATACTTACCAAAAATTTTTTAAAGCAAATAATTTAGTTCTATGTATCTTGTGGACTTGGGAAGAGTTATAGTTCTGACATAATTTACACAACAATTAGCATGTCATGCTTACATAAGCAAAATTTGTAAAACTCTAAAAACACGCTATTGAAAGCCCCAACGGCAAATCTTTATAACCCAGTCAAATTATCACGTTGTAGGGATGCAGAAGTTCAAGATGGCCATCTAATAACGTTTCACATAATGCTCATACAGTAAATTGATTCGATTTCCTAGTTTGGAAGTTGAAGATTTTTTTTACCCTCTTTAAGTTCTTTCGTTCGTGTCAGATCTGGAGTTGGAGTAGCGTAGAGTTGCACGATGTTAACGTTTTGTCCACATTGTTCCAATATGCTTATAGTCTCAAGGTCATCGTCAACGGGAACCAACGCCTTTTGCTGCCCCACTTGTCCATACGAGTTTCCAATTTTAGGAATGCAAATGTATGAAAGAAAGGATCTCCCAAGGAAGGAGGTTGATGACGTGCTTGGTGGAGAAGGTTCATGGGACAACGTTGACCAAACGGCAGCACAGTGTCCTATAGAGTCATGTGGCAATGACCATGCTTATTTCTTCCAGCTGCAAATCAGATCAGCAGATGAACCAATGACGACGTTTTACAAGTGTACGAAATGTAATCATCAATGGAGAGAAAACTAGCTGGTGTTTTCAAGAAAGATGTTTGTTAAGTTGTACATTAGAAATACATAGTATTATATATATATCCGTTTATAATAACCTATATAATAATAGAAAGTTTGGTATTAAGTTGATTTTACTATTTTCACATTCAGGTGTCTTGAATGGGGGATTCACTCATCGTCTGAGTCATAAATTACTTCGGAGTGTTCATTTTCTCCCTCTTCCTTGATTAGATCTCTGAGTAACGAGCCTCTTCGAGAAGCTGTTAGAGAACCGCTCTTTGCTAGCCCCGCAGGTGGTTTCCACGATCCACTGAATTTTCTATTGCTGTGCAGGCCGCTGTTGCCTGTATTTTTGTCTAGCGAAAAGTGGTGATCCTTTTTGACAACGGTGGCCACAACTGGCGGAGGAATTGTCCCGCTGATACTTTTACTTCTTGTCTTTTTACTTGCTTTTGAATCAGTTTTGAATTTTCTAGGTACTTTCAGATGTTGGTTTATTTGGGGTATCACTGTGAGCTCGGGTCTTTCGCATAGGCCGCATAATATACTGGCGGCCTCTAGTAGCTGAACTTGCTGATGTTTGCTGATGAGAAACTTCTTTGTCTTCTGCCATTCTGGCGTGTGTTCCCAAAGGTGCTTAGCCAATGAAGTGATGTGTTTGTAACCTTTGCCACACGCCTCGCATTTCAACTCTTCCTTTAATCTACCTGTCTCACCCTCGCTGATCCGTCTCACCACAAAGTCCCTGCTCAAAAAGGGTATCCCGTTGGGGTCTCTGGCGGCATCCGAAGGCAGCAGGTGGTGGATGGACGCCCTTCGTCCCACCTCTCCGTTGACGTTCACTAGTAGCTGGTTTGGCGTCGGAGTGTGGTTAGGTGTTGGGTAGTTGCCCGAGCTGATAGGCGCCTCCGTTGGACTGTTGCCGTCATTATCACTACTTTTACTCTGTTGTGGCTGTTGTTGTTGTTGTTGCTGCTGCTGCTGTTGGATATGTCCGTTGTTTATTGAGGTCACCGTGTAGTTTTTGAACTGAACCTGTGCAAAGTTGTGTGAGCTTAAATGATGTCGATTCAGGTCTCCGTTACTTTCTTCCTTGCCATTATTCTCATTACTGACCTCTGTCATTGACGTATTGGACGTTGGCGACAACTGCCGTTCCCCTGTTTCTCTTAGCTTTATTGTTGGTGCCAGTGTCTCTTGATATTCGGCTCCTATGTTGGACCGTTGGAAATCTATTCCTGTTTGCATTGTCGTCAACCTGTTCCTCTTGTGACTGGTTTCCATTAAAGAAAACCCCGAATTTTTTTCCTTTTCCATATTTTTTACTGAAAAAATTTTTTTTAATTTTTTTTTTGATTTTTCCAAAATTTCCGTTTTGGGACGTTTCCTAAATGTGGCGCAGTAACGTGGCAAATGCACGTGGCTGGTAGGTACGTGGCTGGTGAGATTGAGTAGCTTACGTACGGCTTACGTAATGCTGTTGAAGGAGCTGAGTGTAAATAATAAAATTACTCTGTTAGGCAATAGGTAAATATGATAGATGCCAAAGAGGAATTAAAAGTGGAAAATTACTCAAACGGGAATAGATCATATTATTCGAACTTAGTGTATAGCCAATGGAATAGAATTGAAAAGTGTATCAGCAGGGACATTTTTGTGTTTACATTTATCAGGTAAATCGAGAACATATCTATAGTTGAATACTAGCAGCTTGATTGTGTAAAAGGGTAAACGTTGATACATCGCAACGCATAAGTGGAATCGATAGCTAAAAATATAAAGAATGAACAGTGAACTTCAACATTGTTCAAAGGAACAGTTGCTTGAGCACATTAGGCACTTGGAACAAGACTTTGCGCTGTTTTCGAAAGAGGCAAAGGACATCGAGGATCTTCTAGACCAGGAGTTGCAGGGGACCAAGACAGAACTGCAGCAAGCGCAAGATGCAGCGAGGTCGAAATCAATTGAACTAGAGAAATTAACGAATATACTGCTGGAAACTAAGAGGGACTTGCAGATAGCGAGAGACCACCTGGTAGAGAGGAGCTTGAAGACCATTGAGGGCACTCGATCGCAGAGCCTGTCGCCACGAAAGCGGCTGAGACAACCGCTGCAACCTATCACTAACAACAGCAATGTGACTTTGGGGTTGAATGACAAGCTGATTCACTTAGAGACCGAGAATGATACCCTTGAATCCAGCATCAGAAGCCTGAAGTACGAGCTCGAGACAGGCAAGGAGAAGTACGACATATGCATCGAAAAGATAGCTCACTTGGAGCAGGAGTTGAATGAGAAGACGGTTTGGGAACAGCAGCTGAAGTTGCACTATGAAAACGAGTGGCGGGCGAAAGAAGCTGAAATGAAACGTACATTTGAGGAGCAGATCGCAAACATGCGGATCAAAATAGAAACCGATGTGCTTGCTCAAAAAGAGGAAGGGCTCAAAGCAACGCTTCTCAAAGATTTCACATTACAGTGGGAACAAAGAGAGCACAAGTTTCATGTCCAAGAGGAAAACTGGCTACAAGAGAAGGAAGCCATGAAACATACACAGCATTCATTACTAGAAAGACTCGAAAGTTGGAAAAAGATAATGGAAACAACTTTGAATACTAACGACGAACTCAAAAAAAAATGTATTAAGTTAGAACGGATAGCACGATTAGTCAAAATAAAGGAACAGGGTGGCCCTTTTTCTGCATTTACAACACCATCATTGGCATAACCACCTTTATTTTTTAATTACACTTACGTCTCATATATATCTTTGTTAGCATACTTTAATACACTTGCTTATGCATTTAACACAGTTCTCATGAGCACCTTTCCTGTTTGGGAAGCTGAAAAAAAAAGTTTAGATTCAAAATTCACTGTGAAAGACATTCGAATTCCTTTTTGATTTATCTCATCCTTTCGAAAGCTGGTACGAGACACAATGTCTTCAGATGAGGTGAAAAAGGGACTTGCTATCAATAAGCCAAAACCTAATCCTGTTAACAAGAGAGAGAGACTTTATAATTCCAGAAAAATTCGATCAGACATAAATGATCCTGCATTTATCAATCCTCCAAAAGGTAAAAACACAGCAAAGAAACTGATTGAATCACAAATTGTTCCAAATAAGCTATCCATTCCTGAATTTTTGGAAGCAAGAGAGTTTGAAATCAGAGCACTGGAACATGCTATGATCAAATCGAAAACTGCTGGCTCCTCTAGAGTGTTTCAGAATTTACCAAGATCACTAAGAAGAAGAACAGCGAGTCACAATGTCAAGAGGATTCCAAAGCGAATGAGGAGAAAGGCATTGAAGGAAATGGGGGTTAGATCCGGCGATGTTAATGGTACGAAAGGCATCACACCCTCTGGTAGACCGATCAAGAAGAAACAAAGTAGAGGCAGGTTGAGATGGAGGCTTCATCGCAAAATGAAACTACTGAAATGGGCAAACAAATGGAAACTAGAGGGTCACCTCTTTTCTGGTGAGTGGGTCAGCGCAAAGAATATGAAAATAGGAGACAGACTAAAAGAGCTCCGAAAGGAAATCAACAATTTAAAAACTCAAGGAGCTATGAACGAAGACAAAATGGAAGTTGATAATAATACGCTTGTTAATAAAGAGAGGGAAATAGCCTTGAAGTACACTTTTGCATTAAAGAATAAAACAGGTGCTTATGACAACACAAGTGTCAATGAACTCTCAAAAATACATAAAGTTTCTTCTATAAAGTACGCTACGCGTCAACGTCGCTTCAAGTGGTTACCGACTCATGTATGGCATGCAAAGCGTGCAAAAATGATCAAAAGATGGGGCTGGTCGATACCATATGAGCCAACCCAAAAGTGCTTCAGGAATACTAGTAGATCAGGTAGGTTTAACGGATGTGTCGCCCAAGACACATCTTTTATCGGTACAATTGTTATCAATGGGAATAACCAAAATAAACTACTACCTTTTGTCACTGCAATCACTCATAACAAGGCGTGTTTGAGAAAGTTTATATCTGGTGAGAAAATTTGGAATGGATACATCTACAGTAAAGAAGACGAATCCAACCCACTAGGCTGCGCAACATTTTTGTGGTCCATCAAAGAATCTACAGTTCAATTAATCATTCGCTGCCATCCATCAATCCACAGTAAAGTTTATCTTGGTTCCTTGGAGTATTTTCAGAATGACGAAAGCGTCACTATTCACGATTGTAAATATTCAATAGGGTCTATAAACATCACAGGACCTAAAGCAATTACCGCTCTACAATCAATTCTGCATAAAAGGTTTGCAGAACCTCATTTCCATTTTGATTCTTTTATGAGACTATTCAAATTAAATGATGTAGATGTGATACCAGATGGTGTACAGCTGGCATTTGATATTGCAGATCCAAGATTCTGGACCACCCCAGTTTTACCAACTAAGCCAAATTTTGATAATGATGATGGTGTTTTGGATACTGTCATCTCCCTAAAACATTTCACTTTAGAATCATCAAGGCTTTTCGATATGAGCGAACGTAATAACTCATATTGCAACCAGCTGAACAATAAATTGTTAGCACGCCGTCGTTCCTTGCATCCAGGTGAGGCGATTCCTTTAGAGATTTCTGATCCAAGTATTCCAGTTGTCCTTTATAAACTGAAAAACACCTGGACTTTAATGTTGCCATGGTTTTGGCTGCTTCCAGTTTGGTATAAGTTAATGCATGTACCACATATTCAGTTAGGTGGATTGAAGCAGTCAGAACAATTGAGGTGTGAGCGTGGTAAGTTGGGGTGGTCGGATCTGGTCTTTACATTTGACGGATTTGTTCAGTGTGAGCTAGAAAAGGATGTGGCAAAAGAAAGATGGGAAAAAAGACCCAAAAGCAAGCGTGTTGAGTATTCAAAATTGCGTCTTTCTGAATCAGAGTTGGGCGAAACGTTAAGTCCCTGGGGCTTGGACTGGAGAGGACTTCAGGTTCTAAGACTGGCTTCCAAAAGAGTACAATATTTTGGAACCACAAACTACTTGAAAGAAATAAAAAGAGATGGTAAACTGAACATCGTACCATCTCAAAGGAGTGATATCGCAACAGTGGTCAAAGCTATTCAATCTGCAGAGTCCCAGTTGAAAGAGTTAAGGAAACATGACTTGTTAGTTAAATATATGCCAATTCAACTAGCAAATCCTACAACAACTTCAATGTCAAAAGAAGCTATTCAATCCCTTTGTTTCAATATCAAGACTCTACCACCATTGAATATTGTTCCTATCCAATTTCACTGCGTTAGTGTTGGAAATGTTCAGCCAAATGCAAGAATATACACGTTACCAATTGATCAGAAGCACAAGTTGGAGATCGTCGAGAACAAAGACGTCTTATCAATTTTGGGCAAATATAAAAAACATAGACCAGAATTTGATGTTCCACTTATAGAGCACCTCATTGGTTTGGTTAGTAGTAGTATGTTTAATCTAGTGGAAGGTCGCTCAACAGGAATTGCATTCGTTGATTTCGACGCCATTGCTCATGAATCACACGGAGAAATGCTAGCCAGAAACAATGCAAGTAGTGCCGCTGTTCTTATATCTTGGCGGAGAATGTAGACTTTATAGTTTTCAATATTTTAACGTAATTGATCTTTTCATGAGCATTTGTTCTTAAAACGACAAAAAAAAAGGTTCTGAATATTGAATTGTTAGCTCAAAGAGTGAATGGGTACATAGCACGACATTTTTAAATGCAAACACCCACTAGGGCTTCTTCACTGGGATCTAAAAAGCAAATTGGTAATGGTGCTTTGAAGTCCTCGTTGCAACCAAATCTCGGAAGACCGTTATCGTCTTTGAGTGATCGAAATACCTTAACTAGACACCAATCTCGTACCTCTAGTGGAAGCACTCAAATGGGACTTCAAACAAGCTCGCGGTTATCCAATAGACCATATAGTGGATCAAGGAACTTGTCACGACAATCGTCACAATCATCTTTGAGCATACGACGTGTTTCAACATCCTCATTAAGTACAATCTATGCTGATGGATCAACTTTTCTAGAGACTGGCAATGACATTAAAATCCAAGTTGCGATTAGGCCGAAACCCTTGGAAAATACAAACGAATCACCATGGGAGTTAAGGCTAGAAAATTCTGAAATTTTTAATGAAGATATGGGATCATTAAACTATGACCATGTATTTTCGCCCACTGACGAGAATGATAAGGTTTATGAGAAAGTTGCAGCCCCAGTTGTTAAAGATTGTTTGAATGGTTATAGTGGTACTATTTTTGCGTATGGTATGACTGGTTCAGGGAAGACTTATTCAATGAAAAGTGTTGTTCAAAAGTCAGTGGAAGCCTTATTCAATAGCCGAGATTCTGATCCTATAATAAAAACACCAGAGAAACCTTCATCAAACTGGATTCTCAGTAGTGATGTTTTTTCGGATAAAAGCATCACAAGTGATTCACTGTACAAAGTCAAATGTATTAATGTGTCAATTATGGAGATATATAATGAAAAGATTATTGATCTCCTCAATACTGAATCATCGTCAAGAAACAACCCGTCACAATTAACCTCCAGGCGAACAACAATGCTGAGATCTTCTATATCAAGCACCGACGTACGAAGTAATTCCAATAGGGAGGACTTGAGGATCATTGACGACCCAAAATTTGGCGTAAAAGTCGTCGGTTTGAAAGAGGTCAAAACCACAACAATGGAGGAACTGAGTGCTCTGATTCAGCTTGGTGAGAGATCAAGAAGAGTGGATGTTACAGATTTCAACGAAAGGTCATCAAGATCACACTTGATTATTCAGTTCAAAGTAGTGTTGATGGATAAGAATAAGAATACCGAGGATCCAAAAATAGAAGATCCTTCGGACATTGTTACATGCTTGAATTTCTGTGATTTGGCTGGTAGTGAAAGGTCAACAACACGGACAGAAAGGAGAAAAGAGGGGGCATACATCAATAAATCTTTGTTGGCATTAGGAACAGTAATAACCAAACTTTCTCAAATATCTAGATATT
Organism: Saturnispora serradocipensis; assembly: GCA_030570415.1. Classification (NCBI taxonomy): domain Eukaryota; kingdom Fungi; phylum Ascomycota; class Pichiomycetes; order Pichiales; family Pichiaceae; genus Saturnispora; species Saturnispora serradocipensis. The sequence continues at coordinate 279,854 of JAJLVS010000011.1, read as the reverse complement.
CTACTTCGTCCACTGAAATTTCAAGCAAGCATATACCATATAGAGATTCCAAGTTAACAAGAATACTTCAGCCATCACTGAGTGGTGGATCTATTGTTTCAATTTTGTGTACAATACAGCTCGGTGCAAATGTTATTGGAGAAACAAGTAACACTTTGAGGTTTGCTCTGAGAGCAAAGAATGTATTTTTAAATGTGAAAAAGATAGAAAAGGGGTTCAGTAGTGAAGTCCTAGCTTTAATGAAAGAGAACAAGGCGTTGATAGAAGAGGTGTCTTCCTTGAAAATGTTACTTGAAAACAGTATGGTAGGTGTAGCAATGAGTCCTTCAGTAGCCAATATAGAATCTCAAATTTACAGTCCAATGACGGCTACTAGAACCTCCAGTATTATAAATGGTGACGATAGATACCACGAAGTTGTTGCAGAGAATGTTGTTTTGACAGATCAGCTGGAGCATCTTAAGAGATTACAAGAAAGTAGGGAGATGAACACACTTCAGAATACTGATTTGAATATGGAATTATTATGCCAAGAAATTGAAGACCTGTCAGATTTTAGTACACGGCAAAAACTGTGTCAATTAGTGAAGTCAATCAAAAATGACATTTTAGAAGAACGAAATAAAAGTATAGAACTGACTTCTTATGTGAAGCACCTGGAAAATAGAGTAAGATTACTTGAAATAGACATAGAGCACGGAAAGGATGCTTCATCTTTTAACAACACAAAAAAGATTTCAAATGTTACAAGTTTAGAAGCTAAGGATGTTGAAGAAACCATGACAGAGCTTCGCAATTCTCTTCAACGTAAAGACGCTGTGATTAAAGCACTTCAAAGTGCAAATCGTCTTCAGAGTGTTGTCGATAACGCTAGACCAGCTTTTACGTAATCAATTTACATTCTAAGCTTGAAAATTTTTTATTTTTATTTTTGTATAGTAGAAAGACAAGGCAAAAATTAGAGACACGAGAAATGTTTAGTGTTATTGAATTTGGAGAAACCTGCACACAATATGTCAGATAACCCCTATTCGACATCATTGATGGGTGCCAGCGCGATAGGTGCATCTGAGTTTGATTCTTCCAAAGAAAAAGATGTGATTTTCACTTCTGAATCGGAGGAATTGATGCGTAAATCACTCTCCTCGAGATTCTGCACTTTGACTATCGATGAGACTGTGTCCGAGTTGAATACGGATGTTGAAGCTGGCCTTTCCAACCCTCACGACATTAGTGCTCGTCGAGATAAATATGGGTCGAACGAATTAGACTCCTCTGAAGAAGAATCATTGTTTTGGAAGTTTCTTGAAACATTCTACTCTGATCCAATGATTCTGTTATTGATTGGTTCTGCTGTGATCTCATTCATCATGGGGAATGTAGATGATGCTGTATCAATTACTGCTGCTATTGTTATTGTTGTTACTGTAGGGTTTGTTCAGGAATATAGATCCGAAAAGTCTCTGGAAGCACTTAATAAGTTGGTTCCAGAGATGGCGCACTTGACAAGAAATGCAGCCACTGAAACAGTTCTCGCCAGTCACTTGGTTCCTGGTGATTTGGTTCACGTTTCAGTGGGTGACAGAGTTCCTGCTGATGTGAGACTGATTGAAGCTGTTCATTTTACTGTCGATGAAAGTAATTTAACTGGTGAAACAAAGCCATCAAAGAAAGTCACCGAGGCTATTAACAACCCAAACACATCTATCTCTCAAAGGAAAAATATCGCTTTCATGGGTACGCTAGTTAGAGAAGGTCATGCGACAGGTATAGTTGTTGGAACAGGTAAAGACACCGCGTTTGGTTCTGTTTTTGATATGATGTCAAGTATTGAAAAACCTAAGACCCCATTGCAAAACGCAATGGACAAATTGGGCGGTCAGTTGTCTATGTTTTCTTTTGGGGTCATTGGTGTCATTGGGCTGATTGGTGTTATTCAAGGTAGAGCATGGTTAGACGTTTTTCAAGTTTCCGTTTCGTTAGCAGTTGCTGCAATTCCAGAAGGTTTACCTATCATTGTTACAGTGACCCTTGCATTGGGTGTTTTAAGAATGGCGAAGCAAAGAGCTATTGTTAAAAGACTACCTTCAGTTGAAACACTAGGATCTGTTAACGTAATTTGCTCTGATAAAACTGGTACATTGACTCAAAATCACATGACTGTTACATCTATTTGGACAGTGTCCATGGGTACCGAGTCATTAACAGTAAAGGATGATTATAACGATGTGCACCACAAACGTGCTCTCGCCGAAAAAGTTACGAATGATGTCAAGATTCTAATGAATACTGGTTGTTTATGTAACAATTCCAAATATTCAGTTGAAAAGGAAAGATTTCAAGGTAATCCGACTGATATTGCAATTGTTGAGTCGTTATCAAACTACGGCCTTCATGACATTAGGGACTCATTCCACAGAGTAAACGAATTACCATTTTCTTCTTCAAGAAAGTATCAAGCCGTTACATGTCATACTGCTGATACTAAGCTCACTGAAACATATGTGAAAGGTGCTACAGAAAAGATTTTGTCAATGTGTAAAAGTTACTACAACAAGGATGGCGAAATTGAAAAGTTGACGCCTATTGTTATCCAATCAATTAATGATATGGCTAATGGCTTATCAGATAAAGGCTTAAGAGTTTTGGGCTTTGCAAAGAATAAAAAAGAATTTGTCACAGAACCAAAAGATTTGGTTTTCAATGGTTTAATCGGAATGAATGACCCTCCAAGACCACAGGTCAGAGCTTCAATTGAATCATTAATGAGAGGTGGAGTTCGTGTTGTTATGATTACAGGTGATTCCGAAAAAACCGCATTGAATATCGCGAACCAAATTGGGATGCCAACCAATAGTGACTGTGTGCTGACAGGTGATAAATTGGACCAAATGAATGCTGATGAACTTGCTAACGTCATTTCATCTGTTTCAATTTTTGCGAGAACTACACCTGAGCATAAAGTTAAGATTGTTAAGGCTTTCAGACTAAGAGGAGACATTGTTGCTATGACTGGTGATGGTGTTAATGATGCGCCAGCTTTGAAGTTAGCTGATATCGGTATTTCAATGGGAATAAATGGAACTGATGTTGCAAAGGAGGCAGCAGATATGGTTTTAACAGATGACGACTTTTCAACAATTTTACAAGCTATCAAAGAAGGAAAGGGTATTTTCAATAACATCCAAAGTTTTTTAACTTTCCAGTTGTCCACATCTGTTGCTGCACTTTCTTTAGTTGCGTTGGCAACATTATTCAACTTGCCAAACCCATTAAATGCCATGCAAATTCTTTGGATTAATATTATCATGGATGGTCCACCTGCTCAATCATTGGGTGTCGAACCAGTAGATGAGGAAGTCATGATGAAACCCCCAAGAAAGAGAAGTGATAACGTTTTAACGATGGAAGTTATTAAGAGAGTTCTAAGGAGCGCCGTCTTCGTTATTATCGGTACTATGTTTGTTTATGTTCGTGAAATGGGCGACTCCATTACGCGTAGAGACACGACCATGACGTTCACATGTTTTGTCTTGTTTGATATGTTTAATGCATTATCATGTAGATCAAAGCACAAGTCAACTTTTGAGTTAGGGCTCTGCAATACGATGTTCAACTATGCCGTTGGAGGTTCCATGTTGGGTCAACTATGTGCCATTTATGTTCCGTTTTTCCAGGAAATTTTTCAAACAGAAGCTCTTTCGATTGGAGATCTGTTGTACTTAGTCATGATCAGCAGTACTGTTTGGATTGCAGATGAAGGATTAAAATACCTACATCGTAAGAATAACACCACCCTCAATGGATACAGTTCATATGTATAAAAAGTTTACAGCAATCGTATAAAATACTCAAATCTATAATTATTAAATGTTATTTTCTACAAAGTATGAATTCAATTATTTATCAATTGTTCAGTCAAAGCTTCCAAGTCGTCTATAGTCTCAGGGTTTTCAATTTCAATAACGTTCGCGTCTTCTTGGTCCCTATCTTTGTATTTTTCAGATTCGAACCATTTAAGCTTCTTTTGCCTTGGTTGCTCTTCATCATCATCTGAATACTGCAAGTCTTTGTCAAGATCTGGCTCATTATCAGATCCAAGATGGTCATCTTCTTCACTCGAATAATAACCTTCTTCCATGGCACGTTCCATTTCCTTCCTTCTTCTTTTCTTTTCTTGCTTCTTCTGCTTGGCAACGCCTTTATCAACTTCATCTTCTTGTAACATACGTTGCTTTTCAGCATTAATGAATTCGGTTTTCTGTACCTCTGGGTCTTGTGTATTGAAGTCATCTAAGTTATCTAATTCATAAGCTGGGTGCATAATACCATCATCATCAAAAACCATTTTGCTACCTTTTGATTGTTTCATTGCTGTTTTTTTCTTAGATAGGGCAAGCTTTGAAGCTCTTTTTGATGTGTTGACATTCAATTCAGGCAGATCTATAATATTGATATCTTCATCATGGCGCTTAACTTTAAGAAAATCATCCTCATCATCATCATCAGAAACGGTTTCCCTCAAATCAGAATTCATTTGTAGATAGTGTTTAGATAAAACGTCTTGATTTTGTCTCTCAAACATTTTATCGTATTTAGTTCTAACCTTTTTATCGTTTTCGATATCACCATTATCATTGGCACCTTCAAGTGACTTCAATTTTCTGTTGATATTCTTTTTCTCCTTCAATTTTAATAACTTTTCTTCACTTATCTTTGGTAATTTAAGTTTTGGCATACCAGGCAAACCCAAACTTGATGCAAACTTATCTAATGGTAGATTATCAAGTTTGAAAACAGACTTGTCTTTTTGGATATAAACACTTTTACAGTAGGAAATAAATGTTTTCTGACCAAGATACTTCAATTCAGCTGTTTTGAAACAAAGACTTTGAATTTGGGGTTGTATATTTTTAATCTTGGATTTTTTAACATTGAGCTTTTTTATTTCTATATTTTTAGACTCTAGCTTATTGATGAACTCCTTTTCACTTGGCATAATCATTAGCATAGATTTACCTTGTCTTCCAAACCTTGCACATCTTCCGACACGGTGAACGTAAGTTGCAACATCTTCAGGACAATCAAGCTGGACAACCCAATCAATAGCAGGAAAATCAAGACCTCTTGCAACAACGTCAGTAGCAAATAAGCAACAATTCTTACTTTGGGTAAATTTAACAGTTGTTTCTAATCTTGCCTTTTGTTTTTGGCGGCCATGAAGTTTCATCAATGGTATACCTGGCTGCAACTTTCTCAAAGTTTCATATATAAAATGAACTTGCTTTGAACAAGAAACAAAAACAAGGATTTTCGACTGAAGATGTGATTTGATAAAACTCCATAACATGTTCAACTTTTCCTCTAGTGAAATTTCTACCCAACTTTGCTCCAAGCTTTTTGGTAAGCTTAGTTGATTGTCTTCACTAGTATTGATATACTTTGGTTCAATCATCGATAGCCTGACCAAATCGCTCAAGGATTTAGTTTGTGTCGCTGAGTATAGTAAAGTTTGTCTATCGTTTGGTAATTGATCTAAAATTGCATCTATGGTTTTCTTGAAACCCATATCTAAAATTCTATCAGCTTCATCCAAGATAAGCATTTGCAGATTATCTATTTGCATTGTTGAACTTTCGTCAATGTGCTGCAAAAGTCTTCCAGGAGTACCAATAAGGATATTGACTTTACCAATTCTTTCACTTTCAAATTTATAATCTTTACCACCAATAACTAAACCCGCTGATAAAGAATGATATTTACCGATTTTCAGCAAAACTTCATAAATTTGCATTGCTAGCTCTCTAGTAGGTGTTATAATCAAACCACCCAGTCCATCCATTTCATTCCACCTTTCATGTGCTAGTTTTTCAATCATCGGTATGAGAAAGGCCAGTGTCTTACCAGATCCTGTTTTAGCTGATGCCACAACATCGCTACCTTTAAGACCAACAGGTATAGATTGTTGCTGAATGTCCGTAAGATTTGTAAACCCTGAGTTTTCCAAACCTTTGATAGTATCTGCTGTCAATGGTAAATCTCTAAATTTTTTTATGCTTTTGTAATTGTTAGAGTCAAGTTCGTCGATTCTAGTTTTTAAATTTGTCAATTGTTCTGCTTCCCTATCTCTAGTTTGTCTCCTATTTTCATTACTTGTCTTTTGAACATTTTTACCCATTTTCTTGTCTAATCTATACAATCTTAACATTCAATAGCATAATAAAAAAATTTTTCAGATCTGAAAAAATTTTGAAAAAAAAAATATGCGCCACAAGCTAAACTAAAGTATCAAAATGAGGCAGGTGTTGTGTTCTATCTTTGTTGAGATAGTGCTATATTGTTGAATAATGGTCGTTGGGCTCTTGGATTTGCCACTAGAAGTTTTAGAGGAGATTACTTCTGATATTGATATTCAAGATTTGAAAAATCTGTGTGTTTTGAATAATAGGGCATGGATTATATTCAAATCTGATGTGTTTTGGATCAGCAAAGTATACAAGGAGCCATATTTAAAGAATTCTCATTGGAGAAGCTATATGTCACTAGACGAGCTCCAAGAGTACAAGGTAAGTGGTAGACCTGTTCTAGACTATTGCAACAAAAAGCTAAAAAGGAGAACCAAAGTTGCCAAAGTCATAAATGATCTTTGTAGGTGGAAGAGACATGAAAATACCAATGAAAAGCAATTAGAAATGGACATAAAGGAGTTGCTCGGTGATGAAGAATGCATACCATTTGTTTGCTTAGAGATCAGAAGACTATCGACTGACAATAGGTTTCTTAGTGACCCTTATGCATATGTTAACTTCAAAGATTTCAAGAACTCTATGAAAGATAGGCTGGACAACTTACCAAAGGTCCACTTTGCATCAATTCTACTGGAGATGTTTTCAAGAAATTTATGGATAGATAGCTATAAGAAGCTTATCAACGCAAGTGATGAATACTTAGAAAATCTACAGCTAGAAGAGGTTTATGTTATCTCATCGATAATGGATCCACTATTTTATGATTTACTTCATATTAGAAACACAGTTACGAAAAGTGTATTAAAAGAATTCAATAAAGAGGTTAGTAATCTGCAAGTCCTTTTGAATAATGTTGAGAAGATTAAATTACTCATGAAAGTTTTTGATACAGAAACCACTAAATGGTCAAAGTACAATGGATTTCCACGACTAGCATTTGAAAACTTTGAACGGTCATATGTTCTGAGAATTTATGCTGGACTGGCAAGACCAACACCAATGGTGTATAACTCAATTATATTGAGGTTTTGCAAGTTGTTGAACATTTCACATGTTGTTATGAATGAGTTATCAATAGGTGTTGAAATTTACAACAAGCAAGAAAAAGAATCTCAGATGTATTACATAGTACATACAATAAGAGGTATCAGCGTTTTTGACAGGGAAGAGTCCGACATTTTTGGTAATTATCCAATTTTTCACGATATGTTTATTCAGTTACAAAAACATGAAAACAACAAAAAGTTGATAAACAAACATAGTTGGAGGAGGTTTGTATTCATGAACATCATGGAGTCGACATTGTTATTATTTTATCACAATGATTCAGAAGTATCTTACGATAGCAAAAACGATATTGTTGGGTTAAAAAGAAATGACCTGACGTATAGTCAATGTTTAAGTTTTGGAAAAGGTATCAATAATAATCTGAAGTATAAACTAATTTGCGATTGCTTTAACAGTAGAAAAAGGTTTAATCCTGCTATCCCAAGCTCAATTGATTGTCTAAAGTTATTCGAATGGATAAATTATGATCCTTTCCACCAAATATATGAATTTGATGACTACAAATTAGCAGTGAGGAGTCAAAATGGACCACTCCTGAGCGAATTTAAGAGAAATTATAATGACTATTTCAATTATAATATTAAACTAAAACCACTAGAACTCAAATTTAAATTTGAAAGTGGTGATATTGTAAAATCAAACTCACAAAAAAATTTATCTATTATTATTGCTATCATGGTACCGTTTGATTTTGAATCTACAGAATTGGATCAAGATAATAAAGACTCAATAATAAGAGAAAATGGGTATGCTTTACTTTACAACAATAATGCCATCTATCTTTCTGACTTATGGGGATATGACAAAGTAGATATAAAAAGTTGTAGAGAATTTGATTTCTATGCTTTGGCTTTATATGATAACTTGGGTGAATGGTTTGGAAGATTTGACATCGAATCAGGAAAATTTATTCGGTACTAAAAAAATTAGTGTTGTATATACTATTGCTATAGTTTTCTCACAATGCTTTTCATTCGTTGAGCCAATTTACCAGTTTCCATATTTTCCATTTCAAACATTTTCTGTGACAAATTAGTATCCTGAAACTTAAATGCACTCGAATTGAAGGTGGAACAAAATTTGTGTTTCAATAGTTCACCAGCTGTTGATCTTAACTTTGGATCAATTTTCAAACATAAACTAATAAATTCTTTAGCAAAACTTGTCATGTTGTTTCTTACTTCCTTTGGTATAGGGGGTATTATTTTTTCTTTGCCCAACTTATATAAAACGGCCTCAATCTCAAATGATTTCCACGGCCTATCACCTGTAAACATTTCAATTAGAACACAACCAGATGCCCAAATATCAACTTTAGAATCATAATTTTGTTCATCTATGATCTCTGGGGCCATCCAAAACACAGTACCCTGGAATTCCATCTGTGAATCCATGTCTTTGGTCCTTTTACTAATACCAAAATCTGATATTTTCAAAGTCCCGTCTTTTTCAAGCAATAAATTGTCTGCCTTTAAATCACAATGCAAGATACCTGATGAGTGAATGTAGTTTAGTCCATGAAACATTTGAATGGTTAAAAACTGAATAAGGTGTTCATTTAGCTTTCCATATTTCCTCAGTAAATGGCCAATTGACCCACCAGAAACATACTCAAGAAATATATAAGAATTTAACTTACCTATCTCACATCCAAGGTACTGGACAATGTTAACATGATCAAGATTACCAAGTAGATCAATTTCTCTATTGAAAGTTTTATTTTTATTGTTCATTTGCTTGACAGCAATCAGCTCTCCTGTCGTTAAATTCATTGCAATGAAAACACATCCAAATTTCCCGGCTCCTATCAACGCACCTTTTATCCAAGCAAATTCTTTAATAGTACCGTTTAAATCTCTCTTTGTTTCAATCTTCTCGCCACGATGTACTTCAATGACTTTTTGACCCCACATTTTTGTACTCTTCCTACGTAAAATAGACCCGGTTGTACCAGATCTGAGCCTTGAAGATGTTGGTAGAATAGAATTTGAATTAGTTATTGTTAACAATGGTGGAGGAAGAGGTTGCTGGGGTTGACTTGCAATTCTTTGATTGGCCTCCTGAGCCACAATTCTAATACTTTTCATTCTTTGAATGCCGTCATTGATAATCAACTGATCCAAATCAGTTTGTGGGAAAAACACTTCCAAATTATTGTAAAGTACTTCGGGAGCGGGCCTAATGTTCAAATCAATACTTTCGGGCTTCTTGGCGAATAATCCAAAGTCATCATCATCATCGTCACTATCATCATCCTCAGTATCAGGTTCTGTTTTACGGTTATTTGAATTTGTAGAATTTCGGTTCTCTTTATCAGTGCTAACACTGGAGTCAGAATCAGAGTAAGAATTGAATGTAATTTTATTTTCTGAAAATGGATCAATATTCGTGTCATTGTTATTATTGCATAAACTAAACATTGATATCTGTGTATTTGATCTTTGCAATTGCTTTCTATTAAAAGTTCTTCTATTTAACTTATTAGAAGAAGAGGTTGAATTTTTTGAGCTGATTGAACCAACACCACTAAGACCTGGGCTTGAAGGCAAAGAATATTGGGAGGTTTGTGATAAAGAAGGTTGCAAGGAAGGTGGTTGAATATTTGTTGTTGATTGTGGAAGTGATGATAGTGGTGGTTGAGCTCCGTTCGCTGTTGTTGACGTTAATGGCGGAGGTGGAGGAGGATTTCTTTTTGGTCTTGTTGTAGTGGCGAAAGGTGTGGTTCGTTTATTATCGAAATCAACAAATCTATTGTCAGGTTGTATAACTCTAAACGTTGAATTGTTTGAATTGTGATTGACCGAATCATTTTGATGAGTGCCAGATGAAGGTGAATTGTTATTATTAAAAGTGGGATTTTGAAGTGGTTGCGGGGGAGTGCTAGCAACAGAAGAGTGTGTAATAGATCTTGCTCTTGTCAAAGAAGGTTTTCTATCAGGAAAATCTTTAAAGTTCAAATAATCAATTGAAGAATCTTTCTTATTTGTTGAAATTAGATGCTGAGGAGTTGCTAAAAATTTATCTAAACTTGACTCAGAATTCATTGAATTTGGATGAGAAATGGTGTTATATAGACTTGAATCTTCATTTGTCTCGGATAAGAAAGATAATAGATGTTCATTTTTCCTTTGTTTACTCTTTTTTTGAGGAGAAGGGTTGGGAGCCAAGGTATAAAATTTAAACACAGTTTTATCAGAATCATCTTTCAATTTTTTGATTATTAGCTTTAATTGATCGTCATTCAACTTTTTACCCAACAAATCACTAGATAAACCAAAGTCTGTCAAAAATAATTTGAAACTTGACTCCAAATTTAATAGTGATTTAAAATCATATACGTTTTGAATCTTGGATGAATCGATGCTTTTCCAGGCTTTATGATCATTTGTAACTAAAATAAACTTTTTATTAACCTTGACTTTAGGTAAGAACGAGTTGTCAATTTCGGTTGTTAAAGTGGGTGTTTGTAAAGGTGAGGAAGAAGATTTTGGGGTTGTTGAACTTGATTCCCCTTGTAAATGTATTGTACTTGAAGTAACAACAGGAATCGTCACTCCAATCGGGCTAGGAAATTTACCAACAGGACCTATCTTCTCAAAAGTTGCAGATTTCGGTTGTTGTAAATTGACTTTTTTATTCGATTTCCTTGTAGAAGATCTCAGTAAAGACGAAGACCTTGAAAGCTTTTTCTTCGAACCATTGGCAAATTGTTCATTGGTGTAATCACTCTCAACTACCAAAGGACTCAATTTTCTGAAGTCTAATGAGTTCCTTTTGCTGAATTTTGAAGAAATAGAAGCTACTGGGGAGATGGGTGATGAATTTGAGCTACCATTGTTGCTAAGCATGGGAGTTTGTGCTTGCTGATTATTCAGACTAGGTATATTATTATTGCTGTTATTATTGATGCTGTATGCATTGTTATTATTGACATTATGAGTATTAATGGAATTGCTGGTATTAGTGTTGTTGTAGTTGGTACTATTGATAGTACCTTTCTTGAAGAATTTGAAAAATGACTTTGAGGAACTTGAGGCGTACTCTTGAATTGAGCCTCTTGAGGTAGATCTTTTGTGCGTATTCGAGTCATTGGAGTTAGTGTGCCTATGAAAAGACTTTGTGGAGTCAAGACTGGAGTTTGATGAGTGCTTTTTGGTTATAGCGGCACTGCTCGCAGTTTCAGCAATGCCATTACTGATAGCATTGCTAGCACCGGGATTCATACTTACAGATATGTATGAAGGTTGTGCAAAAGCGCCAAATTGATCAAAGAAGCCTTCATTCTCATCGTCATCACCAATGTCATTATCACCATCATTGTTAGTATTACGAATTCTATCGCCACTGTATCCCTGTAGACTATCGGTACCAAACTCTTTATTTGAAGATTCCTCTGTATTCTTGTCTCTGTCGTTGGTTGCATTGGAGGTAGACTTGTACAACGTCTTGTAGTTGACCTGGTCGTACAACGGACTAACATTAGGCTTCTGGTGGATAGTTCTGTTCCTCCTTTTCAAGGTATCATCTGGATGCGATAAGTTGGTATTTTCATTGACCGTGAGAAAGGATGTGTCCACAGTGAGTTTCACTGGGGGGACCTTCGTCATATATGTTCACACTTGAGCCAAGATGAAAAAAGGTTTGGTGAAAGAAAGGAGGAAAATTTAATTGAACATAAAAGAGTACAAATCGAATGGATTGGCAATTCAAATGTATACAAAGCTATAAACAAGAAAGGCTAGATATGTTAGCGTAGTAATATAATATAAGCATTGATAATCAACTCAATTGATTAGTTTGAGTTCGGAGACTCTCAATGTTGTGTAAGCCGGTTTGTTTAGTATGTGCTTCACATGACGGTTTCTCCTCTTGGTAACTTCTTTGACAGTCATAGGAGCTCTGGACTTTTCCACAACAGTGGCCTCAATTAGCACATTTGAGGAGTCTACGACTTCGTTTGCGGTGTAATTTCTCGATCCAACAGTGTCAATAGAGTTAATTCTTAGCTTATCACCAACGTTGGCGTTTCTGATGTTGAACGGCAGGTGCACAAGATCACCCTTGGTAACCAAGTATGGTTTGTTGTAGATTCTAACGGAAGCGTAGAGATTGATTTCCTGTTTTAAAGCTCTCAAAAGTGACATTTTGGCAAAGAAAAAAGTAGTGTATAGTTAACAAAGTATCTGTCTAAAAGTCTGGCAGCTAATGTACACGTATTAGCGTATAGATGTAGCAATAGCAGCTGTTTGGTCTAAAAAGCTAGTTCAGACTAGTTTGAAAATTTTTTCTGTATGGTGAAAGAAAGACCTTTACGTAAGAAATCTATATAGGCATTAGTTAGTTGTCCTTCTTTGCAGAGCCACTGTTTTGTCTAGACTTAAGGAACTTGGATCTCTGTTTGAGCATGTGCGAGTAAAGGATAGGGGTGCCTGGTACGTAGGCGAGGAGCACTACGACGATGAATAAGGCATAGTAAGGTGAGAGATGGTAGCCTTCTGGAAGAGCCTTGTACGCCATGTAGCATTCGCTTGAGATACCCAGCGGATAGAGGACAAGGAAGAGATTGTATCGGATGTACTCGAGCCACGGTGGCAAAGCCTTCATAAGGTTCAATGCGTAGTAGTAGTATCTTACGACTTCAGTAACACACCATGCAACGTGAACTGTCAAGTAGGCCAATGAATAGTTCCCCTCTGCGTACGGAAGCACGGTCCAGATCCCTAACACAACAAAGAGCCTGCTGCTGACCTGCATGACGGTGGTGAGCAACGGAGACTTCACAACGCCAGTAGCTGAATTGATGATTTCCACAACTGCAAGACACTGAATTGCCGTAGTCCACTTGTACGTCAATTGGAACACGTCTTCAGGGAATGTGATATATGTGGCCACAACGTTTAGCAATGCAAAACTCCACAACGCTCCGGAGAGTGCGTTGTAACCAATAAGCCAGCTCATTTTCAGCAAGATATAGATAGATACAGCAGCAGAGTTGAAAAAAAATAGCATAGGGAAACTTTTACTTACGTGTTCCAAACGTGTGTGTGTGAATCAGATAACAGCAATGGTTGGAGGTGTATTGACAAGATGGTGCTACCTGCTTGTACTAGCAGGTACCTCACAGGCGTTTTTTGACCAGTTTTTCCATCAGCAGCAGCAGCAGCAACAGAAACAAAACCAACAAAACCAGCAGGTGCACGATCACGAGGCCACGTTCATGACCAGCACGTGTGAAAAGTACGTGTGCCAAGACACACTGGCGTGTGTGGAGGGTCCGATCGACTGTCCGTGTCCATTCCCAAACTCACAGGTGAAATGTGTGTTTCCTGATCACGAAGGTTTCGTATGCGTGAGCAAGGGAGAACGTGAATGTGACTGGGTCTCAAAGGCCTACAATGGACTTTTATAATATTATAGCACCAGTGCCCGCATTGCAGAGTGCTAATTGGTGTACTCTAGTTGTGTCTCCTGATATATATCTGCTAATGTAGTTTAATTTTTTTTAGTATTGTTCCCTGTATGTAAATTGGGTGTTGACTTTGATAAAATGAACAACAACAAGGGCCTCATATCGCCGATTAGAGATGAATTCGAAGCTACTAATGCTTCTGATGGGTTGAAGACAATGAAAGAACTGCCAGAAAAGCCACTAGAGCAGCAGATGGACGATCTTAAAAGACTCTCATTAGAACCTCCAATTACCGAAACTAACACTCTTAACCCTAACGATACCAGGATTAATCGGACGGAAGGTATTCACTTTGCTCCAGCAAGCCCTCAATCAGTCTCAAACATCAAGGACGGCGTCATCAACGACATCTCTGAACCTCCACAGCTACCGAAGAGGGCACCCATTTTACCACCAAGAAAGACCAACAATAACTTTTTCGTGCCAGCTAGTGTTGATGAGGAGCTGAAGATGCTGATTTTTGAAAGGGAGTCTCTGGTTAATTTCACGTTGAGTGAATTCGAAGATTTTAGCTTGGTACTGGACAAAAACGACCTAAAGTTGTCAAATACGCATAACGATGATGATTTCATTAATACCAAACTCAATGTTTTGTCCTACAACTATGAAACTGATAACAGAATTCTTCTTTACAATATTTTATTGAAAACAAACGTTATTGACAAATCAATCCTAGATTTGATAAAAGGTACTAACAAAGATGAACAGATCGAAAATGGGATTAATGCTATTATGGGGGAGTTGCATTATTTATTTGAATCATCATTGTTAAGCAAAGATGAAGAGATCATGATTCAGTTCAAATCAGATTTGCTAACAATTTACTCACTATTAAAAACAATGAAGTTTCAAACAGAGCTGAATGTCAATCCTTTGGTCGTTGTGATCTTACTCATAACAGGTGATAAATTAATTACACTGATCATGTCTTTCATAATTCATAAATTTATGTTGAGTGACGGGACTGGTGACATTGATTACAGTAAACGGTTTTTGTTCATTTTGTTAAGGTCAATCGAGGAGGCAGATATTGATCAAGTGATTGACTTTGCAATAAATATGAAAAAAGATAACCAATACGAGTTACTCAAAGAATCTAAATACTGGATTGAAAAAATCAACAAGTGGCATTCTGAGAGCAAACTGAACAAGGTAGTCGATGATTTGATTATTTATGGTCCGTTAAAACTAATACCATTTTTGAGCAAAACTGGAAAATTCCAACTGTTAAGATTTCAAATTGAGTTCGACCATATTTTTGAGGCAAACATAAACAGTGAAAAGTTGAATCATCTTGCAGAGGTAAATGAACAATTATCTAATCATTTGGCCAACTCGAAATATAAATATACTGAAATTTTAACTAATTTTCAACAGCTCAATGGAGAGTCAATGAGAGTTAAAAATTTAATCAGCAAGAACACTGAAATTAAAACTGGATTAATAAAAGAAAGAGATGAGTTGCAAGTGCAGCTAGATAATTTTATAAATAATTTTGAAGTATTAAGAGTGAGAGAGGAAAAGAATAAACAAGTTGATATGTTGAACAATAAACTTAAAAACGAAATTGAGAGATTGAAGGTTGAAAACTCAAAATTAAGGAAGTTGTGATGATATTTGGCTATTTATAGTTCATTATAATCGTTAAATTAATATAAAAAACAAAATTAAATAATTAAGTAATTAATTATTGATAAAACTTTATCTAGTAGAGTCTTAAAGATGATGTACCACCTAAGATGAAGAGAAAAGAGCATTGGTGGTTCATGAGAAGGATAGAAAAAAAATGAATATAATACTGATTGGTTTAGTAAAATGAATGAAAATCAATCATTCAATATGAGAAACTTGATGCTTTTCCCAGTCATCAGGAACAGAAACACGATCTTGTTCGTATAATGGTGGCAACTTGCTAACGTCCCTTCTAAGTACTGTTCTTTGAAGACCAATCCATAATGACTTTGTTTGGTAAGAGGCATGTTTATAAGTTGGTACGTCAAAGACTCTGTCTAATTCTTCTAAAGTGAGGCCCTTGGTTTCAGGTAACAACCATAAAACCATGAAAAAACCAGCAATATTCCATGCGGCATACCAACCAAAGGCACCTTGAGGCTTAAAGGCCTTCAAAAGAGATGGCCAGGTTAAAGATAAAATGAAGTTGAAAAACCAACAGGTGGCAGTTGCAAATGACATGGTAACATCTCTCACTTTCAAGGAAGCACACTCAGCAGAGTAGGTAAAAGGAACAGGGCCCTCAGAGGAGGAGTAGACAATGGTGAATAAGTAGATACCAAGAGCAATAACACCAACACGGGCATTGCTGTTCTCTTCAGGAATCCAGAAAGCAAAACCGGCAAGGAGAAGGAACCCTGCCATCAATGGGAAAGAAATTAGAAGAAGAGTTCTTCTACCGAACTTGTCAATCATGAAAACAGCTGGTAAGGCGAAAACCCAGTTCAACATACCGAAACCCCAGGAAGCAATCAAAGCGTCACGTTCACTGAAACCAGACTCCTTGAAAATGGTAGAAGAGTAATATGCGATGACATTGATACCACAGAATTGTTGCATGAACATACAGACCCAAGCACCCAAAGCACCGTTTCTGTTTCTTCTAACAGCGAACATTTCCTTGATCTTGTTGAAGAAAGACCCAGTAGTGGAGCCCTCTTGAACGATACAAACGTAGGCGTAGAAATGGTCTCTGGCAGCTTGCAACTCTGAAGTTCTCAATAGCGCAAAGGACTTGAAGGCGTCGACATGTCTGTCCTTGCCGAGCAACCATCTTGGAGATTCAGGACAGAAAGGAATTTGGAAGAGAATGACAATAGAAGGCAAGCAGGCGGAACCGACCATGAGTCTCCAAGAGAGACCCTCGCCGATACCGTGAGCAGGGATTCTGTAGAAAGCTAGAGAGAAGACGTAACCCAGCATGATACCGAAGGCGGTCCAAATTTGCCAGTTCATGACCAATGCACCTCTAATCTTGGCAGGGGCACATTCACTTGTGTAGACAGGCACGGTGGTTGAGTTAGGGCCAATGGCGAACCCGAGGAAGAACCTGGCAATAAAGAAGTGCCACCAGGTGTTGGTCAAGGCGGACCAAATGCAGCAGAGGGTACCCCAGATGCAGCAAATGAAGATGGTTCCCCTTCTCGAGAACCGCGCATTGAGGAAGTCGGTACACCACACAGACACGCACGCACAACATAGGTAAGGAGCGCAGTTGACCAAACCGATAAGCCAGTTATCTCTGTCGGAACCGGACCCAATGCCCATGGCTTGCGGGTAGAAGAGGTTGGCACCGTTGATGACCGTCTCATCCATACCCTGCACGCACGCGGCCATGGAAGCAGTGGCCGCCAACCAGATAAGCCTTTTAGGAATGTTCCATGGGTGGTCGATTTCGTTTTGGAGCAGCTGCTTCTGGCTCTCCTCCAAGAACTCCATGGAGTTGAACCCCGTAGGGTCTCTGGCGATGGCCGCCGCCTTGGCAAAGAGCTCCTCGTCTAGCTCGTGCTGTCTGGCGTAGTCGCGTCCCATCTGCATCACCTCGTCTTCTGTGTACCCAGAGAGCACGTTTTCCGACGCGGTGGCCAGGTTGTTGTCGTCGCTGGACTTGGTGTTGAGCGACGAGTTGCTGAGGGAGTTGCTTGACCCGTTTGACGATTCAAACAATCCGCTTTTGATAGGTTCTGTCATATTCTTTGATCTGTGTGCCTTCTATCTTTCTTGCGTTCGTCTATGGTGTGCGCTGTGACGATTATTTATAATAAAATTTTTTTCCCTTACTGTCATATCCATGAAGTCACCCTTTTACCCCGTACTGTGCCTGACAATGGCAGTTCTGTAATAGCTGGGGTAATGTTACGACGAGATGGCAAAAGAGGTGCCAAAAAAACTGAAAAAACGGAGTTTGACTTTCGGATTTCGGAGTTGCGAGCGTCCATAATTGGCGACAGGAGCACATCTGTCGCTAGACGAATGCTGCTGGTTCTGCGCTGGTTCTGTGCTCTGCACGCTCTGCGGCACACCCGTGCAACGCCCAGCGCAGCATACACCTCGCCCCCAACGACAATAACGTTCACGGAAAAAGCCTGAACGTCCCAGGCATCTAGCCACTTTCCGTCCCCCAACACTGGTTATCCCTCCTTGGCGCGTCGCCGTCGTCGCAAGCGCCGTTGCCGGAACTCCGCCGCTGGGCACCATGTCCACTGCACAGGCCTCCCAGGCGCAATGCCCGCGGTGTACGGGTGCGCCAGCAGTAGTGGGGAGCGCGCGTTCGGCGGTGTGGGAAAGGGTCTGGTGCGGGGAAAGGCGTCGCGTCGCGACGACGGAGTTCCAGGCGGCGCGTCGAGTCGGGCGCCGACTCTTGCAGCCCTCCAGACAGTGTGCTGCGAGGGGGCCGGGCACAGACAGCGTCACGTGACCGCAAAGCACTCGCCTGGCACAGCTGTGCACGCTGCGGCACTGTTCAGCAGGTGCGATGCTGATAAGACGAGCGTGGCAGCAAACAGCCACGCTGGGGATTATCGGAGTCGGATTGAGCAATAACGAGGGGTCTGACAGCAGACAATAGCGGGGCAGAGTGCATTGTAGCGGCGCTGCCCCCTCAAAACCCTTGTCGCAGTGTGTTGGAGTGGGCGTGTGTGGGCACAAGCAACAGGATTCTAGAAAATTCCATGGCGGCGTCTGACTCTGGCTCGTGAAGCTGGGTGTGCGATCGTCGTACCATGGTTCTCTAGTGTAAACGCGCTATTTTACAGTGTGAAAAAGTGGCGAAGTCCCCTCGTTCGCAGAGACCAAAAAAAATTAACTCAAAGTTGGCCAATTGAGCACACACACCAGGGCAGCCAGACGTGGCAGCAGTGGCGACTGGCGCTGGCGCGTGCCACCTCTGCATCGCAAGGCTGGCCGTGCTGAGGGTTGAGTCAACGTTGTCTTTATTGTTAGGCCAGTCTGTACAGCCTTCTGGGTTCGATCCCTAGATTTAAATCGAGCGGGATGAGCGACTTCCGTACTATTGCCCTTTTAGGCGCGCACGTAAACAAAGCGAGGCTGAGCCAAGTGGCAGTAGACGCGGGATTTGCACAGCAACGGCGGGGGACGCTTGCAGGTTGCACAGACAGCTGCTTTCGTTTGGCACAACAGACGTGTGGTGGAATCCAAGCTCTGCAAAGCACACCAAGCTCTCCCAATACAAAGCGCTGCGGGCCACAATGAGCTACTTTACTATAGTGCGCGGAAAAAAAATTTTTCTATCGAGCCCTTTTAGGAAGCCTTTATTGTGCTTAGTGTGCCTCAAGATTTTTTTCCTCTCATATAAATAAACAGTGGCCTGTTGGTATACGGGAACAGCAGTGAGAGTACTGGACAAAATAATCAAATCTGGCATTCCACAGACGTCTTTCACACATATAGTTGATTGATTGACAGATTGATTGACTGATAGAAATAGCATTTCTTTAGAAAGCCGCCAAAAAACACATAGAAAAAACCCAAAAAAATCCATATCTCTCTATATATCTATAGCTTGAATATATATGCCAGAAGAAGATATATTAACGAATATCTCCTCCAGAACATCAGTTTCTTCAGATGAGATATCACAGCGGGATGACCAGGGCAACCTGCAGCCGCAGGTGTACGACCCAGAGGACGCACAGTCGCAGCTCTCAGGCAACCTGTCGTCAACGCTGTCAAGAGCAGAGTCGTTGAGAATGGTGAGAACTGAAACGTCGAAGTCGCTGAGAGACAGAGGATTGTCGAAGACAGTGAGTGCGGTGGACGTGAACAGACCGCAGAACATCAGCGCCCCTATGTTCCCAGAAGAATACACAATGGAAACGCAAACGGGTTTGGTGCCGGTGCAAACGCTTCAGGAGCTGGGCAGAACCAAGACCCAGCTCTCTCGCCCCATATCCGATACAGAGGAAGCACCATCGCAATTGCCTCAGGAGACTCCTTTCGACCCTGAGATCCAGTTCGTCACGTTCACGCTGAACGACCCAGAAAACCCCCACAACTGGAGCGCCCTCGCCAGGTGGTCGTACACAATCCTCTTCTCGCTCATGGTGGTGTGTGTTGCGTTCGGCTCCTCCATCGTCACCGGTTCCTTGGGCCCAATGAGCGACAAATACCACGTCTCCACTGAAGTATCCATTTTGTCCTGTTCGCTCATGGTCTTGGGGTTCTCGGTGGGCCCCTTGATCTGGTCTCCGTTGTCTGAGCAAATCGGTAGACAGCCTGTTTACTTCATCTCCTTTGGTCTTTACTTCATCTTCAACATACCCTGTGCCGTGGCTCCAAACATCGGTACCATCTTGGTTTGTAGATTCCTCTGTGGTGTCTTTGCTGCCTCCGGTCTTGCTAATGTCGGTGGTTCCATTTCTGATATGTTCCCAACTGAAACGAGAGGTAAAGCAATTGCTTATTTTGCCGCCGCTCCATATGGTGGTCCTGTCATTGGCCCCCTAGTCGGTGGTTTCATTTCAACTTACGATGGTAGAGTCTCCTTGATCTTTTGGGTCAATTTTGCCTTTGCAGGTTTGATGTGGATCGTTGGTTCCTTGATTCCTGAAACTTATGCTCCTGTTATCTTGAAGAGAAGAGCTAAGAAATTGAGAAAGGAAACCGGTAATGAAAAGATCATGACGGAACAGGAAGCTGTTGGTTTGTCGCTAATGGAGCTTATTGAATCTTGCCTTATCAGACCTTTGAAATTTGCTGCAACTGAGCCTGTTCTTGATATGGTTTGCTTCTACGTTTGTCTAATTTATTCCCTACTTTATGCATTCTTCTTTGCTTACCCTGTTGTCTTTGGTGAGCTTTACGGTTTTGACGATGCTAAAATTGGTATGGTGTTGATCCCAATTTTAATTGGTGCCTTTTTTGCACTTTTAACTACTCCGTTGATCGAAAACGCCTATGTCAAAACTTGTCATAGACGTCAGCCAACTCCTGAAGATAGATTAGTTGGTGCAATGATTGGTTCCCCATTCCCTGCAATTGCACTTTGGATTCTTGGTGCCACAAGTGAGAAGCATGTCTTCTGGGTTGGTCCAGCTTCTTCTGGTCTTGCATTCGGTTACGGTATGGTTTTAATTTATTATTCTTTGAATAATTATATTATTGATACTTATGCTAAATATGCTGCTTCTGCCTTGGCAACAAAGGTCTTCTTACGTTCTGCTGGTGGTGCCGCTTTTCCACTATTCACAATGCAAATGTATCACAAACTAGGTTTGCATTGGGCTTCATGGTTGCTTGCTTTCATCACAACTGCAATGATTGCTCTTCCTTTTGCCTTTTACAAGTGGGGTAAGTCATTGAGAAAGAGATTTTGTAAAGAAAACTTCAGTGCATTTGAAGACGAGGAAGATGAAGAAGATGATGCTACTGAATCTGTTTCAAATGAAAAATGATTGATACCTTTTCAACAACAATACTAATAAAACTAATAATTATCAAAGAAATAAAAATTTAAAAGAAAAAAAAAACAATTAAATAATGGAATACCTCAACTAATTTAATATATTAAACACCGAAAGACAGCTCCAAACATGATTGAGTGGTGTTTTCTGATAATAATTTTTAATAATAACTTAATAACATAGTTTAATACTTTTTTATATAATATGCTAAATGAATAATAAAAAATAACCGTTCAGCTGTAAAATGAAAGTATTAGCCATTGATTCTGTTGGTGATGCAAACTTGTCAGTCAACAGGGGATAATATCTGTCGATTGTTTATATAAACAACTGATTTGCGTTTTACTACGGAGAAGTAGGTATCCAAATGGTAAAAGTTCCACATCCCTAAGCAGGTATGGAGATTAACAGTTGCAATTCTTAAGTTGATGTACAGTAAACATTCCAATTTGCCGAATTTACATTTATTTCCAGCTGCCCAGTTAAGCTCATGAGCACAATATTCAATTTTTAGTCATCGAATCAAAAACTGAGTATTTTTTTTTTGTTGATTAATTAACCATTTGATGACTCCTAATCATCATTAAGAGCATTCTTGGAATTTCAAATTTCTAAACAAACATCGTTCGCCTATGTCATTTAAGTCGTCAAAGGGTGCAACATCAATTATCAGAGATAAGCTCAAGTTCACCGACGAACATTTATGGAGGAAGTTCAGTTCAAGGCGATTACAATTGGTTGATGCTTTATCACTTTCATCAAAAAAGGCAAGTGAACAAGATGAAGAGATTCAAATTTGCGCTAGGACATTGATGCAAGAGTTCAACTTCCCCGGTGAAACACTAGGAGAGTTTGACAAATTAGTTAGATTGGCAATTCAAAGTGTTCGACGGAATAAGAAGAGATCTCAAAAGCGACATGAAATAAGTTTGATAAAACTGAAAGAGAAATCGTCTTACAATAACAGTAGCAGCAACAACAATGAAGATGATGATGACGATGAAGAAGAAGTTGCTATCAAAAGGCAGAAACTTGATGACAGCAACCACAATAACATGAAATACCTGTCGTTAATCAACTCTAGCGAAGATGAAGACGAAGGCACTGAACGAAATAAAAAGGAAATTGATATTAAACCAGAAGAACAAGTTTCAAGACTTGCTGTCAATTCTCTTATTGCACCAATAATACCGGAAACTGACAAGCTACCTTCGTTGAAGCAGCTTTATTCGGATCCTAAATTCCACAAATCTGCAACGAAGATCCTACAAACAATCAAAAAGTCAAGAACATGCTTTGAGTTTTCTTCCAATGTTAAAACAAACGTCAATTTAGATCTATTGGAGGAACTTGGGACCTCTTGTATTAATTCAACTGTTTTGCTAACCTTGGAGAGGTGGTTTGATCATTTATTGCCAGACTCTTCTTCCTATATTAAAACGAGACTGAAATCTAATCAAACTCTGTCAACTATTTTGAAAAAATTAGATTCAAATTCTCTTGAAGTTAATGGTTTGAATGACTACTTAGCGTCTAGCTTATTCAAAAGATTAATTGGTGCATGCTGTAAAGATTTTGGTTTTGATGTTACTTTAAATCCTCTTTGCGATATTTTTCACAACACCATTCTCAAAGACTTTCCGATTTTAACTAGGGATCCAACTGGCAAAGAGAATGCAGTGAGGGAAAGCTTCTTTAAAAATGACAAATCTATCATTGATTCAATTATACCAAAACATGTTGATTTCCCGTTATCAACAAGTGAACTTCCATTACCACCTCCACCACCAACTATAGCACCACGCCACCATAATCATCGTGTAAGTGACCTTACCTTACCTAGTCTACCTTCTTTAAGACAGCATGAACTTGTTACACCTGTTAAAATAAAATTTCAGCAAAAGGAACTTATATTCCATTACAAGAATGAATCAAATGCTCCACCAACTATTATGGAACTAATATCAAACTGTAAAAATGCGTTTGGAATAGTCAACTCAACTAGAGTGCTACATTTGAGAGACGTCAAAACAAAAATGGTATTTAGATCGGACTTTGAACTAGAAAGAACATTAAGAATGAATTCAATGTGGGGAAATCCTAGTGAAGAGATAGTTTTAGAATTGATTTTTACCAATGTTGTTCAAGATTATTTGAATTTGAACTATGAACAAAAGTCAAACAGCAAAGATTCGTATCACAAGAGAGATTCTACTCCAACTCTCAACATGGCTCCTGTGATTAATCACTCTCCTTCATTTACACCTAAAGTTATACCAAGTCAATCTATCACTACTATAGACAAAACCACAGCAACAGAAAATGAAAGTAAAAACAGTGATAAATCGGCTAAAGATGATGAAAGAGTTGATGAAAATATAAAAAACGAAAAAGATGCATTAAGTGGTAGATACTTACCTTTACCGCGTCCTCAAGGCCCTAATGCTAATAAACGTATCTTGATGAAATTTCAGCCATTATTATAAAACTTCCATATTTGTATATTACGTAGGAATCAAAACATAATATCGTTATAATGTAATAATATTTTAATAGAAATAAGCTTTGGATATATACATATATACAAGAATATGGCTTTTTGCGGCCAATAAAAGTATTTATTCAAGAACCTTTTCGGTATTGATTTTCCATTCATCACCTTCTTTAACTATCATTTCTTGTTTTAAAAGATTATTGAACATATCTTGAGGAACCCAACCTCCGGTAGCAGCGAATGGTGTTGCAGAAACTTCAATTTGATAAGCGTTAAACTTTTCTTGGTATAATTGTAATTCTTCTTCAGTGAATTTTATTGGGTTAGGAACATCAGGAATCAAGCCAGTTTTACTATATGAGTCCCACATCATTGATAATTCAATGAGACCGTGTTGAACATAAAGGTAATCTTTCAAAGATCTTACTTCCAATGATGCATTGTAAGCTGATTTAATCAATTTGACCGCAGGCGAAATAACACCCAGTAAATCTTTAGAGCGCTGGTTCAATGCCAACTCCCACACGAATTGATTTCTAGTTCTTTTGAACATAAATTTATATTGTTCTTTCTCTAAATCGTCCAGCTCTTCATAGTTTTCAATTTCTTCCTTCAAGTTGAAGATTTTGGCACCGTTATATTCAATGAATTTTGGATAGGTTGAAAGAATGAATGGTTTGATTGTAGAATTCTCAAAATCAAGGAAATCAAATTCATCCTTCTTGACAAGTACATTCATTGGATCTAAATCAGCAATATTCAATCTTGGTTTCAACAAAGCCTCCATGTTTGGAATGATTGTGGTGGTAGTATCTAAGTTGAATAAGTGGTCTGCAATTTTTTGAAATTTTTCATAAACTTGAATTGCTGATTCAATATCTAGTCTATTCTCTACAATTGTTTGAGCATCAACCATAGATAACATAATTTTCAAACTGTGTAATTCCAAATCCACTAAATCTTTTATCATTTTCAAAGGTTGGCTTCTTTTCCATGGTCCAACGTGTCTTTCAATGACATCATGAGGAACATGCTTTTTATTCTTGTAGTAAGCCCTTTCAACAGTTGGTCCAATAACCCATCTATCTTGACCTTCATATGCAACCTCACCACCATCTGGCAGATCTTTTTGAAAATATAAAGAACCATAGTTGTCAAAAACAAAGTCATTAACGATTTTCTGGAAATCAGCGATTGGATCGATAACTTTTTCTAATTCTTCCTTAACCTTCGTGTCTTGAAGAGAATCGTTTTCAGAATCGACCAACGGGTTCCATATTTTCATCAATGAAGACTCTACGTTGTCAACATACTCCATTAGGATGAATGGATGACCCAATTGGTTGTCGACATCTCCGGAATAAGCCAAAACTCTTGGAATCTTCATTGACATAACTGCAGATAAAAAGTCCATTGTGGCAACTTCACTTTGGATCTTTCTTTTGGTAAATAATTGTGAATCTAATGAATAAGGCAATCTCAAAATGAACTTAGAGTCACTTTCGCCATTGTCAACATTGATTTGATAAATTCTGTGATGCTTACCTTCATGAAGTGAAATAACTTGTTTAATATTACCAACTTTGGTGTCCTTAAAAAAGTAACCCAAATTATTTGACAAGACATTGATTTTGTCGTCCAATGAACGGATTTCATCTGGGTTGTCCTGGTTAATTAAACCGGCTTTTTCAATATTACAACAACGCTTAATAACATCGTTCAAACTTTGCAATGAAAATGGAGTGAACCTCTTAGCCTTTTCCATTTCATCATTTTTCATCCAGGTACCCCATGTGTAAGCAAACATGTGTGATCTGCTAGGATCGCTGTCGTTAAAAAGGTTTGTTGAGGTGATTTTTGGATCATCCACTTTAGCTGCTTCATTGTAGTTTCTGACATTGCAGATCCTGCTTGGGTTCAATGCACATTTAAGTAAACTGTTAGAAACTCTGCTTGGTTTCAAAATAGGCTTGATGGTTCTACACAGCATTATATAATTTGGCAAAGAATTAAGAAAGAACAAAAGAGTAATCAAGTTCGAAAATTTTACTCTCAGACAAAGCTCATCTTCTTCATTAGAAATGCAGAAACAAAAATCCCGCCAAAGTGAACGTATCACTTTTTTGCAAAGCCAGAGAACAGTAATTCAAGTCATCAACATGTCTTTCTCCTGTATAGCTTTTTTACGGGGGTTTTTTGACGATAGCCACTTTGAAGACAGTGTATTTGTTAACGGCGAAACTGAGCAAGTTGATATTGATGGCATGAAGAATGGTTTAAAGATGAAAATGATAAAAGAAGGATGTTCTACTGAAGCAGATGGATTGATTAATTGGGTTAATGGTGCTATTTCCGACTCTATTGCTAAGAAATACTTAAAAGCCATTAACTTGTCCATTTTATTGGATCCTGACAAGCCATTTGAGATTTTTGAAACTTACTGCTTCAAGATTTGCTATGGCGAATTGGGACCAAGTGTTGTATTTGACACAGATGTAAAAGTTTCATCTTTGGAGAATACAAGAAGACAAATCCAACAACTACTGAAGAGATTTATTGTCATTACACAATCATTACCTAATTTGCCTGTAAAAAGATACCTCTCCATGCAGTTACTATACAATGAAAATTGCACTGATGGCTACTGCCCAGAAAAGTTTATTGATTGCTCCAATGAAAAACCAGCAGTTTTGAAGGTCCCTTTGAATTATATTGATAATGTTGACATTACTGATTGTGGTGAAATGAGTACCCCTCATCACCAGATGTATACAAAAATCATCTCGTTGGCGTCTATTGACCCTGAGACTTATGCAAAAGCCAAATCCTATAAAAGAATTGATCCTTTTGACTTTTTTGATGAGACAACGTTAATTGAAGTTGACAAAGAATATGAAGATGAACACAGTAATGACAACACATTAGATGAAGAACTGTCGCAAATAACGAAGGAATTGAAAAGTTTTGTACATGACGATAACGAAACTACGTTGAATGGTTCAGAAGAAACCCAAAAGTTTCTGGAAACTCAAGTCGCCTCACAAAGGAATAACTTAGGGCTCATTAACTGCCATTGCGAGTCAAACAAACCACTTTCGTACTCCGCTGCGATTCAGTGTCTTGAATGTAATTTTTACTTCCATAAGGTTTGTTATGCAGTTTTTAACGAAGACAACACTATTGTCAAAGATTTTCGTTGTTTGACATGTAGTGGTGAAATCATAACCAATGATCTCCGAATTGTCTTTAATATCAGGAAAATCATAACTTGGTTGAATACTATGGAAAAACCAAACTTACATTCTATCAAAAATGTGATGAAACATCTAGGCTACAGCCTTTGCAATAGAGGCCGATATGCAAAACCTATGATGATGAATACCAAATACGTAACAAATTCCCTGTCGGTTTTACTTTATGATGGCATACTCACATTGAAAGCTAGGAAATCTTTCTTTTATGTCCCATTCGACGTTGATTGTACGGGATTGTTAATAAACAATAATGTTGTTACAAGGGGTAAATACTTCATCAATTATTCAAGAAATAATACAGACATTGAAAAATATTTCTATACCAATTTAGGTGTTATTTCAAAACAAATTGATGATAGTATGAGGTCCATCGTTGTGCCTAACATTAACGAAGATCAAAACGAAGATCAAAATGATAATAATGGATATAACAATAACTTTGATAAGTGTGTTAATATTGATGGAATAAATGATCCAAAAGGACAAAAGCCATCATTTCAAACCTCCAAAAGAAGAAAGGTCTCTAAGTCTGTTGACGTATTTGCCGTTTAAAATCTTCTTCGCAGTCTTTGCTTGTAATAATAGTGATATATAAGTGATGAGATTCGATCTCTTTTTTTTCACGTATTAAAAATTAAGTTTGAAACGTCTATCTCTCTTTTTCGAGATAATGGTATTGATTATTACAGATTTTGTAAGAGAGTCTTTCTCTCGAGCAAATGAGTGGCCCATTGTTGTATGTGCCAGCATTTTAATGTCATTTTCAACAATATTCTTTGACTGGTTTTCAACATGGTTGAGCGATATAAAGTATGGATACTGTTCAAATAACCTATTCTACGTAGAACAAGCGTGTAGAGATCAATGGAGTACCTTCTTTGATTATTCTATTATCAATTTTATTCTAGTTTTACTTTTCACTATTCTATTTGCTGCTTTGGCATCATTCATTAGCACTACCAATGATAATATTTCAAAAATGGATATCAGTGAGTTGATTGTTATAATTGCAGATTCTGAAGTAAACAGCTTCTTGAATTTTGATGTCATATGGAAAAAGGCCCTTAGTTTGGTTTTTGTTTTTGCAAGTGGTAGTTTGCTAGTTGGTTACGAAGGACCCTTAATTCACATTTCTTGTGGTGTAATTTACTTTCTCATGAAACGTTTGTCTAATAGATTTACAGCTTTTCAAAAACTGGACACACCGGACAGAATTAGACAGCTTTTATTTGTTGGTGTTGTCATTGGAATTTCACTAGCGTTTGATACACCAATTGGTGGTCTGCTCTTTGCAATTGAGAACTTCAAATTTGGCTCCAAGCTTTCTACACTTTTATGGCAAGGGTTTGTGTGTGCATCCGTGGCAAAGGTTATATTCGATCAATTACATCCCTTTAAAGTTGTCACAATCAATGATTCATTTACAGTTGGCATTGAAAATAACTGGATTCTAATAGAGACTATTCCATATGTTGTGGTTGGCTTTGTTTCAGGATTTTTAGCAATTGTTTTTAACAAATTGCATATGCTGATAAATAGGTTGAGACCACTTTATATCGATATTCAAAACAAGAATGTTTTAATTTTAGAAGTGGTGTCAGTTTCTTTCATTTGCCTAATCACAACTTACTTGTTGCCATTTTCAAATTTGACAATGTCTGAATTTTTAGGCTCTTTATTTTTTGATTGTAATCTGCAAAAGGAAGGCACTAAGACACCAGTTATTTGCAACAGTCCATATTTGCCTGCACAATTGATTTACTATCTCATCATCTTGTTTTTTGGAACTGCATACACTTATGCTACATGGATCCCTGGTGGTGTTTTGTTACCTTCGCTGACAATTGGAGCATTGCTAGGTAGGGTCATTGGTGAGTTTATGCAAGAGTTTCAAAGGGTCAATGATTCCTTCATCTTTAGCTCATGTAAGTTACAAAACAAATCTTGTATCTCACCTGGCTCGTATGCCTTGGTGGGTGCAGCCGCAATGTTTTCAGGTGTAACCAACACGTCTATCTCTGCAGTTGTTATTGTTTTAGAGTTATCTGGTGCGGTAACATATTTAGTGCCGCTAATGCTTGGTGTGTTTGTGTCAAAGACTGTTAATGACATTTTACAAGGCAACAGCTCAGGAATCTTTGAAAACTGGCTATCTTATACAGATAGAGGGTATATAAAGTCCAATTTGGAAAGCACAATGGAGATTGCCAAGTTCAGCGAGCTTGCAGTGGAAGAAATTTGCACCAACACGTTTGAAGAAATTGATCAGTCCGAATTAGTTCCAGTTGATCGCTTAATGGAGCTAATATCCCGTGCAAGCGACAATAGTGGTCTTGTAATCCTGAAATCCAAATACGATAGAAAGTTAAGTGGGTGGATTTCTTACTCAACAATAAAGATGATTCTGGATGAATATTCAGCGTCTGATAGCGAGTTGGTTACTTTTAGTGCTTCTGCAGACGAGCCACATATAATTGACATGTCTACACATCTAACTAGAGTTTCGGAGTTAAATGTTGTCACCTCTCAACTTTCAGCCCTTACCGCCTACGAAATGCTAGACAGAATGAATCTTGATGTTATACTTGTGACCAACCCAATCACCAGTCATTACATTGGTGCTCTCTCCTCCCGTACCATGATTGAACTAAAGAAATGATAAAGAGTTCTAATCATGAGCATGTTCTATATTGACATATTACTTGATTAGGAAATGTGTTTACACGCTTCCGCATTGGGTAATGCATCAAGAAAACCCAAAAATTCATACGTAAAAAAAGCTTCACCAGCTCAATTGACAATTTTTAGGTAAAGGATATTGCTAACACAGTATGCTCAGAACAGTCAGATCATTACCATCGTTGCGTTTGCTTGCACAGCAAGAAGCAAATGTTGTTTCGAAGTCAGTTGCGTCAGTTGAAGCCTCGACAGGCACACTTTTCCAATATCAGCAAGAGTCGTTTAGACATGTCCATTCTACTACCAAGAAGTCTACCATTTTGTTTGATGCAAACAACAGTACCAAATACACAACCATGAATCTGAATGGCTTGAAAATGGAATGTCGGAAAAGAGGACTCAAGGTCTCAGGTCGTAAAATGGACCTCGTGCAAAGATTAGTGCACAATGATTCAAGTCCAGTGGCAGATTCACGAAGCTACTCCAGTATTACTAGTACTATATCAGACTTGCAGAGCACAGGTCCTCCAATGCCAAAATTTGTAGAGCAAGCTTCACTCAAGGACAAACAAGATCTGAAATTGCAAGAACAAATCAAAAACGAACTGAAGAATAGAATAGCCAATGAACAGAAGAAGTCAGAAGTGAAAACCAAGCAAGCTTTGAAAAGAAAAGCTTTGAAAAAGGCTAAAGAGCTAGAAAGACAAGTACAAGAGCAACATGCTCGAGATGAAATCCGGTTACAGGCGGAAAGAGCCTCTCAGCTCGAGAGGCTTGCCACTGAACAACGAGAACGGCAATTAGCGGCAGATCGTGCAGCAGCTCTTGACGCCGCCGCCAAGATAAGAGCACAGAGGGAAGCCCAACTTATGAAAGAAAAAACTGAAAAGGAAGCCTTGCTGGCGAAACAGATTGAAGAACAAAGACAGAGGCATCCGATATTAACAGCGCTCAAAAATCAAAACATTACTAAAATTCAAGCACAAACTATTGCAAATGCGGAATCGAAATCAAGAATTATTAGTGAAGCTAGAGAGCAGTTGAGAGCTCAAGCACAGAAACAGAAAGAAAGGGAACAAGAGCAACAACATGAGGAGTCCAACAAAACTGCGGAACTCACATTTAGAGATAAAATTTTTTTTTCTGGGTTTGGTTTGACTACTGCCACTTGGTGGTATTACAATGAAAACTGAACATTCGACAACCTTTATAACAAGAATGATATATATCACACTATTTTGGCATGATTTCAATACCCTACGCTGCCAAGTTCGTTTTTAGCTGTTACGTTTTTTTTTCATTTATTACATGTTTCGTTTTTAGTTATATTCATATTTTTGGACTCTATATTCTTCTATATTCTTTTAAATGTTATAAAATCAGTACAAGTACAAATTATCCACACAACCATAACCAGCTGCCACGCCACCTTCATTACTAGAACTAGTCTTTGATCTCAATAAATGACCATGTGTTTCGTTACTCAAAATAGCACCAGTCTTTTCGTTAACTAAATATGAACCAAAAATGCCCAACTCAGACACAATACCGTCACTTAATAACTCACCATTTCTGAGGATAATATTTTTGTGTGTCTTAGGATGGATTAGTTCCATTAAAATGTAACCTTCCCATTCGCTTTCTGGAATTGTCTTTAAGAAATCAGGAATGTCCTCCTTGTAAATGTTGTTACCACCGCCTTCTCTTTGTGGCTTTAGCACATAGTTTTCTGGCTCCTCAAAGGCTAGCCTTTTGGCCAATTCACCTTCAGGAGAAGCGTCAAGAGGATAAATCTTGCAAAAAGTCTTTTTCAGCTGCACAGCGTCCCTTTGATCAACAAATTTTAGTAAATGCTTATCATCGGTCAACAGTTGTTGAACCTTCTTAGCACCACTGAGCTGGGTAACAAGGGAAGGACATTTGATCGCCAATGTTGATTCTAATAATGTTCTACACTCCCAGGTTTCAGCATTCTCAAATTCATTAGGACCATATGCAGATCTATAGTAAACAACAGAAACCTCATAATCTAAGTAGAAGAGTTTTTTGGAATCTTGATCAATTCTCACAGATTTCGAAACATCAGGCAAATCAATTCTCTTGGAGATCACATTGAACTTTTGCAAAAGTGGTAATTCAATTGATCGCTGATCAAAAGCATTCCGCTCACCAGGCTGCACAATCAAAAGCACAATAGATTTGTTCTCGCCATTCAAATAAGTGTCATTGTAGTATTTGACAGCTGAATACAATCCTTTGGCGAGTCCTACAGCTGAATCGCTGATTGGTAATTCCTCTTTTTTGTAATATAATGCTCTTTCTTTGGGATTATATAGTCCAGCTTGATTCAAGTCTGCATGAAGTCCACCAACTTTAGGGCTCAGACCGCCAAAGGAAACAGAAACAGTGTTGAACTCAACTTGCTTAATTACTTCAGAGGCTTCATCAAACATGTAATCCGATCTTATTAGTGCCAAAGAGACATCCTGAGGAATTCCATTCCTTTTTGCTTCGAGATAGCACTCATAAAGCTTACCTGTGAAATCTTTATCAGACACAGACAAACTTTTGACAATATCCAACAACCAATTCTGTTCAGAGACAACATTGGCGTACAGTTTGTTATAGATAGGTGCAATTTCTAAACTCCTTTTGTACTCAACCTTTGGGAATGGAGTAGGATACAAAGTTACTGGAGCCAACGTTGGAGCATAATTTTCAAATGGTGCCGGTGGGTACATAATAAGTCCATTGGCAAGCCCAAACTGAGTTGCACTAAAGATCACATCTTCTATCTGAGCCTTATCTAGTTCTGGGAACTTCTTTGCACCCATTTCTGCGTTTTATTTAGAGAAGAAGACAAAGATCTCCGTCAATGAAGGGATTACAAATCCAGAAAAAATTGGCGGGCGGTATTCAATCAAAGGCATGAGCAGAAGCCACAGCTTGTTACAGTGTGAAGATTGAATCATTGATCTTGCTTGTCAGCGTGTTGGTATACTATACGGAGGCGTTGAAAACTTGTGTTAAGCATTAAGAATCTAGGTTTAGCCGAAAACAATATGAGAACATAAACACCTTTTTATATGAGAGATTGTACATTCATGAAGCCAATAACTGTATTTTCAATATGTAAAAGTCACAAATCTATCCTGCGAACAATACCAGGGTTAGGAATAAACAAAGTTCTTTGAAGTTTGCTGGTAAATACTAACTTTTGTGAATTTTGAGATTTTGAATTTTAGAAAGGATCACCACGATTAAATAGTACCTACATCGAAGGCTTAAAACTATTAATGAAAAAAATGCGCAACCATATTTCAGAATATATCTTTTGTTTTCGATTATCGTCAGTGAACTTCTTGAAAATCATCAACTTGAAGCAAATTTTAAAATTTTTTATTAGTAGAAACACAGTCTACCACTCAAACTCCCAGCACAAAGTGAAAACAACAAGATGCCACCACAATTATCTGAGCTGCTGGCATCTAATACCACAGCTGATGATAAACAGGCGTTTAAACTGAACCGATCAGCTATGCAAACAAAAAGGGCACAGGCAAGATCAAAGAATAAGGCTCCTCTTGTTTATAATTCGTTTTTCAGCATGGTATACGGCGGTGGTAATAACAGCGGCCCCAATGTGACTAACAACGCACCAGCAAAGTTTGATTTGGAATATTTGCCCTTGTCTACCACACAACCCATCCCATTGGCCTCGCAATGCATCACCGCTCAAATTGAAAAAGATGACTCCATGGATACCTTGTTTGAGACTTTGTCTAAGTATGTCATTGATAACTACAACTTCAATCCAAAGGAGTCGCTTGGTCCTTTTAAAAGGTTTGAAAAGTCTGCCTTCTACGGTTTGCCAGAAAAGATGTTCGCTAAGTCTGGTGACTTGAACACCTGTGTCATCACCAACATGGGAATCCTGCCTCAGCTACAACGAGCTTGGTTTGGCTCCGATAACAAGTTATATGTTTGGAATTATAATTCTTTGAACTCAGAGCAAGAGTTTGATATCATCGACGAGTTCAATGGCACGATTCTCACTTGTGAGTTGGCAAAACCAAAAAAGGACATTTTTGTTGATACTGTCAAATACCTGTTACTAGTGTCAACCTCAAAGGAAATTAACATTCTGGCTTTGGAATATAACGAGGAAACGCAAAAACTAGAAATCTCAGATACCAAGATGTCAGTTGCGACACACGGTTTGCTAGTTAATAAGTTCATTACATTAGATGCTACTGGCGATATCTTTTTCACTGGCTCTGGTACTGGGGATTCGATTTGGAAGCTGAATTACTCTAATTCAAATGACTGGTTTTCTAAGTCATGCTCAAAGGAATGTTTAACTGGCTCAACAATATCTACAGTGTTGCCAAACTTACCTGTTTTGAATTGGTTCAATGATGACAACAGTAATTCTAACCAAACTGAAACAATCATAGATCTATGCATTGATCAAGATAGAAAAATATTGTATACTTTGTCATCAAAGTCCGTATTAAGAGCATACAAGATCAATACTTCATCTTCAAATACAACACTAGGTCAATGTATTATAAAGTCCACCAATGGTATTTTGAAAGACCTGTCAACCACGCCAACCGTTCCTGTTAATATTAATTCACCACTTTTACGTAGAAATCAATTGAAGCTGGTCAAAATGGCACCAGTGTCAAAAAAGGAAGATACCAACTTGTTTGTGGTATTGATTGCAAGTAATGGTTGCAGGTTTTATTTGAAGGGTAGTACTTATTATGATGGGCGCGTTGCACTCAATACAGCTCATGTTAAGTTTCCACCAATTGATTTAAAGACAGCTGATTTGATTGAAAAGAGAAAAGAACAATTGCTTTCCCAGGATCAAAAAATAGACAATGACACGATGTATCAAAACTTACTTTCTCAAAATCAGCCAGCACCTAAACCAATAACATCATTTGGTTTATTGAAGCCGCCTACATCCAACCAGGTAGAGGCGCCAAATCTATCCAAATCAATCACCAAAAATCAGTCTCAACCAATTATTACTTTGGAGCAATTGAAAGGATCACAAGAATCTTCAAACTTATTAAGCGGCACCAAAAATGCATTAATCATTTCACCTGGTATTTTTTTTGGTTACTCAAAAGACATTGGTTTATATTCAAGCACACCAGATTATGGTATCATGAAAAAGTCATCTCAGTATGTTGAAGATTTCGAACTCGTTGAAAAATATCCAGACGTTTTTTCGATTGTTCAAATGTCACCATCTTTCAATTCTACCGAAAAGCCAAAGGGATATGCTAATGAGTTTGCTTCACAATATATATCAAAACCTCTTGAAGTTGCTGTTTTGGCGAAAGACGGTATCCATATTTACAGGTATAAAACACCTGATTTAATACTTGATGACTCGCTTGATGAAAAGACATTCAACCAATTTGCTTCTAAATATGGGTATAATGAAGCTTGCTCGACAGCTCTCTATTTAGCTTGTCTTTTTGATAAGTCTGATGCATTCAAAAACTTGGCTACTAAATTTTTCATTTCAGGTGGTCAAAATGCAAAGTTAAACAAAAATTTACCTCCAATCATTGACAGTGTTAAACCAAGTGACAGATTTTATGGTGTTTTACTATTAGTATCAAGATTATTGCGTGATATTTGGGATAAAGAGGTATTTGAATTGCGAAATGAAGTCAAATTTACCAAAGACGGGTATATTGATGTTGATTCTGTGAAAAAGATGAAAGAAAATCCAAGAGTGCTTTTGAACAGTTTAGGGATCACTAGAGCTGAACTTGAATACATTTTATCATCTATTTTAATTGTAATCAAGTTTTTTGAAGATAATAAAAAAGTCATTCCAGGGTTATCTACCAACAATAATAGCAACAGAACAAATTCAGTTTTATGGAATGAAAAAAATAATGATATTTCTGTCCAGGCAGAACAAATATGTTTCAACGCCATTTCAAAATTTTTGATAGTTGTAAAAGAGGGACTTTCATTTTTGACGATTCTCTTGGAGGAAAACGAAAACAGCAACCAAAAGCTAGAAACTAAATACTTCAATATTGTTAACTATCTACCTATTCAAATGCAGGCAGATTTAAGTTGCATAACATTCAAAGATTTTTTTACAAAATCAGATGCCGAAACTTCGAAGCTTATCAAAGAGTTGTTGTCATCAGTTATTAACAAGTCAATATCGAGAGGAACTTCGGTTGAGCTGGTTGCTAACTCACTGCAAGAAAAATGTGGATCCTTCTGTTCAACAGGTGACGTGCTAATTTTCAAAGCTATTGAAAAATTGAAACAAGCAAAACAACTATTTGACGGCCCAGAAAAGCAGCTGAATATTCAAAATGCAGTTGTCAATCATTTGAAGGAGGCTATTAACTTATTGAAACAAACTGGTGATTCTTTAACTGAAGAGACCATAGTGGATTGTCTCAATATCATTTTGCAATTAGAATATTACGAGGGAGCAATTTCTTTTATTTTAGATTTAGCAAATACACCAGAACAATCTAAGTTTTCAAACGAATATCAAATTGAGTTGCATACGCAGATGTTACTTGATCCAATAAAGAAAAAAGTATTTGACAGAAAGATGAAATTGTATACCATGGTATTCCGTATTTTAACAGATTTAGACAAGAAAGCCATTAGTAGTGTCGAAAAGGCTCAGAATAACACATTGATTGGAGGTACTGATGGTGTCACAATTCCACATCGTAAAGGCGAAAAGGTATCACCATTTGCGCCAGCAGTTGTTGATTCAAATGGTCAATGGATCACTCATTTCACTCAAATGAGAGATGAATGTAATAAAACTTGTCTCCAATACAAAGACAAGATGTTTCATTATGAATTCTATCAATGGTTTATTAGAAATGGCATTGGAGAAAAGCTATTATATATCGATACGCCATATATTCTAGACTTTTTGAAGTCCAAATCAAGTCAAAATCTAGAAATGTCTCAACTTTTATGGGTTTATTACTCTAAAAGAGGTAACTTCTTTGAATCAGCTAAGGTTTTATATGAGTTGTCATTGTCAAACTTTGATATCAAATTGGTAGACCGTATTAAATACCTTTCTATTGCCAATAATTTTGTAAATGGTATTGAAAGCCAATATGTCAAAAATGATATTGTGAAATTGGGATCACAAATTGAAGATTTAATAGCTGTTGCCAATTTACAAGATGAATTGACTATTGCAACTCAAAATGATAATAGAATTAGCAGTTTAGGCAAACAAACAGTTGAAAAGAAATTGAGCGGAACCATTTTAACAATAAGTGATCTATATAATGATTACATTGATCCTTTAGGATATTACGAACTAGCATTAATCGCATTCAAAATTTCTGACCACAGGAATAGTCAAGATATCTTAAGCAAATGGGAGTCTCTTTTTGGTAAGTGGAAATATGAATATGAGGAAAGAAGAAACAAAGTTGACGGAACAATCGAGCCATACTTTATTGATGTTTCCAATAAATTTACATTAATTGCGCAAAGAGTTAACGACGTTGATGCATTATTTCCTATTATGAACCTACTTTCTTTATTATTGAACGCTATTTACAATAATGAATCCAATCAGCAAGTTGACAGTGGTGTTATTGTTGATTCGCTAATCAAGAGCGGAGTTGACTATAGTAAACTTTACTATAATATGAAGGAACTCATTGAGAGTACTACATATGAAGTTTTCCCCAACTACAGTAAAAGTCTTAATGGAGAAATGAAGTATTTGATTGAAGCATGGTACAAGAATGACAAAAAGCTTAGGGGAATTATTTCGTCAGATTTGATCACTCAAATTGGTGAATATAGTTTGAAGAAAGATCCAATTCTAAATTATATCCGTAGAACTGGACATCCATTGTAATAACCACTTTATACTTTCTCTTTCTATTTATTTGTTAAATTCTTAGTATTATAATTTAGATCTCGAAAAAAATTTTTAATTGTAGATTAGTCACTGGAGTAAAAAATCTTGAACATCATCTGTAAACTTGATCTTCAGCCACATTACCAACGTTTGAGCAATGGCATCTTCTGTTACAGGCCCTGTTTCGCTACCGGACTCACGTTATGACTTATCTACCTTCTTAGGTCGTGTCAGACATTGTATGGACCTTTCAGATCCAACTATGCTTCTTTCAACTTCTAAAGATATAGAAAACTCCAAGAGACTTATCTGGGACTATAAGAATGGTGTTTTGCCAAGTATGACTCCAGAACTGTGGAGGGCCAAGAAGATCCTAGACTCTAGCATTCATCCAGATACTGGTGAAACTGTGTTTCTACCATTCAGAATGTCCTGTTGTGTTCTATCAAACTTGGTCGTTACAGCTGGTATGTTAACACCAGGTATGGGACCGCTTGGTACAGTTTTTTGGCAAATCACAAATCAATCTCTGAACGTTGCTGTTAACACTGCCAACGCTAACAAATCGCACCCAATGTCTACCCAACAGTTAGTTACCAACTACTTTATGGCAGTCGGAGCTTCCTGTGGTGTTGCTCTTGGTTTAAACAACATTGTCCCAAAGCTTAAAAACATCAAGCCAAATACTAGATTGATCTTGGGTAGATTGGTTCCTTTTGCTGCTGTTGTTTCAGCTGGTATTGTTAACGTTTTCCTGATGAGATCCCAAGAGATTAAGAAGGGTATTTCTGTTTATGATAACGACAACAACGTTGTCGGCACTTCCAAAAAGGCTGCATTCCAAGCTGTTGGAGAAACTGCTCTTTCTAGAGTTATCAATGCCACTCCAATCATGGTTTTACCTTCTTTGGCGCTTGTTCAACTGCAAAAGTCAGTCTTGAAGAACAAATCGATTGCTGTCATCA
This sequence comes from Saturnispora serradocipensis, assembly GCA_030570415.1. Taxonomy (NCBI): domain Eukaryota; kingdom Fungi; phylum Ascomycota; class Pichiomycetes; order Pichiales; family Pichiaceae; genus Saturnispora; species Saturnispora serradocipensis. Next base: position 241,338 of record JAJLVS010000011.1, on the reverse strand, counting down.
CTGCGGCTAACCTTGGTTTGGTTTTTGTTACTTCTATCGTTGCATTGCCATTTGCCTTGGCAGTTTTCCCACAAAGAAGAATTGTTTCTGCTGCTTCTCTAGGTGATGATTTCAAGAATTTGAAGGATAAAGAAGGTAATGAAATCAAAACTGTTTGGTTTAATAGAGGAATCTGATATAATTCCAAATTTCTTTTCAAAATAATAATAATAGTAATTAATCAACGCATTTACTAATAGAGTTATTTAACTCGTATATATGTACATATATATTGTGCAATTATTGTATAGATTAATATTTCATCAAATTGGATCAGTTGTTTAATGCTGAGCAAATAAAATTGAAATTTGACTGGTTTAGGCAATTATCTTTTATTAAAAAACTATCACTAAAGTAGAAGAGATAATGGTTATTAAAGGAAGAGGTAAGTTCAAACCAGTGGAAAAGGATACAAGAACTCCACCAACTATAAATATTACTCGAATAGCTAGTTTGAAAAGATTTGAAACACATGAAAAGGCACTAGATTTGCTTTACGAAATTGCACAGTTAGTGACGCCTCTGATGAACCATTATGGCTTTAAAGTTGGACTATTATGTGAAACATATCCAAAAAATGAAAACCTGCTTGGATTAAACGTTAATGCTGGTCAAAAGATATGTTTAAGGTTGAGGTCGATATCTAATCCGAACTGGTTTTTAGAGGTTAGGGATATATTGGGTACAATGTTGCATGAATTGACACATAATGTACATGGACCACACAATCATTTGTTCCATAAATTTTTAGAAGAACTAAAAGATAAATACTTTGAATTAGAATTGAACAAAAACGGAAGCGCCAATTTATCTGCAACTTCAAATATAGTGGTTTACAAACCAATAAATCACAATGGTGATAAAGCCACTATGAAAGCAGTAAGGGACGAACAAATAAAAAGAATAAGCCAGAGGGCTCTTGGCATTAAGGTTGGTAAAGTTGGAAGCAACTTGGTATCAGGCAACTCTAGTAAGCAAAGTTTAAGAGAATTGATGAGAGGTGCCTTAGACAGAAGAATATTTCAATTAAAACCCAGTCAATGTGGGCAAAATAATAAGGAAATTACCGCTGATTTTAATGATGACGAGTTATCTATAGTCAATGTCATCAACTTGACCGATCAACAAGAAGAAACACCGACAGAGATAATCGAATTAACATCTGATGAGGAGACATAGAACAAAAAAGTTACAAATGCTAACTATGATAGATTTTGGAACTTAGTAGTGATTTTCCATTTATGAACTCCGTTCGAAATTTATCTGAGACTTGAAAACAAGAGCCATGTAAATTGCCGAATAATGTTCAAAACAATACGTGAATACTTTTACACAATATAACGCGGACTATGTACAGAGACAAAATTAGTGCTTTAGAACGTCTGGTAATTTGCCAAATGGTAGAACATTATCAATTCTTTCACTGTCAGTTAACAACATGACTAAACGATCAATTCCCAAACCCCATCCACCAGTTGGCGGCATTCCCCATTCCATAAATTCAACAAATTTATAATCGGGTATTATAGTTTCTTCATCTTTAAATTGATCCTTTTGGAATAGTTGTTGCTTGAATTTGAGCTCTTGCCTGAAAGGATTATTCTCTTCCTCATAAGCATTCACGTACTCTTTTCCATTTATGTACAGTTCAAAACGTCTGGAAATAGGTCTTTTCTGAGCGTCTAATGTTGATTTGGCTAGTGGGGACAAAATTTCGGGTAGGTTATAGATAAAAGTTGGGCATTGACCACATAATGGTTCGAGGTAAATCGAGGATAAGTTGTCTAACATCTGGTTAGGTGATTTGACTTCTGGTAATTTTAAATTTAAATCTGTGTGGTATTTAATTAATGATTCTGATGTCAGTTTATTTGGAAGCTTTAGGCCTGTTTCATTTTGCAGAGTTTCAATGAAGTCAATTTTCTTGAAGTGGCCACTACCTTCTGCTTCTATGATATCTAGTAACTTCGAGCATTTGTGGTGTGTAATACCGTACTTATTATTTGAGTTTAACTCTTTTATGATATATATGAACAATTCTTCTGTAATTCCCATTAAGTCATCTAAACTTGTAAATGTTCTGTAAAACTCACAGGTTGTAAACTCTGGATTGTGTGTTGAATCAATACCTTCATTCCTGAAAACCTTACTAATTTCAAAGATTTGATCAAACCCAGATATGATTAGCTTCTTCAGCCAAATTTCAGGTGCGACTCTGAGGTTAAGCTCTATCGGTTTACTATTTTCATCCTTTAAATGCACTGAGTCTGTAGTGAAAGGTGTTGCGTTAGCTCCAGTGTTCCCTGAGCCAATGATTGGCGTCTCAACTTCAATGAACCCCTTATCATCGAAAAATCGCCGGAGGATTGCAATGATTCTACTTCTGACAAGTATAATATCTTTTGACTTTTTATTGACCAGGTAGTTAACAACCCTATTACTATTTATTTTGGCAGTGTCATTGAACTTTGGAGGCAATGGATGCAACGATGGAGATGCAAGCGTCAATGGTTTCGTTAGTTTCAATGATAGTTCACCAACCTTAGTAACGCTAGGAAATCCAACAGCGATAACTTGGTCACCTGGCCTTAGCCGTGAATGATGATCCACAAACTGCTCCTTTTCTAGTCCCATAACTTTGTGATGCACTATAAGCTGAACTCTTTCATAATCTTGTACAATATCGATAAAATATGACCCTTTACCAGCTTTTCGTATACTTGTAACTTTACCTGATAACGTAGCTAGAGAATCCAAAGTTTTGTCTAACCCTTTGAATTTAGTAACAAATTGCTCTACACGATAATGTTTTGAATTTAACTTCATAAGACCTAATTGTCTATTAATATCACTCATAGAGGGGTAAAACAGTTGGTCTTGGAGTCCCCATTCGCTTGATTTGACATGATCCTTTCTGAAAGCAAAATCAGATTCCTCAGTAATTCCAGATCCAGCGGTCGTTTTCAGATGTGATTTGGCTCTTCTAATATAATATTGACCAACATATTTGTTCAGCTGGGATTTAAATCGTAACATCGTTTAGTATACCTTTTGGTCAATTCAAAAGTTCATCCTTTTAAAGACTTGAAGGATTTCATCTATGGAAAATCTCAGATTTTAAATGAAAAAAATTTTATAGAATGTCCAAAAAAATCAAAGTTTCGTTTCTAATTCAACTCGAAGACCAGGCTTTAAATACCCCATGTTGTCTGTTAGACCCGTTTTTAGAGCATCATCAGGTGTATTACGTGCTGGAAAACGTTTTGAAACGACAGTTGCCTCTAAATCTGCGGTACAAGGAACTACAGCAAGCTCAGAAAATGCGGTAACCAGTGTCAATGATGTAGAATTCAATCTACCAACAACCAACCCAAAGGGCCTACCATTTGAGAGCTCCATTGAGCAGTTAAGTACTTTGAGCAGTTTACAGCTGGACTCGATTTTAGGAAGCGCTGCTTCACCTAGTCTTAATAGAGAAGATGTTGCCATGAACAAGTTTCACAACTTGCTGAAAACTTATGGTAACAGAGACAAGTTAAGAAAGCAATTCACCTCTTCCTCTTCACTATTGGCACAATTTCCAAATTTGGTTCCAAGTGAGCCAACGGAACCATATACAGAAGCCGAATTAGTGATCAGACAAAGACATCATGCCCAAGTTATGGGAGATTTAGGATCAAATATTGTTGGTGTCTATAAGCCACACACACTTATCACCAACCCACCAAAGGCTAAGGATGTCACTATTAAGAAATTAATGGCCGCTGGAGCACATTTGGGACGTTCAACAAAACTTTACAATCATAATTCACAACCATTTATTTATGGTGAATACAAGGACATTCACATAATTGATCTAGAGAAAACTATTCAAAATTTGAGGTTGGCATCTAAAGTTGTTGAGGGTGTTGTTGAAAATGGTGGACTTGTGCTATTCCTCGGATTACAGGTTGGCCAACTTCGTGCAATCAAGCAAGCTGCTGAAAGATGCAATGGTTACTATGTTGCCAGAAAATGGGTACCAGGTGCAATTACCAACTCCCTCCAAAATCCTAAACCAAGATGTGAAGTCGATATGGAGGACAAACCAACCAATAGAGAATTAAGCTCTGATGAAAATAATAAGATTATCAAACCTGACTTGATTGTTGTTTTGAATCCAGAAGTTTCAGCAGTTGCAATCAAGGAAGCAAACCAAGCCAGAATTCCAACCATTGGTATTGTGGATACGAATGTTGACCCTAATTTAGTCACATACCCAATTCCTGCAAACTCATCATCCGGTAGAGCTGTTAATTTGATTACTGGTGTCTTGGGTAAGGCAGGGCAAGTTGGTTTTGAAAGAAGATTACAGAAGGTTAGAGAATACAAGGAAAGATTGGGAATGGATCCATCTGATGTGTTCGGTACTTTGTGATTTAAAAGAAAGGTATATATATGAAGAATGATTTGCTTATATATTATTTTTTTTAATATTTGTATATAGATTAAGTACTTACATATTTTTATTATATTAAACAAAGTTACTTATTAAGTGTATTATTTTTGCGACAAATGTCATTTTATCATTATTTATATTAGTTTTGATACTAGTAGTACATAACTTGTGGTCTTGTACAGCATGTAAAAAAAGTATCTCTTGTTTTCGTTGTTTTCGTCGTTTCGTTTATTATCTTTGATTCACTATAATAAACATGCTTAATTATTATTGATTTTTTTGTTATCATAGTTGACTTTCATCAATACAGTCATCTTCGGTCTCAGAATCCGATCTTTCATCTTTTACGACATTGAAGAAAACGATTCTGAACAAAATTCTCAAGATCAAGAAAAACCAATAAGCGTTAAGCAATTGCAATGCAAAGATCAAAACGAACACCATTGGCTGTGAAATCCAGCATTTATACTGTTGTGTGCTGAAATCAAGAACAGAAGGACCAATTGTTAAATATTCTGTGGCCACAGACCATAGAATTTTAATATTCAAATAGTGTCTCATGTAGAACCAGATAAAGATAAAAGTCAAAAAGAAAGGAACTTCAAAACCTGAACCAATGTAGTTCAATGATTTAGACATACCTAGGAAAAAATCAGAGATGTCCATTGTCACATAAATACAAAGACCAATTTGAGTGAAGTTGAACATGATTGATAGAGAAATCAATAGCATAGTGATGATATGGTGCAAAATTAGCTCTTTAAAATCCTTTCTTGGTTTCTCTAGTTGAAGCATCAAAATGACAGATTGTTGAGCCCAGAAACCTGCTTGAAACAAATAAAAGAACTTGAACAGATAAGGTAATTGCAAATGTGGGTAGTCTCTCCAAAATTCTGAGGTTTTGAAGTACCACAGTGGGCTATGATACATGATATACAGACCTAGTGGACCAGTTATACCGTAGTAAAAACAAGCATACATTTGCTCTGTGTATCTTGAAATTTTTGACTTGCTTCTCAATCCGTAGTACAATGCCATCGGCCTCAAAATTTCTTGCATCACAAACTCTCTCAGGAAAGTGAATATGATCATCATGTAACCAACAAAACAAAAGTCCTTCCATCCTTTTTCGTACAATCCGCTTCCCTCAACTCTGTAGGATAAACATAGGAACCTATGCAAAGGGTTAGTTTCTGTGTAGTTATTTGATAACAAATATGTCAAATTTAACATTACACAAATACTCAATGGCACGATCCAGATGTGTCTGTAACAAAGAATTCTAATTGTAAGCCACAGCTTCAGAAACACGTCCGTGTCATTGCCCTCTCTTGAAACCTCGTTCAAGCTACGTTTGTTCTCCTCTTCCGCTTTCTTTAATTCCGCTGGTGATCTAGTGGACTGGATACCTCCCGTTGCATTGTCACCCAAATTGATTCTTCCAACTGAAGACTTTCTTCTTTGCTTTATGGGACTCTTGTTTGGCGTCACCATTGTCTTGTTGTTGCCTAATAAGTGTTTAAAGAAGAGAGTGTTTACTTTAACCGTTGGCGTACCAGATATTTTTTCCCTCTTAAATGTTTCTGGAAAATATGACGTGAGAAATTTCGGAGCTGTTGAAATTTTACTTGGTTGACGATGAAATACATCACCTTAAAAACGTAAAGAACAAACACAAAGACAAAGGAGACATGTGGCTAAATGGTTACACATAACTAGAAGATTCGAAACCACAACACAATGCATCTTGGCGTATTTAGGCTAAAAAGGAAATTTGCTCATGATAATCCAATGATCTGATTTTTAATCAAAAGCGGTTTTGATTATATTAATATACATATATAAAAGTATTCGTAGTTTCAGTAGTATTTCAAGAAATTTGCATGAACTGAAGCTAGATAATACTTTCCATTTCCCTAGCATAATTCAACGTATTTCTAATAATAACCTTATCATCGGCTTCCTCTGTCTCTTCTTGAAATGGTTGGGCATTGAAATAGACAATACCGTTATCTAACGTCCAGCCAAACTCTTCAATTAGTTCATTTGATTGGTTGATTTCCTTTGAAAATAGCAGTAGCTTCAAGTTTTCTAGCTTCAACGAAGTGTAAGAAGATTCCAGATTCTTCGCAATGGAATATCTGATAGAGTTGAGCAAATCATCCTTGAACAACTTGAATTCACTCGATGGGAAATTTGAATCCTTGTTAATGTATTCGTTAATTTTATTGAAATCACCATCGATGATCCATTGTTCAAACTTCAATGGGATGCTGAGATAAACGTCCTTTTCTAAAAGCTGTAAATCGTCGTACTTCTCTAGCTCAATGTGAAATAGCGCCAAATCACCCTTGGTCAATAGATACATAAGATAAAGACTGATTAGCTTGTTCTTGTTTTCACTTTCGTTTTGCTCTGTATAATATAACTTCAATTGATTGATATAGCTTTCAAATTGAGTCAATTGCTTCAAGTTCAATGAAACAAGTGCCCCGATCTCAAGAATTGACTGTGTGATCCTTTTATCATTTGGGTTAAGATTTGGTGTTGGCACTAAAAGACCATGCTTAATTAGCCCCTTCTTCAATGGTGTAAGAAGTTCGTTACATTTATTATAATCTTCCGATGCAAATGCACTCGTGAGAGACACGGTTAACTGTTCAAGTGACATGATAGCTTGAAGGAAACTGATACTGCATCCACACGAAAATTTGCCACCTGAAGAAGAGAAAATTTTGGAATCAAAACCAGCTTACGTAATCAGGTTTATCTCAACCTTTACAGTGTGTGGTAAAAATACAAGAGAGAAGTAAAAAACAAAGAATTATAGTAAGGTTAACATATATATTATGAATACATAAGATAGATTATGAGAATGTTAAAAGAATAGAAAAAGATGGGGAAGAAGCAAGCTGATGGTAGGTAAAAAAAATGAGAGGGAATAGGATTTGATTTTCATTAGTGTTTCAAGAACAGAGAAACCCACAGACAAACACAACACACAACGGAAACATACAATGAGTAAACAAAACAAAAATCTATAAGTTCAAAATCAAATTCATTAATTCTTAACACCAAATTGCTTTTCAACAGCTTCAATGATTGGAGGAATGGATTCGGCGTTGGCCAATGTAGATTGGTCACCAAGAGCCTTAGCTTCACCGGAAACAATCTTTCTCAAAACTCTTCTGACGATCTTACCAGATCTAGTTTTTGGTAAGTCATCAATGATAATGATAGTCTTAGGAGCAGCGAATGGGCCAATAGTAGCTCTGACACTTGTTCTGAGACCCATTCTCAATTTCATTTGCGAGTCTTCATCAGTGACAATTGAAGAGTCCTTTAATTGAACAAATGCGACAACAGCTTGACCAGTGATGTCATCGTTGATACCAACAACGGCGGCATCAGAGACCTTAGCAGCGTCTTCTAATAAAACGGCTTCGATTTCAGCAGTAGACAATCTATGACCGGAAACGTTGACGACATCATCAACCCTACCTCTGATCCAGTAGTAGCCATCGTGATCTCTACCAGCACCATCACCTGTGAAGTAGAAACCAGGGTAAGGCTTCAGGTAGGTTTCCATGTAACGTTTATGGTTTTTGTAAACGGTTCTAGCCATGGAAGGCCAGGTGTTTCTGACAGCAAGAACACCTTCAACGTCATTGCCCTCCAAAACTTTACCAGAAGTTGGATCAATGATGACAGCATCGATACCAAAGAAAGGTAAAGTTGCAGCACCAGGTTTAGTTGGAACGGAACCTGCCAATGGGGCAATCAGGTGAGAACCTGATTCAGTTTGCCAGTAAGTATCAGAGATGTGGCAACAACCGTGTCCGATCTTTTCATCGTACCATTGCCAGATTTCAGAGGCAATTGGTTCACCGACTGAACCCAAGGTTCTTAGAGAGGAAAGATCGTATTTAGCAATTTCTTCTTCACCTGACTTCTTCAACATTCTCAAAGCAGTTGGAGCAACGTAGAAATGGGTGGCTCTGTGCTTCTCAATAATCTTCCAAAATCTACCGAAATCAGGGTAAGCGGGAGTACCTTCAAAAACGATTGTGGTGACACCGAGGGCCAAAGGACCGTAAAGAGCGTATGAGTGACCAGTAATCCAACCAACGTCACCAGCAGTGAATAGGACGTCTTCATCTTGCAAATCAAAGACGTATCTGGTAGTCATGGCGGCACCCAAGAGGTAACCACCAGTGCAGTGGACAACACCCTTTGGGGCGCCAGTGGAACCAGAAGTATATAACATGAAGAGAGGATCTTCAGCGTCGACAGGAACAGGAGGCAAGTAAGGTCTGAACTCAGGAGCAAGATCTTGCCAGTAGTAATCACGGCCTTCTTGCATGAAGACGTTTGGATTACCGGTTCTCTTGTAGACGAGGACCTTTTCGATGGTAGGGCACTCCTTCAGCGCTTCGTCGACAATCTTTTTGTTGTTGATGACCTTACCACCTCTCTTACCTTCGTCGGTGGTGATGAGGACCTTACATTCGGCGTCGGTGACTCTTTCCTTAATGGAGCCGGCAGAGAAACCAGCAAAGATGACTGAGTGAACAGCACCAAGTCTGGTACAAGCCAACATGGCAATGAGTGCCTCTGGAGTCATTGGCAAGTAGATAGCAACTCTGTCGCCCTTCTTGACGCCCCAGGACTGAAGAACACCAGCAGCCTGCGAGACTTCTCTGAGCAAGTCGGAGAAGGTGAGCGACGTGGATTCGGACTCGTCGTCCGCCTCAAAGATGATAGCCTTCTTATCTGGGGTGGCGAAGGCGTGTCTGTCGATACAGTTGAACGAAGCGTTCAGCTGGCCGCCGAGGAACCACGAGCCGTCACCGCTCTCAAGAGATCCCGCCTTCACTGTGTGGAAATCCTTGTCCCAGGAGAGAAACTTCTTGGCCATTGGGCCCCAGAACCCCTCTGGGTCCTCAATTGACTGCTTGTACAGTGTTTCGTAGTCCTCCTTGGTGGACAGGGACTTCGAAGGCTGCTTTTCAAAGAAAGGTGCAGGTGTAGGTCTTGCATGGACGCCATTGGCTTCGTGGACAACAGTGTGATGGCTAGACATAGTGTGTGTGTGTGTTCTGATAAGAGCTGCTGTTATGAAAAGGAAAACAAAAAAATGCCAATAGGGTAATTATACAATTAAACAATTGATTATATATATGTAAACTCTATATAGCTCAACAAGATCACTATTATAGAGGGAAAAAAAGAAAGAAAAAAAAAACGGGTGAAATCAAAGCTATGGGTCAGCGGAACGAAAGCTTTGCACCGAGTGCCAATGGTCCACGAATGACATCCGTGTGTTTGATAAGCAACGAACTTGATCAACCCAGGTGGCAAATTTTTCTTCTCTCAGCGATGCCTAACACACCCGATACCCATTTGGGCACACTGCCTATGCTCTCCCCTCTCTGTGTTTACCCGTTGCCCTCTTCGTCTTCTTTTTCGTGCATTTTTCATTGCCGTCTGCACCTTCCTTTTAGGGCTGCTTCCCGTTTGGGCCGCGCCTATTGTTGCAACGTACTTTGAGTTTTGTTGGCTGCTCAGCGCGCCCCCAACGGCCCAACTCGGGGGAATAAGGCGTCGCCAGGCTCAGCGGGCGCCAGTTGGCGGTCACGTGTTTTGCGGACGCGAAAATCTTTGTCTTCGCGAAACGCGTGCTGCTCAGCAGGGCAACTCCGCGACATGCCGCCTGTTGTTGGGTTGCTTACGTAATTGCCAAGATGTAAGATTTGGACTTTTTCTGGTGCAAACGGCATTACGTAATCTTGCAAAAAACCCCTTCCTTAAACTTCTTCTGCTCCCTCTATTTCTAGCCCACACCTCTAGCACAGTGAAAGATTTTTTTGGTGTGTTAATAAAGCAGATTTGCAAGCTTTACACAGTGCTCACCAATCCAGGCCCAGCGTATAGTGACAATTGACAGGAGTTCTAGATTTGCACTGAATCAGCCACTTGTATAGCCAGGAAACCATTGATACCGTCGATTTATCTGCACAACTGCCACTAATAACTAGAACAAGCCACTGGCTCGTCGCCTCGCATGTCGTACTACAACAACCGGTCCAACAGTGGTAACAACAACCAATTGAGGGACCTCAAGGGCTCGCCGCAGCAGCTCAACGTGAAGAAGACGCGTAATGTGTCGTCGTCAGCGTCAGCGTCGTCTAACATGGCGCCAGCAACCCCACGGATGATGAGATTGGCCAGCAATCCACAAAACATCTCAGACGAATACACGATCAACACGAACTTTCAGTCGAGCCAGTCTCAGCATGCGGCCGCTCCTAACCCGGACTTGCTGCCGGGAGTCGAGTTCGCCTCAAGCTCGCAGCAGCAGAGACCGCAGCACTACTATCAATATCAACAGCCTGCGCCTCATCAACAGCAGGAGCAGCACGCAACACCTCCGATGCCAACCACGCCTAAGCGGTCGTCGCAGCCTCCGTCTGGCAACCATGTGCCGCCAAACACCGCCGCCGCTGCATTTCACAGGAGGTCCATTGGAGACTGGGAGTTCATGAAAACCATCGGCTCTGGCTCGATGGGTAAGGTCAAGCTCGCCAAACACAGGATAACAAACGAGGTCTGCGCCGTCAAGGTCGTCACCAGAGCAGCTAAAGTCTGGCAGCGCCAACACCAAAATGACCCTCCTCCAGCTGACCAGCACGAGATAGCTACTCGTAAAAAGGAGTTTGACAAGGAGCTGGGTAGAGACAAACGAACAATCAGGGAAGCTGCTCTTGGCAAAATCCTATATCATCCTTTCATCTGCAGGCTATACGAGATGTATCCAATGTCCAATCACTACTATATGTTATTTGAGTACGTCCAGGGTGGTCAAATGCTTGACTATATCGTTTCCCACGGTTCTTTGAAAGAATCACAGGCTAGAAAGTTTTGTCGAGGTATCGCATCTGCTTTGGATTACTGTCATTCTAATAATATAGTTCATAGAGATTTGAAAATTGAAAACATCATGATCAATACCCAAGGTGAAATTAAGATTATCGATTTTGGTCTTTCAAATTTATTTGATAGAGAACACTTACTCAAAACTTACTGTGGTTCCCTTTATTTTGCTGCTCCTGAGTTGCTATCAGCTCAGCCATATGTTGGCCCTGAAGTTGATATATGGTCCTTTGGTGTGGTTCTCTATGTGCTGACATGTGGTAAGGTACCATTTGATGATAAAAGTGTCAATACCTTGCATGAAAAGATCAAAAAGGGTAACGTCGAATATCCATCTACATTGACTCCTGAATGTGTTTCTTTACTTCGAAGAATGATCCTCGTCAACTCAAACTTGAGGGCAACCATCAAGGAGGTCATTAATCACCCTTGGATGAATAAAGGTTATCAAGGTATTGTTTCCAATTACTTACCTCCGAGATATCCGATTGATTTACCATTAGATCAAGGAGTCATTAAAGCAATAGTAGATCTTGATTTGGCTCCTTCGATTGAGAGTGTCAACTTAGAATTAACCAAAATCATCAAATCTCAGTCCTATCAACTTTCAGTTTCTAATTGGTACGCTAAGAAAAATAGGCAAGTTTACGATTTGAAACTCCCGGATCCAACTAGGGGAATCCACCCAATCCTTTCCATTTATTATTTAGTGGATGAAATGTGCAACAGAAAGAAAGCTAAACTAGAATCAATTGAAAAACAACAACAAATTCAAAAGGAACAACAACATCAGCAAATTCAAAAGCATCAATACGTTACTCCACAACTACAGCAGAGCTCAGTATTTCCTGCTTCATCTCCTCAACCGTCTGTTCCGCATGAAAGCTCCAACAGGATTGTCACCCAACCAGTTCCTATTCAATATCAACATAATAATTCTGATAACTCAGACCCATTTGCAGATCAGATATCACCTGTTGTCAATATCAAGCCACCTCAAGCAGCTCATACTTCACCACATCAATCTTCAGCTACTCCTCATTCATTTAATAAACCTTCTCTGATAATTGAAACAGATGACAACAAGTCAAGCATTCAACCTTCTCAGCAATCACCTGTTGAGCAGTCTTTTGGAAATTCAATTTTGAGGAAATTGAGTATTAAGAAGGATAGTAATGATGTCAGAAGAGTGGGATCTGTTAAAGTCACATCAAAAGAGAAACAGCAACATTTAACACCAATCTCAAAAAATTACCAGCAACAGCAACAACAATCTCAAAGCCATCCTCAATCAACACATCGTCATCAAAGAGCTGCATCAGCCTACACAACTTCTACATTTGCTACAGATAAATTACCTCCAATTCCTACAAGCTTCAATAAATCGAATATTAACGATAATGGTGACAATGACGACCAATCACAACCAGTGAGATATCATCCTAATGCACGTGCAAAATCAGTTGGTCATGCTAGAAAGCAATCGTTGAACCTTCCTACAAAAGCTTCTTATCAAAATAATGATGCTCCACCATTACCTCAAATGAACATTAACTCACAACAAATGAACCATTCCGCTACTGGTGGCAATGAGTTTTTTGATGAAGAAGATGATGTCAACCAAAATGTTCGTTTCAATTCTCAAAATGTTTTCAAGCAAACACGTAAACTTAGTGAAAAAGAAATCATTGAACAGTATCAAAGGGCTTCTCCAGGTTCAATGCCATCAATTGAGTATCCTAAGACCTTATTTCTTAAGGGTTTTTTCTCTGTTCAAACAACTTCTACAAAACCGTTACCTGTTATCAGATATGGTATTATTAGCGTTTTGCCACAACTAGGGGTTCAGTTTGTTGAAGTTAAAGGTGGTTTTATTTGTGTCCATTATCCATCAATTGTTGATTCCAGTTCCCCAATTAGAGAAGAATCAGCAAGCCTTGGATCTCCAATTAAAAATATCAAATATAATACGCCAACAGATGATACAGCAACTGAAGATGAAGGTGATGACAGAGAAAACGAAGATGACGATGAAAATGATGATGAAGATAATGAGGCTAATCAAACTACTGAGCTTGATCACTTCAAAACCATTGATTCTTCAACATCAAATCAAAACGATGCTGTAAATATTCCAACATTATTATCGACCCCACAAAAAGGACATAGAAGAAAGTTTTCACTCGGTAATAGTATTTCAGGAGTAACTGGATCTGTTAATTCACGTAAAGTGAATGACAAGTTAACTTTATCAACACAATTTAATCAAGCCAACTCTCCTGATAGTCATATTCCAACCACGCCTGCTCCGGCCAATTTGACTATCAGAGGAGCAAGTGACGATAGTTCAGAATCATTAACTTACGATGAACCAGTGGGAGCTAGTGACATGTTAGTATCAAGTAGGGTTGAGCAACAACAAAGGACAAATAATATCTCTTCTAAATCTGTTAAGACACCATTAAAGTTTGAAATTCATATCGTCAAAGTTCCACTCGTTGGACTATATGGTATCCAATTCAAGAAGGTCAGCGGTAATACTTGGTTATATAAGAGCTTAGCTAGTGAAATTTTAAGTAGATTAAATTTATAATGAGTTAGTTCCTTTAGGAAGGAACCAAGGCTTTTTTAAAAAAATAACTGGTTTTTTTTTTAAAGGTGAAATATTTACAACGAAAGTTGTTGTCGTGATATATAAATCCCAAAACTAAGTTTTAAATACAGATTTTAAAGTATACAGACTACTCTATAAAACAACAGTTAAGATTCAAGTAAACTCTTCTCTATCAAATATAAGCATTAATAGAACTCGGTAAATACCTAGTTGGGTTAGCTAAGCAAGTTTAGCGTATAGAGTTCGTAAACGCAAATATTTATAAAAGAGCGAAGCGTCGCATTTTATTCATAATCCTTATGTAATAGCTTATAAAGTAACAGTTTAAGTATTATTTAGAGAATTTAACATTCTCGACTGCTATTTATAACACAACACTCGTCTATTTACTTGCAAAACTCTGATGAGAGATTCTTGTAAAATATGTCAAATTATGAATTAAATTAGGCTAAATCAAGTTGAACTTTATCTGAGACTTTAATTAATTAGCAAATTAAACCTTATCAGATATATCAAGCCAATAGAAATTGGATTACCTGATTGTCGAAGATAACTAATTATACATTACTATATTAGGTATATGATGAGCATTGACAAACAATTAAAGTTTGTCAAAATAAGTGATAATCAAGTATTGCTCAGCTATTGATTAAGATGTTTAATGTTGAAGTATAAACTTCAACATACATATTGCTAACGTATGATCACTAATATGCAGTACATACTAAGTTAACCATGTAACACTCATAACACGTTAATGTACATAAAAATGAAGAGTTACGTGTAAGGTTGAATGTATTAATACAATAAATGCATCCTGCATTAATACTTCTGAGCAACAGTATGCTTGAATCCGTTCCGTTGCTATCATGTCTATTGGAGTAATTATAACTAATGGTTATTCCTCCAATAGAATACAAGCTAATCCTTATTTACACTTTATTTATATAATCAATATTTTACTATAAAAAGAACTACTGTTTCCTCTTTATTTAATTATCTTTATATTATTTAAAATAACTAAGATATAGGTTTTTACAAAGTTACATTGTTATTTAATAAGCTTCAATGAGCTAAAATAAAATATTACAGAGATTTGTTAATGATGAGCATAAGACATAAATACAAACATCATTTACAGATAAACCATAGTGTGTCGGTGATGTAAATAATTGCCCAAGTCATTCGTGACCTTAGTCTTATCAATCAAGAAACAAATCCCTTGATCCGAAACAATATAAATAGTCGTCATAATTGACTTAATATTTATTTTATATTTACTTTAAAAATTAACGGTTTAGTTATACTTTGGATTTGTTACTGATTTGATTACATACAGTTACCTAAAGTGTTGAAGAGACAACAAGATATCTTCTTTACGCGTTATGCTCATGCATTAAATGCACTTCAACTCTGACGTACATTATCTTTTATCTAATTAGTATCAATTAGAAAATTGAATTCTTTAGGATTGCTTTACTCTTTGTATTAAAGTTTCACTTGACTAATTCAGATAGTCTAGAACCGGAATTACGGTTCATATTCTAATTTATATTTTGTGTATAAAAATCCTTTATTTCACCTTTTACTTTAGAATTCTTTTATAGTCTTTTAATTATTCAGAACATAGTTTGAGTAAATATAGTTATTACATATATGCTGTCAAATAGTTCACACATTTAACCTTAAATGTAACTCTTCATTGTTATGTACACTAACGTGTTAAAAGATTTACATGGTTATCTTAGTATGTACGGCATATCTGTGATTATACGTTAGCAATATGTATGCTGCAGCTTATACTTCAGCATTGAATATCTTGACTGATAACTGAGCAATCTTTGATTACCACTTATTTTGACAATTAATGAATTGAAACTGATGATACTCACTTTACAAACTCTTTTGGCAGTTTTTATATCAGTGGATTTTACAAAACGGAAAGCATTCATCTAATACTAGAGACACATCCTTTCAATCACAATTTACATTTTTGGTATTACTTTTGTAAATCCTAATCGAAAGTAAAGTTATTTAGTATTTATACCACAGTAAATTTACGAAAGTTTAAAGTTTACATATATTCTCTATCAATCTATTAAACAAAAGAAAAAAAAACATGTTACACTAAAGTGTAACATAGGTTTCTTGCACCGATTTTACTTTTGACACAATCCTAATGCGCTTTTCTCCATTGAGAGTCAAAGCATTAAGGAGTCCAGATAATATAGACGTAATAAAATGAAGAAACTTATTGAAAAACAGACAAGTTTACGAAGAAACGCTTCTTAATATGGATAGTGTTATCAATCTTTCAAATAAAGCACCTATTAATTAACCTCAAGTGGGAAATTGTTACACTGTAAGAGCAATATCTAAAGTATGAATACATTTACAACGAATGTGACGGGAAGCTTATAGCTGTTAAAAATTATCATATGACGCAGAAAAAGCGCTTTATATTAAATAGAACATTATCTAAAACTTGTGAAGTGTCCATTTGATACACGCAAAGAATGAAATTGTTTGTCTTGCTCACCCATAATTGAACACGACTCACGTATGGTCACTAATATAACTTAGCGCAAATGGAATATTTAGAACATATAGCATAATGCTAGACCAATTTTGCTAATATAAGCAGCATGTTTTAAAGCTCTGGTCACTTTGACAGTTTATTTCGTGTTCAGCTATCAGCAATTCATTATCTGTCATCACTAAAACAGTGTTACAACATAACTACATTCCACAAGCATCCGTTTCAACACAAAGTGATCTCTCTATATATAGGCCTGTCGACCCTCGATTTCTTGTACACAAATGAGATCATGATTCTCTTTTATGATAGTCTCGTAAATTGAAAACCTCTATCTTGAATCGGCAATCCCTTTACTAATACTTAAAGTCAAATCATTAATATGTTCTAATAGTAGTTCTTTATCTTCGATTGCAGCATTCTTGGCTTTCTCTGCCTCAATTAATTGAGTCTTTAAGTTTTGAATAGTTTCAATTTGGTCTTTTTCTGAAACTCCAACACCTGGTAGAGTGTCTATAGTGGTTAGGATTTGCTTAATTTTGATGGTTATATCCCGTGACAATTCATTCAATGAATCATTGAAATCAGTAGCTGAATCAATGTGATGTCCAGGATCTGTCATTTGAGGATCACTTGGATCCAGTTTCAAAACATCATGTTTTGTGTCAACATAAGAGAGGCCTGCAAAAAAGATATCCAAAAGTTGATCCAAGCAGAGTTGGAGCTGGGAGAGTCTGTCTGACATAGCCTGGCGTTATCAAGGTAAGTTACTAAGCTTTTAATAAGATTGGCAACACAAACATGCAAATGAAAAAAATCCAAAATTTATCAAGCTTTGAATACACACCCAATCTTTAAAGCAGCTAGCCTTAGCCTCGGAATGTCAGCCTGCTACTGGTACTCCACTCAGAGGAACCACTGGCAATATGCGCCATTTGATTTGAACGAAAATAGAATGTCAATAGCTCTTATCGACAAAGAATTACAGACTAAGGGTATATCGACCATTAAGTACGACACCAACCTCAGAATCTACTTACATCAAAGCCTCCACAAGTTAGGAATACGAATGAGCATGAGACAGATTGTGATATCCACTGCAGAGGTGTATCTGATGAGGTTTTTACTAGTGGCATCACCAAATGAAGTTAATCTTTACATGTTGATTGCGAGTGTCCTTTATCTAGCGAGTAAGACAGAAGAAAGCCCTGTTCATATTAGGACCGTGTTAATGGAAGCTAGAAACTGCTGGCCTGAATTCATTCCAAACGATTTTACAAAGTTAGCAGAATTGGAGTTTTACGTCATGGAGGAGCTAGGTTGCCATGTTGTTGTGCATCACCCATACAGATCTTTGACTCAAATGGCGAAATACATTGGACTGATGGAGATGGATCAAACGTGGGCCATAATTAACGACACGTATATGACAGATGCGATACTGCTGTATCCTCCCCATATAATAGCGATTGCTGCTGTTTGCATTACGAATGCCACCACTGATATTAAAACCGGCGATATGTCTGAAGTCATCGCGTCATCTAATATCAGAATTGACGAAATAGCGGAAGTATGCCAGATGATAATTAGTTTACATATTGCCTGGGGTAGATATGACGAAAATAATATGAAAAATGCAATCAAGGCTTCACTCTTGAGTTTAAATTCAAGCAATTTGAGTTGACATCCTCAACATCTTGTCAAGCTTACAACTATACTTAAAAGTGGAGCTTCATATGCTACTATTTATACAGAATACTCACAAATGATGAATAAGTCCACGAGAGCATATATTCTCCAAAAGAATAGAAATTTGACGTTAATACAACGTTTTTGACACCCTAGTCCTTTTACACACCCCCAATCGTACATATTGATATTTATTCTTAGATCTTCCGATCTTATTGTTGACGTTTTCAGCAGTTTTTTTCCCATCTTTGGCAAAAAAATTACAAAAAAGATTTTTAAAATGAAAACGGTTGTTTCCCGGAAATCAGTTGATTATTCTCTGTTGAACGCTTGAGATGTCATCACTTCGTCATAGACACACCCAGGAACAACCACCACCTTCAAAAGATGCCAATGGTGATTTAGAACATAGAAAGCAAAAAGAGCTTAAAGAAAAGAAGAACTTTGAAAAATCAAATCAGATTGACAAATGGCAGATCATCATTGCTACCTTGATGAACCTTTCTATATCATATCTATCTAAGAACGGTTACCCGTTTCTTTCAAAATTTTATACCTTACAGTATCGTTATATCGGTACCGATAACTACGATATTGGTCTTGATGACATCTATTTTGTGAGCTACTGGATTATCAATTTGATGTTTCTCAGATCTTTGTTGATTGTGTTTGCTTTCAAACCATTGGCCAAGATTTTGCATATTACAACTTTTAAGGCAACCCAAAGATTCATTGAGCAATGGTGGTCTCTTTTCTATTACACAGTTTCCTGGGGTTGTGGAGTTTATCTATACTATAATTCAAATTACTTTTTCAATTGTGTGAATCTCTACGCCCATTGGCCACATGATAAACTATCTCATTACATGAAAACATATTACTTGATCCAAACAGCCTCTTGGTTTCAACAATTTCTTGTTCTACATATCGAAGAAAGGCGTAAGGATCACATTCAGATGCTTTCTCACCATATTGTAACAATTCTTCTCTGTACAGGCTCATACAAATGGTACTTTACAAGAGTAGGTCATGTTATTTTGATGCTTATGGACATAGTTGACGTTACCTTATCATTTGCAAAGATTTTGAAATACAGTGGGTTCCAACGCTTGTGTGATCTCATGTTTGGTGTTTTTATGATGACATGGATTGTGTCGAGGCATGGATTCTACAACTATGTTTTATTTTATTCATGGAAAAATGCTAGGGACGTCATGAACATGAATTGTAGCAGATTTGTTGATGGCTCTTTTTATAAATTGTGCTACACTGACGTCCAAATCAATTTCTTTTTGTGTTTATTAGCTGCTTTGCAGCTTATCATGTGTGTTTGGATGTACATGATTGTCAAAGTGGCTATTAGAGTTGTCACTGGCGGAGATGCCGACGATATTAGAAGTGACAGTGAGTAATACCACTACAAAAGTTGTAGTGTCTATGTCTTGGGAAGTATACATATATTGCTTGTATTTTGTATATAAATGTTAATAATAGCTGCCTTTTTTTTTCTTAAAAGATGATGGAGTACAAGCAGATACACATAATAATAACCCCCCAAATGATCAACATAAAACTCAAGTATTTGATTATTGTGCTTCTGAAAATCCAATTGTTAGCGTCATGAGGAGAATTAATGTAAAGTTTAGTTTCATATTCTGAATTGTTAATCAGTTTGTAGCCATAGAAACCAGGTAAAACAAAGCAAATCAATACACCACCTGTTGCTCCAACAATTGACAGAATAAGCTCAAATGAATTCAAGTAGTATGCTGAGCTGTAGGATGCAATCAACAGAATTAATGTAGAAAGGAAAAATCTAGATTCAGGAAACGGAACAGTATGGTCTTCTAATCCTTGC
The DNA here is from genome assembly GCA_030570415.1 of Saturnispora serradocipensis. NCBI lineage: Eukaryota > Fungi > Ascomycota > Pichiomycetes > Pichiales > Pichiaceae > Saturnispora > Saturnispora serradocipensis. Next base: position 221,231 of record JAJLVS010000011.1, on the reverse strand, counting down.
TCAATTCTTTCTACTAATGGACTCAATTCAGTAGCAATTACAGTTGATTCAACTTCGGACTCAACAATTTCTTCAACCTTGAACCACTTTGATTCCAGTGTATGATAGACGTTATTAAATGAAATTCTTGCAGGATGGAACATCAATGGGTATGATAACGCCACCATTAATACCAACAAAACTCTACCCAATTGTGTATAAAACCCATTTTCATACATCAAGAGGATATTTCCGTTTAACGTGTTACCAAAAGTTAAGTAACCAGAAATTGCCACCGTAAAAAATATCAACATAGTAATACCTAAAGAGATGTATGCAATAATCGATATTCTTTTGATTGTTGGGTTATGTAACTCAGAAATAATTGAAAACTGATTCGGACATGTATATGCTAGAACAATAATACCAACCGTTTTTAAAAATGGCTTTACACCTTCTGGATTCCACCATGATACTTCACCAATCTTTTCAACAGGAATATTTTCCCAATTGTTGGACCATGCAATGAAAAAGTTTCCGTAGATCAGCAAAGCAATATATACAATTGCCGAAAGAGCAACAACTGAGGCATACTTCAAGCTATCTAACCTTTTAAGAAAACATAAAGGACCAATCAATATCAAAGAGGAAAAAAGATAGAATGTTTTCATTGAAGTGGTAGTCCAATCATTAAATGTGTAAACCAATGGTAGTAGATCACTAGTCAAAACAAGATAAGAAATATCAACACCAAAACATTGCAAGAAGATAGCAAAGTCAAATAGCAAGGATAACTGTGGATATGTTATCTTGCACACTGAAAAAAAGGTCGCCTGGCCTTTTGGCATGTATTGTGCTGCTGCACCTTGCAAGATCATACCAAACCCATTTGCTAGACCAGCAAACAATAAAACAATGGAACCCAAGATAACACTTTCAGCACGGAAAGTATACGGTAAAACAAGTAAACCGGATCCAATTATCGTGTTGACAGTGTTCACGACAGAAGAGAAGATAGTAGCTTCGTGATTAGTCATATATTTACTAACAAAGGTGTGTGTTATCTACGAAGAAAAAAGTCTGACAACAAAAAATTCAATGGTAATTTGCAAAACAAATGACCAGTTCCAATCAGAGGTTGTCCAGGAAGAGAAAGCCAGTACCGGAGGCAGAAAGGAAAAGAGCATTATTTAGTTGTGATAGATGTAAAGGTCGCAAGATCAAATGCCATAGGATTCAGAACAACGATTTGAGATTTGATAATATCACACCATGCTTACAGTGTACTAAGGCTAATGTATCTTGTACTACATCCATGCCTAGGAAGAAAAGAGTATTTAATTCAGTTCCAAACGTTAATGAACATTATAAATGCCTTTTGTCTCTTGTTCAGGGATTATTCCCTGACATTGAAGTTAATAATATGGATCAGATAGTAGAGATTGGCCAAGCATTTGAGATCAAAATGCCCGCTATAGAAAATGATAGCGACTTGAATGTCATAAAGACAGAGAAAACTGTTGAATTCCCTGAAAATGAAGATAATAAAGAAACGAATCAAATTAAATTGCCAAAGTTGAAACGTAATATCAAGTTGAACTCACATTTTGAAAAGGATCGATTGATTATGGATAAGTTTGGCCACACACATTTTATTGGTAATTTTGGTACTGCATCTTTACTAAATGGCTTATGTGATATTATCATTAAAAAGTCGTATAATACTAAAAATCCACCCACTTCAACAAGAGACATCAGAGATAGCTCAGTTCAGACCATTACATCTGAAAACAAACCAATTTATCAATACCCAACGCATTTGTACAATTTAGATAATATCAATGTTGAACATTTTCCACTAATTAATATCATAAGTAGAGAAGGTGGTGAAGTTTACCTTAATCTATTTTTTGAAAAAGTTCATCCTTTCAACTTCATGTTTAATCAAGAGGTTTTCATGAAAACTTACGATATATTTTGGCAAGAGCTAAACAGATTGATTGAGAAAGGCAATGAAAGTGGGCCTGTTGAATTGAGAATCAATAGTGCTGAAATATGCTCCATCTATATGGTTTGGATTTTAGGTAGTAGATTCGAATTAGTAACAGGGAATAAAGAGTCTACCAGTAAATTGAATGAAGAAAAAATATCGAAACTTATAGATATCATTAGACTCTCGCTGAGTGATGTGGTACTGACACCTAGTGTTGAAGGTATCAGATTATTAGCGTTATTTTCTGTTTATCTTTCAAGTATCAAGGTTAGAGAAAGTGGATACTGTTTGATGGAATTAGCTTGTATTCAAACAAAGTCACTCGGTCTCCATAGAAAATTCATTGTTGATAAATTCAACGAAGAAAAGGCTGATGTCATGAGAAGATTAATGTGGACATTAGTTAAAATTGAATCACTATTTTCGTGCTCATTCGGGCGTGCCACTGCAATTCCGTGGGAGGAAATTGATATTGACCTACCTAAATTTGACGATATTAAAGAGCCTGACTTTATTTTTTACTATGTTCATAGTATTAAACTAACTAAGATAATACACGAAATACTCGAGTACAAACGAAACTCAAAAAAGGAGCCATTGTCATTAAGCTCCATCGAGAGGGCCCTTTTATCTAAATCTAAATTAGAGTCTTTTTGGGAAAATTTACCAGTTGGTTGGAAAGAATATAGCTCTTTACCAAAGAAAATTTACAAACCAAAACTGCATATTCAATATAACTACTATTTTATTACATTGACATTACCTATGTTTTTGTACGTGATCAACTCACAAAACTATATTATCAAAAATGACGACCCATTTTTGCTACTAGTCGTCTGTGGTATTAAAGCATCGTTCAAGACTGCTGAGATAATTGGGTTTGAAGACAATAATGGGTTTTTCAATGGTACTGTTTACTATGACGTGTTCTATTGCTATAATGCAATAATGGTTTTACTATTGACATACATTCTAATAAAGATGTCAAAGGATGAACCTAAACCTATAATAGATTTAAAAAATTTAGAAGAAAAATATGGAATTAATAATAACGAAATTTTAAAGTCGATTAATTTGATTAGAAATATCATTCTCAATAATTTGAATGCAATTGATGGTACAATGAGAAGAATTAGTGATGTTATTGAAACTTTGTTGAACGATCTTGGTATTATTCCAATTCTAGTGAAAAAATACAATGCAACTAAGTCATTCGTTAGAAAGGAAACGATTCTTGACGACTGCACGAGTGTCAGTGCTACTATACCCGGTTCTTTCAAAAAAATAAAACTCAAGAAACATAAAAGTTTGGCAAAAGATATGTACGTGAATGAAAATAACGAGATTTTAAGCACTGCTGATCTGCCATCCGATATTGACTGGTTGAGTAATGATTCAGTGCACCCCAATGAACTCTCGGGTATTTCAAACTTGAATAATAATAATGATAACCTTAACAATGTTCTTTCTTCAATTAATTTGGACACCGATATAATTGAAGCATTGTTTGGTACTGGGTACATAAATGGAGGTAACACCGAAGCAAAGGAGTTTTACAGTGAGCTTTGAAAATTTTAGGTTAAGATATATATGATTCGATGGTATATAAGTAATAAAAAGGAAGTAATTTTTATGCAGTAGTTCTATTCGTACATTTTGTATTAACAATCAGATGTGATTATTTTATCGAGGATTTCAACATCCTTTGTTGATTTCAAAAATTCAATCTTTGGTATATTAGTTGAAATTTTGAAACTTCCAAAGTTAAATGCCTGATTTGCTGTGTGTTTCATCGTGAATTTTTGGTTTGAAATTGCTGATCTATTCACATATACCAAATTGACAAATGATTGTGTCTCCAAAGAAGAAATTACTTCTTGGAATTCTCCTCTTCTCAGTATGCTAATAATTTTGTCAAAAGATTTCATTCTGTGATTATAGTATTCAAAAAAATAGTTGACAGAGGCAAAGTGTTTGGATTTAATATTTGCCTTAGTATTTTCAGCAATGCTTAGTTGTTGCTTTTCCTCAAATTTGAAGAGGAAAGCCATAATAATACGCTGTTGAAAATTGAGTTGGCCAAGTTTGGTCTGATAATCAATTGTGAAAGCCATGCTACAGACTTTTACTACTTGTGAAATTGTCAATTTCGGTAATTTGGAAAATTCCATTTCATTCAATTGGACGGCCGTGTATTTTTGCAAAGTAAGTTCTTCGAACATATCAAGAGCCTTATACATGATATCGAAGGCCTTTCTCAAATCACCTGTTGTGACAGCCGACTTTTTGGCACAGTACATGAGTGCAGCTGGATGGACCATTGGAGGAACACTGGTAGTAAAACCATTTTCCTCCTCAAACAGGTCTAATAATTTTGTAGTCATTACTTGTTTAATTTGGTCTGCAGAGTAAGGCATGAACCTAACAATTGTAGGATCGATACAGTTTGATCTCAATCTTGGCAAAAATCTGTCCGTCAAATCAAGAGCATTTGCAATACCAATTAGAAGCAAGTTCAGTTTCTTGCTTGAAATATTCGAAGCCCAGAAGAACAATTCAAACAGTGACTGCTGGGATTTGTTAATAATGTTATCCATTTCATCCAGTACAATAACACTGAGATCGCAACCGTTCTTGCTTAATAGCAGCTGCTCAATGTCATTGCTGGTGGCCTTACCTTTTGGAACGCCGGTGATTTGATGATAAATGTAATTGAACAAGTGCTGTGGGGTTGTTATAGTCATGCAATTGATTTTAATCACCCTGAATGTCCTCTGATCACCACCTTTAGTAGTGTAGGCATGAACCTTTGAAGTTGGATCTCTATTTTCGCCATCAGTCAAAAGGTACTCATCTAAAATAGCGTTAACTTGTGCAGTTTTACCGGTTCCTGGTGGGCCTGACACATAAATCGAGTTTGATTCAAGGTTAGTTAAGCATGTTTCAATTTGATTTTTGATTATGTTTGCTTCGGCTTCCCTAGCACACAAAATGGTGTTATGAGGCTTGCAACCACGCAAAAAAAGACTTTTAGCCTTCACATAAGGACTAACAGTCCTCTTGAATAGTGTTCTTGTGCTGGTATCTACCTTGATGTCAACTATCCTGTTACTCTTTTCAGGTGTAACCGGTGGGGACAAAATTCCCACCAAATTGCTATTTGCAAGGGGCGAGACTTTACTCTTCTTGTAGCTCTGCAATTGCTGATCATTGCTGTCACATCCTCTCTTCAATAACGCCATTCTAAACCTCAATAAGACGCGTTTGAGCTATAGGCAACTACCTCTGAAAGACGCGTCTGTCTTTTCAAAATGTGAAACCTGCGATTTTTGTAGAAGATGGCTGACTAGCTGGGGTTACCCTCCTTTACCTTTTTCTCAATACTAATTTATCTTGAAGAAGAGCTTTTGAGGTCCAAATAGACGCAAGATGGGTCAAGACTACACACGAAGATATGGCAAAGAGGACCAGCAGCGACGGGGGCGTAAGTTCCATTCACCCTTTTCATCCTACAGTTCGAATCCAAACCCATTTCCTCCTCAGAACGTGCAGGGTCCGTCTGGTGCTGCTAAAGCACCAATGTTTTCCTCAAGGCGACAGGAGACATCGAACAATGAATATTCGTCGAACCCAAGCTGGTATTCAAGGAGAGGCCCAGGTGGATATCGAAATCGACCGAATGTGGTAGAAGGCCAACAGCAGCAACAGCAGCAACCACATACAAATAGAATGAGGCATGCGAATGCGCCTTATAATAAATATACAGCAACTGCTAACACAGGTAATGCAGGTGGATATCCAAATGCGGCCGCGGCAAGTCCAAATGGAACGCCCCCAGTCAACTCGCAAAGAGCTAGTATGAGGAATAACCATGGGCCGTATGATTATTCAGCTAGAAGACCAGTTTCCAATGCCAGGTATAGCTCGCCACGACTGAGTGCTAGTGGCGGTGCTTACGAAAATATGCCTAGATTTCCTAGTACTCACAGAAATGGCGGCGATAGGGATCCTAGATACTCAAATAATTCTTACAATGTACCTCCCACGTATGCAGAGAACAATACTAGAGAATTCGACGAGAGCAGATCAAATTCATTTGATAACAAAGATTCTGCCGCATTGAAAAACTATAGGATTGATTTAAGCGAGACTCATACTTTGAGTGAGTATCATAGCAACAATGTTGTACCGAAGATCCTCAAAGACCCTGAATCAAAAGTTGCACTGGAGCCATCACACTTAGCCATTAAACCTCCACATGAAAATTCAATAGTGAAATCGGAATCAAATATTGAAAGCAATTCGGAGCCATCAACTGTTCCAGTTGAAGACGCCCAAAAATTTGAGCCAAATGTGAAAAACCCTCCATCAGACGAAAAAATGGCACAAGTGATGGATAATTTACCGTCAGACTCAAATGAAGATTCTGCAACTACTAATTTTGTCATAAAGGAAACATACAAATTGAATGATAACCAAATTGACGATGATCAAGACGAGTTAGTGCCCCAAGACCTAGAAGAAGCACGAGACAAGGTGGAGCAGAGTAAAGAAAAACAGCTGGAAGATAAAGACCAAGGAAATGAAGAAAAAGAAGAGAAAGCTGACATTAAGAAGGAAGACAAGGGTAAAATTGCTATTATTGATAAGACTGCTAAAAAAGACGTTTATGAGGACGATAGTAACAAACTTATTGATAAGAACGCTGAATTGGTTTCTATTCACCATGATTTGTCAGCACTCGAGGATGGCAAAGATGTTGACATGATCACCGATCAAAATTCAGAAAACGCACCAAATGAATTAAGTATTAAGCAAAGCACCTTGCCTATAGAAACAAAAAATGCTATCGATTATTCAAATATCAGTGGTTGTATTTTTCCAATGAGAAATGCGGAGTTAATGGCTTGGGAACTTAAACATAAGCCTCTTGTTAACAAAAGTCTCTGGCTAAAATATTTGAATAAAAATAAAATTAATGATTTTGACCAGTATTCATTTTTGGAATCTGAATTACTAATTTTCAAACAAGCGGATGCTTATAAACTACAAAAGTTTTTTTCTTTAAATTCAGATGAAATTGAGAAGAAGCATTCAAGTTTGACACAGGAATGGATCTATCGCTCAAAATTGTGGAGTGCTGATGTCAAGTTCTATGATAAACAATTATCACAATTTTATCAAGATGCTGATGAAAAGAAAAAAGATAAAGAAGATAAAGAAGTGCAGAAGCCAAAAAGTAGCCGTCGTAATAGGCATGGAGACTCTGTTAGAACCGAAGCAGAATTTATGGAAATTTTGAAGACCCTCGAACAGGAAAGAGAACGTGATCCTTTAGTTCGTGCTCAATATGGTGCAGCCACAATTCCAAATATGATTTTAGACCCCTTGGAAAAATTTGAATTTGAGAGTTTCATGGATTGCAATAATTTGCAAACGAATAAAATTAAATGGGCACATAGACTATTAACCGATCCTATTGATAACTTCACCATTGACGAACATGAGAAATTCTCGCGTGCTTATTTAATGTATCCAAAGAGGTTTGGTAAAATTAGTCAAAACATGGGTGGTATTAGAACTCATGAAGAATGTGTTTTACATTACTATAGGACTAAAAAAGAAGCAAATTATAAACAGTTACTCATTATCAAGAATAAAAGAGCAAGGAAATCAAAGTCAATCAATACAAAAAAGCCTGGAAAAAAGCCTGAAAAAAGTAATGAGCGTAGAAACCTGACCGAAACACCTGAGCTGGAGCCTTCTGGTACGCCAATTGAGGATATAAGTGGGGAATTTATTCTTGGTTCCAGAAAAAGAAAACCAGGAATTACGGTTCCGGTGAAAAAGCAAATTGCCTACGAATCAGGCACTGATGACCAGTCGATGAATGAGTCTAATAGTCAACAAAATTTGGTCGAACCTGTACCACCAATTAAAGATGAGATTAACGAAAGTGTTGCCATTGCAATGGCTGCTCAGGATATTGAACTCGCTAACATTGCAGCTACCATCAAAGATGAAAACTTGAGTACAGTAACTGTTTCTCCTTCAAGTTCTTACGTAGGTTCAACCACTGATGAGCGAAAGAGGAAGAAAAGAAGAACTGAGGAAGGACATTCAAGTTATTGGTCAGTTCACGAGACCAATAATTTTCCACAATTATTACAGGAGTTTGGTAGTGATTGGGATGGCATTGCCAGAGTTTTGAAAACTAAAACTGCAGCAATGACTCGAAATTATTATCAACGGTCTTTGAATGATCACCCTGAATGGCGCGTTATACTGTTGAATGCCGACGCTAGCAAGAAAAAATCGGTTTCAAATGAAGATGGGATTGAAAATCCAAGTGATCTTTCAATCACTCAACCTCTAGCAACAGACTCTATCATCGGTAAAGAAATTCAAAACACCATCGACTCTTCAAAAGTGCTGCCACCGCTTCAGCAGTCTTTAGCTGGTCCACCCGTTGGATTTTTTTATAAGAAACCTGAATCATATACATCTGCAGTCCCAAAGCCCGTTATAAATGATTTGCTAGCAAAACCGGCTCAAGAGGAAGCGCCAGTCCATCAATTAATGACAGGAAATACCGCAAACACTATTAACAAACCTTCAGTTGCTGAGCACGGCTTTCAGACAAGCGGACAAGCATCTATGCCTAATCAAATTGTTTCTATTCAAGATAATCATCAAAAGTCCTTATCTGCAAATATGAATGATAATTTTGTTAATAATAATAGTACTGCTCTCAATGCTAGTCACGTTGCACTTTACAATGACAATCAATCGCTTCCAATTGTTAAAGGTCAGCAATCAATTGCAAACAGACAAGATCAATTTGCTGATACTATTCCAAAGCCACCTGTGAGATCATCTATTCGATCACTACTCAATAGTGATGATGCAATGACAAGCAATGAGCAAACTTCTGGGTTGGCTTCTTTAGCTGCGTTGGCACTACCACCGGCTTTGAGTTCAGGTAAATCATCAATCAACAGCCTCATGAATGCAACTTCAATAGCTCCGAATATGGCACACAATGTAGGCATTAATGGGCTTGCTGCTGTTGCTGGATTTTATGCAGACAATAATGCTACGAAATCAATTGTAGCTAATTCCGGAGAGGCAGGGGCACACGCGGCTAGTTCCTCGTTAACTAATAATATTAATAATACGACCCCTACTGCTAATAACCAAAGCAGTATGAGTGCTTTGAACGCACTTGCTAAGGTTGCATTCGAACAAAACTGAATTCAACTGATTTGTATATTACGTGATTTAATCAATTTTTTGTATGATATCCTTTTTGTATTTGTTTATATAACCCTAATACATATTTCTGACACAAACAGAAAGCTTTTCATAATATTTACATGTTTTATAGGATACAGTCTTTGTTTTGTAGCGTTCTAAAGAAATTAAAAAGAGAGGTGAAGAGACTAAAGATTAAAAGTTGTACTTTAACATCTAATTCAATACAGTATTCTAAATATGAAGTTACAAGTATAGTTACAAAATAGTATGAAATAAAAGAAGACAAAAGTGTAAATTGATTAAATTGACAAACCTTTCAACAACTCAAGCTTCTTTTCTTCAAACTTAATTTCTTCTTTCAAATCTTGATTTTTGAGCTTATTTTGAAATTCATTTATGTTCAATCCTGATCTTTGAAACGAATTCACTTTGTTCTCCTTATGCTCAATCCATTCCCATAATTCTGATTCACTCACAAGTAAGTTGTTTTTACTATAAATGGGAGGGCCAAAAATGTCACCTTGACGTGCTCTATTTGATCTCACATTGCTAATAACCATCCACAGTAGTAAAAATAGGATGACTGCTGTTTTAATATCAAGTTGTCCAACGATAAAATCCAACCAACTTTGTTCTTGTTCAATAGCTGTTGGCATGGAATCTTCTTCTTTGGTTTCAACTTCTTCTTTTTCAATAACGATTTCTTGCTTTGTTGACTTTCTTCTTTTTTTTGAAGTTGAAGTTCCTTGCGACCTCAACTGTTCAATTTTTTTCTTGAGCTCCGTTACCATTAAACCCAATGCTTCTTTTTGTCCTGAATATGTATTTTTTTCTACGACACCTTTGATCCACGATTTACCTGACCATATGACTGAGGTTACAATTAAAATGTTTGTTTCATCATTTTTGGCCCAAGAAAACCATAGTCTTGTTTTAACCTTAAAAACATTACCGCTAGGAACATCTGGTGACGCAGTTGATTGTACAACTAAACAGAAATCGCTAAAATCTTGCTTTTCAACAGATTCTTCAACCAAACAACGTGTTTGCTTTGGTCCTACAGGTGCATTTAATGGTTTAATATACTCGTACTTTCTTCCATTTGAAACGAATTTAGGTATCACTGAAACATCCCTGTTCCCCTGCTTCAAAATTATTTGTTTCAAAAAATTAGTATCATCACCAAATAGTAAAGCATAAACAACACCAACAGGTGCTTTAATGGTATCTTCAAGAATCTTGACATCACCTGATTCTTCTTTATAGGGCGCCTTTGTTGGTGGATGATTTTTCGGACCTTGAAATGACAAACCATAAAACTTCTTCTCTTCATCATCATTCATAATTTTAGGCTCGTCTTCTTCTTCCTCGCCTTCTTTAATCATGTTAGCGTCATCTAAACTTGAATCTGAATCATTATTATCATCGACTGCGTTATTTGTGGTGTTCTTTTTAACAATTTCATTATTGTCATTTTCATCTTGCTCATAAAATGAATCATCATCGTCACCATAATCTTGACCATCACTCAGAGGATCAAGCGATTCTAAATCATCTTGATCTATTCCTAAAACCAAACCTTGATCAGAGGTTCCGGCGTATAATGTTTTATTACTTTTCCAAACTTTGTTGATCAAACTGTAAACGATGTCACGAGACCTGAAAGAAGCAAAAAAGTATGTTTCATGCAAATTCGAAAACTCGATTGAATTTGGGATTTTAACGGTTTTCCTCTTTTGCATCTTGTAAATTTTGATCAATGGTAATGTCAAATGAGTGACCAGGCCAATGATGTTAGAATGAAAACAGATATTGTGTTCAGTCAAATACATTTTACCCTGAATTAAGATATCCTTTTTATAAGCACAGCCGAATTCATCGATAAGAAGCTCTTCCCCTGGCAAATCTGGAAACAGTAGATGAAATGCTTTTTGTTTTTTTTCATTTGGTACATCAACGTCAAATTTTTTGGTATATAGTAGTTTCTTCTTTTCATAAAGCATTAGGCTTTTTTTCCTTTGTTGCGAAACATCGAGTACATTAGAATTAGTTGACATTTGTGCATTTGTATTTGAATTTTCATTCTCGGATGAACTATTTTGAACAGTTGCAATTGTTACTGTTGCTTGTCTTAGTCTGGTTTTTGCTAATTCACTTTCTTGTGGATTAGTACTATAACGATGATTAATTGACTTGGAATCTCCTTTATTGGAAAGAATTGACGTTTGGCCTGTTGGAGAACTTGCTATATTCATCATTGGGACAGATTTGGCAGCATCAGGTGAAGTGATCGCTTTAGGATTTAGTAAATTATTGATAGTGTCATTGATAGGACGAGTAGAGCCACTTAAGGTTGGCGAACGCTGGTTAGAATTCGAAGTGTTTGGGAACTCATCAAGCGTTAGCGAACCATCACCAATTGTTTGAAGTACTGTTTTCTTGACTGGTTTGAAAGTGATGGAGTGGGCCCCAGAAGAGGTGTTAGTTGCTCTTTTTTCTAAATTTGCATAGGCATCGTTTTCATCATCGGAGGATGTCTCATTGGGTCTAGTATCAACGTGACGCAGCATGTGTGGATCTTCAGTTAAATCCGAAAAAGATTTTAGGTTGAAAGAGGACAGGAATTTAGAAAATAAACCAGTATTTTCGTCTTGATCAATACTATTTTCCTTATTAATACCAATTGGTTTTACTTTTGCATTGGGAGTTAATTCGGTAAAATTTGTAATTTCATCATTGACAATAATATCAGCTTTCTTTTTTTCTGGAGTACTTGAAGCTAAGACAGTACCTTGTTCCTTTTTAAAAGGCGCATCAATTCTGAGAGAAGTTCCGTTGACGAGCACCTTTGGCGTGTGTCCCAATTTGGATACTACATGCTCAACTTTAGCCAGAGTCCTATGGTCTGGATTTTTATCGCTATTGGTGTTTGAGTCAACGTGTAGTTTGAATTGTGCATCATAATCTTCTTCATCGTCTTCTTCGTCTTCATCAACACCATCATCATCCATTTGTTCCGTGGCAGTATTATCGACTGCATACTTTATTTCATCTTCAGAACTGTAGCCACCATTCGTTGTGTATTTATTTGTTTCATTCTCTTTAGGCCCAGATCTACTATGATGTTTATTTGGAAGCAACTCACGAGATGTGCTATACACACCCATAAGTTTCCTCTTGACAGATCGAAATTCGCGTTCCCTACCGTCGTCTGTGGATTGCCTTCTTGCGACATGAGACAATGAAGGCAGTTCAATGCCATTGCTGCTAGACCTTTCACTAAAATCCATTGAAGTTCTAAGACTACCTTCTGGAGACAGAGACTTCCTCAGTTCGCTAACATTGGCAGGAAAGGAGTTTGATTTTGACATTGTTTTCTTTCGTAGTAGCTTCAATGGAGAAAGTGACCGTTTGGCATTTGATGGTGGTGTTTTGAAGGAAAGTGATTTTGAATGTGTTAACCCCGCTTTGGCTCTACTATTGTCTTGAACACTATCTACAGACCTTCGCTTGATGAAATTGGAAATGTTAAATCCCGAATGTCTGCTGTCAGAGCTAGAATCCATTGTTAAGGGAGGTATGCAAGCTTGTCTATGTAAATGTTCTTTACAAAATGTAGAGAAAAAAAAAAGGTGTACTTCAGAGATATTAAAAATGGTTTATAAAGTTTGAACTAATCAACGATCTTCGGCCCATTCGTTTTCCCTTTTGATGGCCGCTTCCTCCTCTGGCGTGAAATCGTTGACAATGTTAAAGGTCTTTCTGATATCTTCCGGGGACTTATTTCTGATCATATCTGCCACACATTTACATCCGGCGTTCAACAACGGCTTAATATTAAGATAATTGGATGCTAGGATGATCTCATATAGCATTTCTTGGTCAATGTTGAGAAACTGTCTGTCCCAGAGATCTAGTGGTTGCGATTTCTTGGATTCGTCTTCGGCGTCATCGTCTGGGAAATCCACGTCCTTGTAGTGTTCACACCATTCCAAAACATTCTTCATCACAGCAGAGCGCACGTTTTGAAGTGGAATTTCGTCCATTTCCTTCTCTGTACCGTCGTTATCTGAATCATCAGATTCGTCGTCTTTGTCTGCCTGTAAATTAGCTAACATATTCTTGATAAGTAATGATTTCTCAGCAACACGACGTTCCACAACAAACCTGTCGTTGTCAGACGTCACTAAGGCGACTTTGGTTGCATTGGTACCGCTGCTCATGATATTCTATTCTGCTTTTATTCTTACCCTAGCAACGGTAAAAGGACACTTTCGCCTCTGGAATTTTCCTAACGAGATTTAAGAGAGAAAGTCACGTGAGATAGCTTTTCTGGTTTAAGTTGGCATTCAATCAACATCTGAGCTTGCTTTTAGTAGCATAGGTATACAATAGATATACGTTGTTAGGCGCCCAACCCGGAAATGGAAATGAAATAAAACAAGATTATGCTACAACCAAGCAAATTTGTCATCAAACGAGTACTTGGCATGAGCAGTAATGCCACGTTAAATGATTCAAGTGATTTATTCAATTCTATTTAAGTTTTATTGATTGTATCTTACTTTCTTGAATATCGTAGAGTTGCAAGAGGGTTTTGCCCGCTTGCCAACTAATTATTGGGTTAGCAGCATTTATCTGTAATTAGCTAGACGTTACTATCTTAGTGAACTACAATTAAAGAGCAGGCACAGTTTTGACATGGATTCCAGATTTCACGCTTATCACCAGTAAGACAATTACCGTTATGTGATTAGCTTTTATCAATGCTAAAGATTTGATCACTTTCTAGAAATAGAATCAAACTTCTACATGTTTTGAAGCTGCATTACGCACAGTTCAATTATTTGGACTGACTTCATATTGCGAAACCGTCACTACAGAATGGTGAGTTGTATTTTAGTGGAGTAAGTTTTTGCTGATCGATCACACACGTCGGGCAACTTTGATCGCAGTTATAGTAGGATTTGAGGAGTATGGCCTTTTAAATTTCCCTGTTGCCGCTATTTGCCTTCCAAGCACTCTTTGATACACGTTGAGTATCAAAAATAGCGTGAATATTAGCTGATGGATTTGATAATGCTGAGGGAAAACCCACGGCAAATTCAAAGCTACACTAAGAAACTTTGGAGCTGCAAAAGTAAATTTTGTATCAAAGCATATTAGTACAAGTCTCAGTGTCAGGCCAGTTGTGTAAATAAATGGATTAACGTGTTCTCATGTATTGAAGCAAAGGATAACAACCCACCATGCTTCCAGTATCGCAATCTGATGTTGCTGTAAGCAGAAGTTTAAAATAACAGTTCCAGCTTATATAAGCAACGCAGAGCTCCGACTTTTACACTTCGTTGCAAATATGTGGTTGCTGACAAGTACGGTGCTCCCCATTGAAGTGATTTACAATTAACCAATGTTTAAAAATATTGGCCATACGAAAGCAAAGGGAGATGTTGGGATAAAAAGTAACATGCACTGATTGCCTAAGACAAACAGTGTTTTCAAAATGCATGTTGATTCGACTTGCTATGATTGTAATTGCTGATAAACCTCAAATTTTGGCAGACAACTCGTCTTTATCTCAACTCCACGTCTATACATTGCACAAAACTTACAGGAAAAAAACATTCAATTAGAACCCATGTTTGGCTTAGAACTCTGTTGTTCCTTGCTATCACTGCGATATGATCCTCTAAAGTGTTAAAGAACAGCTTGCAAGGCAGTGCAACTTTTGCATAGATAGCAAAATTTCACAAATTTTTTTTTTTCCTTTTTTCTTCACTTTTTTCAGTCAGAAGACCATTAAGACGTTAATTGAAGACATGGGTGTCAAAGGCAAAAGTTCCAAAAAGGAGACAAAGGTTACTAAGGATAAGGAATCTTCTAGAGACTCAAGCTCAGGTTCTAATTCAAGTTCGAGTTCAGATTCCAGCTCAGATTCTACTTCAGATTCGAGTTCCGACTCAGATTCTAGCTCTTCCTCCGACTCAGGTTCAGATTCCAGCTCTAATTCAAGCTCCAGCTCAGACTCAAGCTCCAGCTCCAGCTCAAACTCAAATTCCAGCTCCAGCTCAGATTCTGATGGCGAATCTTCAGACTCTGAAGATGAAGCGGTAAATGAAGAAGAAGATTCTGCTACTGCAGCAACTTCTTCCGCAAGTGAAAATAGTGAAGAAAAAAGTGAATCTTCCAGTTCTTCGGAAACGGAATCTAATTCCAGTTCATCGTCGGGCTCTGACTCTTCTTCTGATGAAGATAGCGACGCTTCTGATGCTGATAGTGAATCTTCTGATTCAGAGAGTGACAGTGAACAGGAGTCTGATACAGTTATCGCGGAAAAGACTGTTGAAGTTGCTGTCACGATGGAACTAGACGAACCAGCAAAGGAAAGCTCTTCCTCTTCTTCTTCTTCTTCTTCTTCATCTGATAGTGATTCATCTTCATCATCATCTTCCTCATCATCTGGTAGTGATTCATCCTCTTCTGATAGCGATTCTTCATCATCATCTTCCTCATCATCTGATAGCGATTCGTCATCATCATCTTCCTCATCATCTGATAGTGATTCGTCATCATCATCTTCCTCATCATCTGATAGTGATTCGTCATCATCATCTTCCTCATCATCTGATAGCGATTCGTCATCATCATCTTCCTCATCATCTGATAGCGATTCGTCATCATCATCTTCCTCATCATCTGGTAGTGATTCATCCTCTTCTGATAGCGATTCGTCATCTTCTTCTTCTGACAGCGATTCATCTGATAGTGAATCTTCCGATAGTGAATCATCTGATAGTGATGCATCTGTTTCTGACAACGAAAAGAAGAGAAAGACCGATACATCTAGTGAAGAGCATATCTCTAAAAAAGCAAAAACTGAATCATCACCAGAAGTTCCCTCTTCAGCTACCGCTTCTGAAGCATCCACACCTTCTACTGACTACGAGCCAATTCCAGCAGGTGAAGACATCATTCATCCTGGTCAAAGAAAGCATTTTTCTAGAGTTGAACGTTCTAAAATCTCATTCGAAAATCAAGCATTAATGGATAACACTTACCAAGGAGCTGCTGGTACATGGGGTCAAATTGCAAATGAGAAACTGGGTAGAGTTCGTGGTAAAGATTTCACTAAAGGTAAAAATAAGATGAAAAGAGGTTCATACAGAGGTGGTAGTATCACAATGGCCTCTGGATCTTACAAATTTAAAGATTAATTCAACTACGAAACAAAACAAAAGCTGATTTTTTGTCATGCTTTCCCTTCTCTTTTCTTTTCATAGATTATGTATTATTTATAAATCTCAGTTATTCTTTTTTAGTTTAACTTTCTTAATCAACATTCTGATTTAACTTCATAACCATGAGCAAACACATAAAATTACTGGGGAGCTAAAAATTTACTATTATTATTAATTATACCTCTCTTATCTTGCTGAACATAGTAAAGAAATGGAGTCAGAGAAGACCAAGTTAGACGAAATGTTTTCAGCCTCAGATGAGGAGACAGATGATACCATGAGTTCATCAGATGACGAACTTTCAAAAAGGAAAAAGAAAAGAGAAAGGACGGAAAAGAAATCAAATGTCAGCTCCAATTCAAACTCGAACTCTACAGCTAATGTTGGCCCTACAGAGGAATCCACTATTAAATCCTTAGAATTGAATGCTTCAACAATAGAAAGACCACCAGATTTCAAACCAGATGCAATTTCTCATGTATTTGGTTCTGCTGATTTTTCATACTTAAAGTTGAAACCTGATCATGCTTCAAGACCAATCTGGATATCACCATCTGACGCCAAGATTTACTTAGAATCGTTTTCCCCTTTGTTTGAACAGGCACAGGATTTCTTGGTCACCATTGCGGAACCAGTAAGTCGTCCCTCTTTTATCCATGAGTATAAACTAACAACACATTCGCTTTATGCTGCTGTTTCTGTTGGTTTAGAAACAAAGGATATTATTGGTGTGCTAAACAGATTATCAAAGGTCCCACTTGCAAAATCAGTTACAGATTTTATTGAAAACGCCACTCATTCCTACGGTAAAGTTAAGTTAGTCTTGAAACATAATAGGTACTTTGTTGAATCATCAAGCGCCGAAATTTTGCGAATGCTCTTACAAGACGAAGTTATTGGGAAATTAAGAATTGAATCCGGAACTACTGTAACAACCAGTGACGGTTTAGTGCAAACCAAGGCTCCTATCAAGGGAAGTGTTGTCATTCCAGGTACCAAAAACATCAAAAAGGAAAACGGCAGTAAGGACGTTGAAAAATATGAAAACGGAAATACAGAAATTGAACCTGCTCCCGAAGAAGAAGAAAAAGTTGAAGATATATATGCTGATGTCATTGGAGATGCTGCTGATGATAATGAAGATGACACTGTTCATTCTTTTGAAATTTCAAAAGACAGTGTTGAGACAGTGAAAAAGAGATGTCAAGATATTGATTACCCTATGCTTGAGGAATACGATTTTAGGAATGATGCACGTAATCCTGATTTAGAAATCGATTTGAAACCATCAACTCAAATCCGTCCTTACCAAGAAAAGTCTTTGAGTAAAATGTTTGGTAATGGGCGTGCTAGGTCAGGCATTATTGTGCTTCCTTGTGGTGCTGGTAAAACTTTAGTTGGAATCACTGCTGCATGTACGATTCGGAAATCTATCATTGTTTTATGTACATCATCTGTTTCTGTTATGCAATGGAGACAACAATTTTTACAATGGTGTACAATTCAACCCGAAAATGTTGCTGTTTTCACATCTGAAAATAAGGAGATGTTTAGAGGAGATTCTGGTTTAGTTGTTTCTACGTATTCAATGGTTGCTAATACTCGAAATAGATCTCATGATTCACAAAAAGTTATGGACTTTTTGACATCAAGGGAATGGGGTTTGATTATTTTGGATGAAGTTCACGTTGTTCCTGCCGCAATGTTTAGAAGAGTGGTTACGACGTTGGCAACTCATGCAAAATTAGGACTCACTGCTACTTTGGTCAGAGAAGATGAAAAGATTTCAGATTTAAATTTCCTTATTGGACCAAAAATGTATGAAGCAAATTGGATGGAGTTGTCACAAAAAGGTCACATTGCAAAAGTTCAATGTGCTGAAGTTTGGTGTCCTATGACGAGTGAGTTTTACCAGGAATATCTCAATCAAAATGCGCGTAAAAGGATGTTGTTATACATTATGAACCCTACAAAATTTCAAGCGTGTCAGTTTCTTATTCAATATCATGAGTCAAGAGGTGATAAAATTATTGTTTTCTCTGATAATGTCTATGCACTTCAAGAATATGCACTCAAATTAGGAAAACCGTTTATCTATGGTTCAACTCCACAACAAGAAAGAATGAATATTTTACAAAATTTCCAATACAATGACCAGGTCAATACAATTTTCCTTTCTAAAGTTGGTGATACATCAATTGATTTACCGGAAGCCACTTGTCTTATTCAAATTTCTTCACATTATGGTTCTAGACGTCAAGAGGCACAGAGATTGGGCCGTATTTTGAGAGCAAAAAGACGTAACGACGAAGGTTTTAATGCATTTTTTTACTCTTTAGTTTCAAAGGACACACAAGAAATGTATTATTCTACAAAAAGACAAGCATTTTTGGTTGATCAAGGTTATGCATTTAAAATTATTACACATCTTCACGGAATGGAAGATTTACCAAATTTAGCCTATGCATCAACAAGGGAAAGAAGAGAGCTTTTACAACAAGTTTTATTGAAAAACGAGGAAGCCGCAGGTATTGAAAGTGGACAAGATTCTGAGAACTTAATTGGCCATGGGGTTGCTAAAAGAGCTAGATTCGAAGCATCGAAGGCTCAAAGAAATCAAGCATCTATGGCTGGTTTGGCAGGTGGTGAAGATATGGCATATGTTGAATATGAAAAGAAAAAGAATCTTGTTAAACATCATCCATTCTTTGAAAAGAATTACTATAAAAAATAAGCAACTTGTGAATATTTTCTTTTTCTTTATTTTTCATTTTATTCATTATTACATATGGTTTTACCAAACTATATTGTCTTTTCTAGTTATTTTTTCAATATAAGCCAATGCAAATTTTTAATATTACCGATTAGATGCAAGAATTAGTTTTACTTTAACTGACTAGAAGTGATTTATGCAACATTTATAATTAATTTATACAATTTGTAATCCTATACTAATATACAAAACACTAACAGTCAGTTTCTCATCCGGAGAAAATTACTGTCAATGTTATAAAGGGAAAAATTCTGAAAAAATGTTAATCATAATTATTGCATCTTATTCAGTGAATCTAACCCATTATCTAAATCGTTCATAATATCACCCTTGATATTAAGAATGTTGTCCAATTTGGAAGCTAATGTCATCATGAAGTCATTCCTCTTTTCGTTTGTTAATTGATGATTCAGCTTGTACTCCTTTTCAACATCATTCCATTTCAGATTAGCTTGGTCACGTTGTTTATTTAGCTGGGTGCTGAAAGCCTTAATCTCTTCTAAACGCTCATCAAATTCCAATTGCTTTGTCGAGACTTCATTTTGAAATTTATTGGTCAAATCATTGTAGTTTTGTCGAGAATTTGCCAATAAATTTGACAATTCGTCAAGCTGATCATGTTTGGAAACTGAAGTCAAGTTCAGATCATCCAATTGTTCTTGCAAGTCTAAGATTTCATCTTGTAATTCGTTCCAATGAGACGAAACCGCTGATTTTAGTGCTGTCAACGCATTTTTTAAGGGTGTTAGCGAGGAAATAATTTGATTTGCTTGTTGACCAAAGTTGGATGTTATGTACTCCTCTGATAATGCAGGTACAGTTAAGGTATTGATATCAGGTAATGTTGGCAAAACTAATGAGTTTATCGTCTGATATAACTTTGTGTTATAGTTATCAATCAAAGTCTGCACATTATAAAAAATTGACTTCAAATCAACCAGCTTATCATTGATTGCTTTCCGCAATTGGTTTTGTTTAAGATCAATATCATTCAATTCTGAAGTCAAATCGGCTCTTGCTTTATGCATTTCTTCAATTTGCTCCAAAGTAAAATTTCTTTTTCTCAAATCATCAATAATATCATTTTTTTCTGAAGTGATATCACTTATCGAATTTTTAATGTTGTTGATATCCTTTTGAACTTTTTCCAATACATTAGGCCATTTTTGTTTCCTTTGTGTTTGAATATCAATATAGTTTTGAAATTTCATAACATCACCCTTTAATGCCTTTGTTTTTTCAAGTTGGATTTGAAATTCATGATTTTTAGATTGTGTAGACTCTAATACTTGTTTCATATTCGAATTGGCATCGCTCAGCATATCAATCTTCTCACTGACAATTTTCATATAAGATTCATAGTCTCTAACCATTTCATCGAATAGAGCATCATAATTATCCTCGCTAAACTGTAGAAACTCTTTATATGATTTGATTGCATACTTAACAAATAGTTTATCAACAAGAGACTGCTCGCCGGATAAAATGGAGTCACTGATATTATCATGGTCAAACAACGCACTCTTTCCATTGGTAACTTTGTTGAATTCATTTTCGTGAATCATATTAAGATCCATTTCGTCGAATTTGACTGTTTCTATAACAAGACAAAGAAGCCAATGCAGCATACCCAAGAAAACATGCCAATTAACGCCACCAACTGCACTGATTTGTGATTTGTTGATAGTTTCTAGGTATGGATAATCTAGCAGTCTCAAAATCGAGTATACTTCCTGTTCGATTGATCTAATAAATTTGTAACCTGGATCAATTCTGTTGTAAAGCCATTGGAATATCAAAACAAACTCTTTCTGTGTGGGGTTTGTAACTGTCCTCTGGCTTAACGGTTGTTTCATCTCAATATCAAATTTATTTTGCGAAAGGTAATCAAATAGCTCACCTTGGATCTGTTCTTGGTAAGCCAGATCCCTAAGTGGTCTGGGATCACTTGGCTTTGCGTACCTCAACATATTTGGCTGTGGCGCTCCACTTGATGACGGTAAACGGCTACTTCGCCTGCTATTGTTTGCTGAATTGAAGTTCATTCTGTTTTTGTTACCGTTGAGTGTGGTTCTTGCTATTGATCTTTGCATCAGGTCATTTATGTCTGAGGTATTATTATGATTGACGTTATGGTAGTTATTATTTATTGGTGTTGCCAGTATACTTGACTGTCGTCTGTTCACTGGCTGATTCATTAACCGTGGTGCTCCTAATTTGGCATTCGGTGGTAGTAAGCTCAATCGTCTTCTCTTGTTGCTGTTGTCACGCTCTGGCGAACGTGTATTACGCTTATTTAGGTCCTTTGCCGGTGAAAGAAGGTATGGACCCCTCGGTGTCAGCGAGTTCACTCCTCTGAAGCCTATAGAGTCTCTATGGCGGTCCATTTGACTTAGCGTCGTATTATGAGTAAAGAAGATGGTGTTTACATCAACGCGTTACTGTAAACAAATAATTTGATAAATCAAAAAATGAGCAGCAACAGCTAAACATGACGCGGTGCACAAATGTTATTGTTACAACAAATCTTTTGTGCTATGGTGTACGGATGTTTAAACTCCAACTTAACATTTTGTTGCAGGGTACTGATTTTGTCTTTTAGGTTGAAGTACCAATAAAAAATTTTATAGTGAAAAATTCAGGTAAAGTCCGAAGATGAACTCGAGTGCAGACAATTAACGTTTATTGGAGGGGATGTTGAGTGCAGTGGGGTGTCTAAGGGCAGGTAATAAAGGTGGCCAACAATTTTTTAGGTATTTGAGCAGTGAATATAGGCAATTAAAGAAACTAGTGGGCCAAGCGGACGGAGTATTAGAAGCTGATTTGACAGCAAACCAGACAATTCACCACGATTCGGGGACGCCTATTGGCGAGATGCTGGGAGACATAGTGGGAAAGTACAGCATGGGCGAGCAGCAGCAAATGCGGTACTGTTTTGGGTATGGATCCAAGGTGTTTTCGCAGGGAGCAGGGGTCGACATCAGCAACTCGCAAATCGACATGATTTATGTTGTTGACGACAGCACCAAGTGGCATGGAGGCAATGTGGCAAGCAACGGAGGCGACTATTCCTTTTTGAAGTATCTGGGACCATGCGCCATTGACTTTGTAGGCCAGCTTGGCGCCGGCGTGTACTTCAATCCGTTTGTGCAGCTGAATCTCCACAGCACGCCGATGGAGCTCAAGTACGGCGTGGCTTCGATGGCAGTTCTCTGCGATGACTTGGTGAATTGGCGGACCATGTACTTGGCCGGCAGGTTGCACAAGCCGGTGGCGGTGGTGCAGAACGACAGCAGGGTTGCGCTCTTGCAGCAGTACAACCTTGTCAACGCTGTGAGGCTTGCGGTGGCGCTGCTAGCTAGAGACGAGATCACAGAAGTTGAGCTTTATATGGCCATTGCAGGTCTCTCTTACATGGGCGACCCGCGGTTGAAGGTGCAGGGCGAAAACCCAGACAAGGTGAAGAATATCGTGGAGAACCAGTACAGCCAGTTCCACCTTCTCTACAGGCCTATTATCAACACCTATTTGAAGGACTTGTTGCAGATAATCCGTGTAGACGGTGAGATGGTCACTGTGAAGGTCAACACCGACATTGCTGCCGCATCCGTGCTGGAGCTGCCCTCGTTGTTCCAAGACCGTATTGTGGCATCGGTGTCTTCCAAGTACGCTGGACTATCCAAAGAGCAAACCGTCCGTGCCATGGACGCCGGGCTCACTAGTTGTGCCATTAGAGCAGCTGTCGAGACCACCGTGGCATCGGCTGCCATCACGCAGTCTCTCAAAGGTGTTCTCACTGCTGGGTTAGTCCGCAGTTGGAGATACGCTATGGCAAAACGAGCCAAAGCAATCCGGAAAACATAACCAAATTGGCACTCATGTGGCAGTTTTGGCCTGTACAATAATTTACAACTTTATATCCTCCACCTGTTTGTATATCTTAACGAATCGAATATTACCACTGCTTTTGGTCTGCTGAGCATTGGGAGCGTTTTTCTCTTTGGCTCGTTGTGAAGAGAAATCTGGACCATGAAAAATTCCAGTCTCATTTGAAACAGGTGAAGAAAAGAGAGTAAAAGATAGAAAACACGTTCGGAATGAAATATGGAACACATATGGTGCTTGGGATTGTGCTTGCTTTGATGGCAGAGCGAGTGAGAGCCACGGGACAGCATTTGGGGTGCTATGACGCGCTCCCGGATGGCTTTTCGTCGAAAGGAGAGTACTCGAACCAGTCGTCACTACTCTGTAGCAACATGTGCAGTGGATCCGACTACTTTGCACTGTACAACGGAAAGACATGCTATTGTGGGACTTCAGCACCAAGTTCAAGTGCAGACGGCACCTGCGATGTGGCGTGCGCAGGATACCCCTATGAAAACTGCGGTGGGTCTAGTGCCTATGATATATATGCACAAGCGGATGTTGATGTGAGCACCATAAGCACAGATGACTCCTCTTCCAGCGCAGAAAAGAGCAGCAGTACCAGCAGTACCAGTAGCAGTACCAGTAGCAGTACCACTACCTCCAGTAGTAGCACCACTAGCCACACGACCTCTTCTACGTCTTTCACCACCTCCTCAGATTCCACAACTGCAACTTCAAGTGATACCACCAATGATACCAGCTCGACAACAGAGCAAACAACGCCTAGCACGACGTCCACAACGAGCAGTACGCACACTGACAACCAGATGACCACGTCCAGGCTCACCACCATTATAGAAAACTCGTCGTCTGTGGCCACCTCCATCATATACGTGACACAGTCCTTAAGCGCAGCGTCGTCTGCCACGGCGTCTTCGTCCGCCCCCTCGACGTCAGACTCTACAGGAACCGGCATCAAGTCCGCCTCTGGATCCAGTAAGGGTGCCATCATTGGCGGTGTCGTTGGTGGTGTACTGGGTGCCGTAGTCATCTTGGTAGCGCTTTTGTTCCTCTTCAGGCGCCGTTTGTTTGGCGATGGCTACGAAGACGCGGAGTCCATGATGGCAGACGACGAGGCATATGAGGCGGCCCTCAAGACCAACCCTTTTACCTCTACAGAAGACAAAGAAGCAGACGTGATGATGCTTGGCAGACGCCGTTTGAGTGAGGGATCTCTTGCAGACGCCGCTGACTACCAAATGAAAGTGTTGCGAGTCGCCAATCCAGACGACAACTGATTTCTCTATGTGTACTAACTTTACCGTTGTCTTTCGTGTTTAATTATGTTAAACTATGTGTTTTTATAGTACATATATCAACGTATATGTATATAGGCTTTTTTAAAGAATGTTATTCCATAAGAATCTCTGTCTCTTATTTTTTACATGTACATAACCAATGCCGTTGTGGTGATTTGCCATTGAACATTACACTAGCGGCGGTGCTCTCCAGCTGCCTGCACAGCTACAAAGTGTTTCGGCTTCGGCGGAAATCCAAGAGCCAAATTTTAAATAGCGCTCGCAGTTAAGAGAGAAAAAAAAAGGTAGAGTCCACTTAACACCTGTATTGGTTTATTATCGAATTTTAGGTAAGTAACGTAAAATACACAGATATTAAGAGGATAAAATGATTCCAGAAAACGAAGAAGGACTTTATAATGAATTGGTAGAAGTAAGAGCACGTCTTTCTGAAATTAAGAAAGACCATTCGAAGTTTTTAGATTCGAAAGAAATAACCTCAATTTACAATGACGTTTTGAGCAAGACAAAGCAGTTGCAGGACATCAGAGGACCATTGAACGCCCACCTGATAATTGAAGACCCTAACAAGGTGGATGTTCTCATCGATGATATTTTCCAGCTACTTTCACTTTGCTTTTTGACATGTGGTCTCACAAGCACTGCGCCAGCAACGTATGCGTCGCTCTCCACCGTGCAGAGATTGTTAGAGCACCTGAATGAGTCGTGCATTTACACCCCGCATGATTTGAAGCCAATCAAAGACAGACTCGATGAAATTTCAACCATTATCGATAATAACGCAGAAACAAGTAATGACACCGAAATCTGTCTATTGAAACAAAAACTCAGAATCTGTTACGAAGAATACGAGTACATGATGAACAAAACTGCCAATCTTAATCCCGAGGTTCAGCAGTTGATTGATTCCCTTATTGACATCAAATACAAGTTATTCGATATGATCACTAACGACGATCACACAACTTCCAAGGTAGTTGACTTGACATGTCAGCTAGCTGATGTTAAGCAACGTTCTGAAGTCATTTTTTCAGTTTCAGATGACAAGGAAGTCAAGGGTGAGGGTATTGTCAAAGGCCTTACGGACAATTGTACCAATTATCTTAGAGATTTACAAATGGGTGTGGATCGTGTCGACATTAAGCTTCGGCCACTATACGAAAATCTACTTAATTTGAGATCAACACTTCAAAAGCTTCTAGTCACACGCCGTTGGACTTTAAGAACAACTGATATTTTCAACTATTTGAAGCAGCTTAATGAAATCGATAACTCAAGAATTAACGGCTACTTTATCTCTAAAGATTTGAATGGACAATCAGTACTACTGTATCTACTTCGTTCTTCATTCGCTATTATCTATAAATTACTAGAATCAAGTGAACCAGTTTCTGAATCTTTGGGTCCAATTCACAATCAGCTTTCTACTATTCGCCGTTGTTTACTTGATCTTAAAAGATATGGTGGCATTTCATCAATGCGTGAATTGTACCCTTATCAATTAAAATTAGATTCAATTGATAACATGAAAAAAGAAGGTAAATTTATCATCAAAGGACATGTGCCTGAAGGTCAAGGTGCTGTTGTTGCATTACTTGCTGAATGTTTTGACATTGTTTACGAATTGAAAATCGATTACGAAAATAAAGATGATAAGGCCCCTTGTATCAAAGACTCATTTGTAGTTGGTACCAAGGCAGGTAACTATGATTATAATGCTACTGAATTACAAGATGATCATGAATAATTTTGAAAATAGAAATTTTATCTGATTCCTTTCATAACAACAATAGAATTTTCAATTACTACCACTTGATCTCCTTTTTTATGTTTGTTTTTTTGGTGTTTTTTCTTTTCTCCTTATTCTAATCTTATCATCATCATTATCATTATTACTCTATATCTGTTTTTTTTTTTTCATGAAAAATAAATCACTCTTTTAGATTGTCATTATTTTGTTTTTATTCATCCTATGCTGATTTCTCATCACAATTGATTCTTTTTTGACATCTTTCAACCAATATATCTAAATTATATTTATATTGATTCATTTATGTTTCTGTTGCCTTTTAGTTGACACTGTTAATAGTATTACTGGTTTTCATTATTATTTTATTTTTGATGTTTATGGTATTTTATATATGGAAGTTGAAAAGTTACAGTCTTTTAAATTCCTCTATCCTTGTTGTTTTTCATCGTCCATTTCCTTTCCTATTATGTTAAAATTTGCCGTCACAATTGAAACCACTTTTTTTTTTGGTTCTTACCCAGAAGTTTTTAGTTTGTATTTCTATTTAATTTAATACATTTATATACATCATATATACTTTTTTATTAACTTATTTATTATATCAATGATACAATGATTAACTGTCCTAAATTTAACACTGTTCCCACTCTGATAACGATTTAACTAAGCCTAGTAAACCTTTTCCTTTGATTTTGACTTTTGGTCCAAATGTTATATCATTAGATGTAAGGAGGTCATCACCAAATCCAATTTTACAATCATTAAAATTAGTGCACTCTAAATCAAATAACCATAGAAATTTCAATAATGTAACATCTATTTCATGAAGAGCAAACAATTGTCTATTATTCAATGTCCAGGTCCAGATATGTTGCAGCTCCAATAATAATTGGTCTTCTTTATTGTTGATTTCAATTTCAACATGCTCGTTAGTCCATTTATATGATCTCATTTCAAGGAAATCCAGAGTTTTAAGCATTGACTTGCAGCTAATCCTCGCTGTTCCTACTAGGTTTGCAACTCTGATAATCAGTTCATTTCTGCCTTCATGCGTATTGAATTGGATTGGAGAAGATAACTCCAGAGGCTTAGATAATGGATCATTAGCATTTGCCCTCTGTCTTGGAACCTTGGATTTAAGCAATTCTCTAACTTTTGAAAATGAAGAATCATTTTTAGTTCTACTGAACTCAATCATGGAGAACGATAATTCATTGAGAATATCCCTCGAAAAAAGTTTATTCACTACTGACGATTGAACATCAATAGAAGTTTTAAAAAAATCAACAGTTAACACCTTTATTTTACTTGGTAAACTCTTAGTTTCGGATATGTTTGAGGTTGTTAAAACTAATTTTTCTTCATTGAATTCTTCAGAAGAGCTGATATTAAGCATTTTATAGATTGATTCCCACAATTTATCTCTTGGACATATAATGAAACCAGCATTTTGTCCCTTCATTCCTGCACTTAGTCTATACAATTTCAAATCTTTATAGTCGCCTTCATATGAACTTAAAATTGACTTCACAATATTAGAAACGCCTGGTAACAATAGATTATTATTGGCCTCAATTTCTAGTTGATTTTGAGCGTCATTACTATCTTGATTGTTATTGCTAATCTGGTCATTATTGTTGCCAGAAGACCACAGACTATCCATGAATGGATAATTCCAATTTTCAGCGGCCTTACTTAAAGCTTGAAATTTCTTCGGCAAAGGTTTGGTAAACTCAATAGACTTATCCTCACAAATGTACCAAACATTTTCCATAAGCAAAGCATCGCTGTTTTTTTCCATGATGATTGCCAGCGGTTTCCTATCATCAGTGTATTGAAAATTTACATTTCTTAATTCCGCTAATTCCCAGTATTCCTTTACTAATTGGAAGTCCTGCATCCAATCATTATTAGTCAAAGATTCCCACATGATATCATGCTTTTTGAAATAATGTGATCTCCAGTCCTTATATATTTTTATAAGATCATTATTAATTTTATTGGACATATGAATTTTCCATTCGGGCTGATCGTAAAAATCTATCAACTTGAAGTTAATTGAATCTAGCACAGATGGTTTTGGTTGTAAATCATACATGATCCTTCTTTTCAACGTCGAGGCCCATGAAGTTGCATTTTGTGATTGTTGCTGTTGCTGCTGCTGCTGCTGCTGCTGGAAAGAGTGTTCGAATGTAGTTGAGTAGAGTCTTTTGTTATTTGTGGAAGAGTGCAATGAAACTGAAGATTCAACAAATCCGATACCGTACCTTCGTGGCATATCAACATATAAATTATTGATTAATTCTAAATCACCACCAAATCTCACAAAGCTTTTTTTGATTATGTCGTAAATCTTTCTCTTATGAAACTCACCACAATTATAATGCTCGACCAGGTACCTAATGAATACCAGGTTATGGATTGGATCTAACAATATTTTCACTAAAGCCGGACAACCTGAAAACGTGCACTTACCATAAATCTCCCAAATGGGCACTTGTTCACTTAAGATATAACACCATCCTCCTTTTAAATTCGATAATGGATACTTTTGAATTACCAAAGCATGTATCTCATTATTTGACATTGAAGGGTGAACTTCTTTCAAATGGTCAAATAACAGTTTGAAATTTTCAGATGTTAAGATATTATCTGGACATAAATCAAAAGATATCTCTTTTAAAAATGGATATATATGCATAAACTGATTAAATGTTAAACAATAGTTCGTTTTCAATTCAATTTTCAGTGCTAATCTTGAATAAACACCAAAATATCCCATCTTACAAACTGAAATTATAAGTCCTTTCCAAACACTGTTCGGATCATTCCAATTATTCAAAGCCGACATAACGTCTACTTTATTATAAATTTCGGCATCTAAGCCATCATCTTGTGATAGTATGTTTGGACTTGGATAGTTTAGCCTTAAATAAGATGTATATTGATTGATATCAAAATCACTGCAAATTCTTGTTTTTTGGTATGTCTTTAAACCATTTGAAGTTTTAACATCTAATGACATTTGCTCTTAAAAATTTATAAGCAATCTAAAAGGAAAAGAAAACAAGAAAAGAATTGTTGCTTTATTAGTTCTGTCAAAAAAAAAGTGTAAGATTTGATTGTTATAAGAGTTAAAGAAAGGAAAAAAAAATACATGAAATAATTATCAACACTTTCATTAATATTAACAATAAATCTTTAATATGACACACAAATTAAAGAACCAATGGACATTCTGGACATTGGAAGGGACTAAGAAAGACGGAATGTTTGTCCCTTTTGTGGTGCCATGTTTAACAGGACCGAAAATATCGACAACTTTTATTGATTCCATCGAACAATTTTGGGAGTCATTTAGCTGTCTTAAACCCATTGATGAATTATCACCAGGTGGGCAGGTAGGTTTTTTTAAAAGAGATTATCGACCTATTGGAAAGGATCAATGGTTAGGAGGAAGGTGGGTTTGTCATTTGAATGATGTAAAAGATTTAGGCATAGTACCCAGAATTGTATGGGAAAGCCTTCTTTTGAAATTAATATCAGGGAACTGGATCAATGACAATAAGGGAGAAACGTTAGAGTGCAACAGTGTTAGTCACCATCTTTACCATCATCATCAGAATACTAAGTTTTTAGCATCAGGTTTGCAACTGGCTGACCAACAGAATATCAAAATGGGGTTCAAGAGAAAGCAATTAAATGATTTTATACTAAGTGATATCACCGGAATATTAATAGAAAAAGGATTTGATCAAGGAGGATACATTTTGTCTATATGGAACATTCACGATACATTTTTAGAAAATTGTCTGAAAACACCAAAATGTTTAGGTTTAAACGGAAAAGAAAGGCAATTAATTCATGATAAACTGCTGGATTATGAATTAAACCGGTATGAGAAATTAAATCAGTTTAGTTTAGAGTTGTATAGCAAAGTGGGTATTACATGTTTTGGGTATAGAAGGAAAATTTGGGATGAGTTTGAAAATATTTTAAAAGAGTTGAAAGCATTGCTAATAGAAAACAGGGATAGATTGAAGGGAATCCATATTGAAGAAATTGAACTTATTTACAAAGTTCGATATATTTTTCATTGCAAGAGAGGTGTTCAGTCTGTTCTTGGGAATAAAAATGGAGGAGGGAATTCTAATGGCAACAAAAATAAGTATAACAATAACACGCAAGATGATAAAATAGAATACTTAGAAGACGGATTGGTTGTACAAGAGCTAGCATAATATAATTATAGAGTATTGTAACATATAGATAAAAAATGTCGTATTATTTACTAAGTAGGGTGCCATTTTTTGTTTCTTTGTTTAGGGTTTAATAAATAATGTTAAAAAGGTTATAGAAGAATGAATGAATAAAATGATGTAAATGATGTGAAAATTTAGAATTTATTAACAGTAATAGCATGATCATCACCACCGATGAGACCCAAAGTCTTTGGTGTCAAGTAGTCTCTCTTTTTAACGTATGGAGCACCCACCTTTTCAGCATCGAGTGTGTCATTACGATCTAAATGTTCTTTGATGATTGTTGCTTTATAAGTTTCCAATCTGTGTCTTCTGCATTCCACGTAATCATCAAGAAGGGGAGCGCATTCTGCGTTTGACTTAGTGTTTGAAGAGGTCACACATTCCATAGCACGTTGAAATACACCAAAACATTGGTTTGGACCACCAACTCTGCTCACTTGTTGAATCGCCATTCTCTATTTGCCTACTGAATCAGATTTAACTGTAAGTTGTTGATAAATGCTTACTGAGAGGAATAAGGAAAAAAAATATTGGGGGAGAAGAAAGAAGTTACATCCTAACACCAGAAATTGTTTTTGATTAACATTCAGTTTTCACGTTAATTGAAAGCTAGTTTATAATGACACTGTCGAGGTTTTGGAGTAAAGGGGACGATACAGGAGATAGCAAAGCATTTGGCTTTGATACGGTGGTGAAAAATTCGATTTCAGACGAACAATTTCAAGTATATACGAATCTAGTTAGAATTCAAGAAATAGATCAATGTGTTTATAACAGTAAATACATTGAGTGGTGCTCTATGGAGCCAATAAATGGATTTGAAAGAGAACCAGAACCTATCTATGACTTTAAAGGTAAAAGAATCAACACTAAGGAGATATTGTTAAAGAAAAAACTAGAAAACGAAAGGAATGAATTAATCAAAGTTGTGTTGAACAAGTTACCACAGTACAAGGTTCCAAACAATTACAATCCACAAGTCAAAATTGTTGAAAAGCTATTTTTAAATGTTCATGAACATCCTGATATTAACTTTATGGGACTCTTATTGGGACCAAGGGGCAATACACTAAAGAAACTTCAGCAGGAATCAGGTGCCAAGATCGGTATCAGAGGCAAAGGGTCAGTTAAAGGAGGTAGAAGTAATAATAGCAGTGGTGGTAATAGCGGCAATATGAATGGTGGTAATGGTACCAATAATCTTGATGAAGATCTACATTGTTTAATCATTGCTGATTCACAAAGTAAGGTTGATTTGGCAAAGAAATTATGTTTGCAAGTTATCGATGAAGTTATTAGTGCACCAGAGGGTCAAAATGAGCACAAAAGAAATCAGTTGAGGGAATTGGCACTCTTGAATGGTACCTTTAGGGAAAGCATTGTCATTTGTTCAAATTGTGGAGAAAATGGTCATAGGAAATACCAGTGTCCAAACAGTCAGTTGGCCAACCAATTCAAGTGTGTGAAATGTGGTGGAATTGGTCATTTAGAAAAGGATTGTATCAAAGGTGATGGTAATACCTTTGGGTCCAACAATAGTAATGAAATGGATGATGAATTTAGTGAATTCATGAAGGAACTGGGTGAAAATACTACAACAACAAAGAATGATCATGTGAATGAACGGAAGAGACCATTAGAAGATGAATACGAAGGTGAAATTGAAAAAAATAACAACTATAACAATA
Organism: Saturnispora serradocipensis; assembly: GCA_030570415.1. Taxonomy (NCBI): domain Eukaryota; kingdom Fungi; phylum Ascomycota; class Pichiomycetes; order Pichiales; family Pichiaceae; genus Saturnispora; species Saturnispora serradocipensis. The sequence continues at coordinate 189,102 of JAJLVS010000011.1, read as the reverse complement.
ATTATAACAATAATTATAGTAATACTTACAATAACAATAAAAGGCATTATAAGTCTTATGATCAAAATGGCTTTAACAATAACAACAATTATAACTATTATGACTATAATAATGGAGGATATAAATCTAATTACAATCATGGAAATGATGGTACGTATTACGGATACGGATATAAGAATCAACAAAATTACAATAGAGGTTACAATAATTACAGCAACACAACTCAACAAATGAGTTACGCGGCTAGCAAATCACCCTTTTCAAATGCACCATCTTATACTGATAGCAATGCTGTCAAACACAATGGTATTAGTGGCGGCATTAGTGGTAACAATATTATTACCGCTGATTATTCACCAGGATACAAACCTAATGTCAATAAGACCTCGAATAAACTACCCCCACCTCCTCCTCCTAGTATGAAACCGCCGCCAATGAGTTCATTGCCATTGCGTAAAAATAATTTACCACCGCCGCCTCCCCCTCCGAAGAGATAGTTTATATTTCACTTCCTTAAATATAGTTTATACATATAAATTGGAGATGACATGTAAAAAAGACGTGAAAAAGCTATATAAAAAATGTATGTATGAATGTATATAGGGAGCCATATATATATATCATTCAATAAATAGGGTAGTATTTATTCAAAGACGCAACCTTGCGATTTTTTGATACAATGAACACATATGGATGAACCTTCAGTTTTGACACATTTAATCTTTTTGGATCGACAAGTTTTGCAGCTCGTTTTCTTATTAGATTTTCTTTCTACTGGTGTAGTATTAGTATTAGTTGATTCACTAGCTGATGAAGACTTTTTCGATGATGAATTAATTGATTTAGAAGAAGAACTTGAAGAAGTGTCATTTTCTAATTTCAATAATGAAGTCTTTAAAGAATTCTGATCCACAGGATTATTTAATGTTTTGCTGCTAGAGGATACATTTGAAGGAGACGATATTCTTAATGGAGTTGGATTTGAAGGAGTAGGAGAGGTAGATATCGAATTAGAAGATGAATTTGAATTGTTGTATGTGCTTGACTTTTGAATTTGACGTTCGTGTTTGTTGAACCTAATTATATCATTTCTTGTGAAACCCTTTGAAAAGCAACATTTCAGACTCTTAGTGGTACATGCAGAACACGGTTTGAACTGTAAGTAAGTGAACGAGTTCAGCTTACTGTTATTATTGGTAGTATTATTACTGCTATTATTACTTTCCTTATCCTTATCCTTGAAAATCTTGTAAAACTGGTAGCCGGTCTTTGTATTCAATGAAACAAACTCACAATGTGCAATAAACGAATTGCAATCATTTTGGTTAGTTATGTAATCGTTGCTAGCGGTTATTTCATTGATTGAGATGTCAGACATTATGAAAATTTCAGAATCACATTTTATCTTACGTGATCTACAACAGTCGCAGGAAGGGCCTGATCTTTGTCTCTTTGTATTTGCAGAAGGAGAGGCCAGTTTAATTGATGTTGGTAAGTTTTGTATTATGCTGCTGGCTTGCGTTGTTGCTGGTTTTTTAATATCCTTTTCAAGATCGTCGCTTGAGGTTCTCTTTAGCGACTTTTCATTGTTTGTGTCCACAATCTTTGACTTTATAACTTTTTTAGACATCCAGTCGTTGTAGTTTCTGCCTGATTGTTCCTTTTCTTGCTGCTGTTCCAATTGGTGTAGTTTTTCGGCCTGCGAGCAGAGGTGGTCTATATCAAATTTCTTCTGCTTCTTGAGCAGTCCAAGCTCCTTCGTTTCAGAGACAAACGACCGCTTGGAGTTGTTGGAAGACTGCTCCAGCATCGAATCCAAATCCACCGAGGTCGCTGTTTGAATAAGAAGATCCAATTTAGAAAAGCTAGCACTATTTGACGAATGCATCGAAAACTCGTTGGATGTGGATGATGACGACGCCAACATGTTGCTTCCGCTGGCGATAAGTTGCGTCGCAGCAGCTGCTGCAGGCGTCTGGTCACCACCGCTCACCTGCGCTGTCTGCTGCGGCACTTGTTGGCTCTGCTGCTGCTGTTGCTGCTGCTGCTGTCTGTAGGTGTAGTAGTGGTTCATATCAAACACTGACGTTGGCACATTGGAGTTCTTGGACAACGAATAGCAGCTCAAGTCGTTTGCGAAGTTGAATGTCATGGGTCGTTTCTTTTTTTTTTCCGGTTCTCTTCAGTATGTAGGGGAAAAAAAGTAGTCGGAGAAAGGAAGTACGAGGAAATCGATTAATGGAGAACAATTGCGGTCCTGGTACTGTTTACCTTAGCAATGAGTCTGGTACTGGGTACTGGTCGGTGCCGGTGCTTTGCGTGCAATATACTGTCTTCTTGGGCTTTTACTGAAAATCAACTTATTTTTCGGAGTCGTTGATACTTTTCGTTCTTTGTTCAGTCAAAGTGTCCCAAAGCTGTTAGTTTCCTGTTTCCTGCGTCCTTGTCACTTCTGTTTGGTCCTATTTTATGCGGGGAAATGTAAGAGCAGCTGGTGTGTCTGTGTCCGCTGTTGAGTCTATTCGAATCCCTCTTCTTCTCTTGGCCTTCTCCAAAAGAAAGTGGGAATATTGGTGATGAGAAAAATTAACGGAGTTCAAAAAAAATTTTCCTTACCGCACCGACAAATGGAAGGCAAAGGTTTTCTACGCCCACCTATTTTTTCTTAACCCGCGATCGCTCGGAGTTCTCGTACCGTTCCGGCATTAGATAGAAGTGAGATGGTGATTTCACTGCAGAGAGATGTAGTGAGTGATTGTGTGAATGGGGGACGTTTAACTGTTAGTCCGCTGGTTGTGCCAGTTGACTCTGTAAGTTTTGTTCCTTGTATACTCCGGCATTCTATCTAATTTTCTTCACTTCCTAATAATTCCTAATTGTTTGAGTACTTTTCCTTGGTTTTGCTCTCCGCAAATGAAAATGCGTCAACGCACTGAAAGCTGGCTCCGATAGTGGCGCGGAGCTTACGTTCGCGTGGCGCAGGGCCAAAGAGAAAGTAAGTAAGTGGCAGGCGCTCATCAGGGAAAAGCTGTTGCGGTGGCAAACGATGGTACTGTGATTTCATGGTAGCGGAGAGTGGATGGTGGTCCCTAGGACATGTGTAGAGACACTTTTGTAGAGTGACTATGTAGTTTTCGAGTGTGGTAATGTCCAAGGTGGAGTGGTGTACTTTTACCATATTCTAAGATAGCCAAAAAGTCCCAGGGTCCGGGTGTAGGTGGAAGATGGAGAGACGTCCCTTGTGAGGACATCATGTTTGACAAGCAGAGCAGCGTGTAGGCATCCTGGTCTCGGGTGACAGAGTTTGGGGTGAAAGACTGAATGCTGCTGGGAGTGTTTTCAGTGTAGCCTGGTGAAGCAGGTGTGCGTAGGCGATAGTCACAAGCTCCACTGATGTCTATAGCGGTTAGCAGCAAGGGAAAAGGGAACACCCAGAATCTGATTGTATTTGCGGTTGCTTCTCTTGCCCTGTGGTCTCGAAGTTAAAAATTATTCGAAATGAACATTGACAGCAAGAAATGGGCCTCAGAGCACCATTTTGAGCGGAAGACGGTATGTGGTAGTGACAGTACTGCAAAACACAGTTTCAGAAACGGCAGCCTTTGATTTTTGGTCGTGGATGAGCACACTTACTTGGGTTACATGTCCTAATAGGCTTCAACCTTCAGCGCGTGGTCTAAGCTTGGTATGGTACAAAAATTGAGGATAGCTATACTGTAATATGGTATGATAATCGAATAGTATTGGAATGCTTTGTCTTTCTTTGAATACACTGCCGTTATTGGTGGATTATGAATATATGCCTACACTGTCAGGAAACTAAGACCTCTTTCAAATTAATAAGATAGCCTGTATCTTTCCTGGTACCCAAAAAAAAAGCGGCTGGTTAAGTAGGCGCAATCCATTACGGCTTGTCACAAAACTGTCTCAGTAACGAGCACTAATATCACAAATTAAATTTATAGCAAGTCTTGCCAAAGAAATAACAACCTGGTGCCTGATATCCGAAAAGACCTCAATGAGCCGTTCCGCTAATGTGATTAATTCAAAATATTTGGTTTCTAATCCTAGTATTGCGGATCACAGTAAGGCATGTAACTAGGACAAACAAATTCTAAACTCAGCTCATGAAAAGCAAGTCGCAGAGTTGTTGATTTTTCCTTCTTCAAGATTTCTTACCGAAACTTCAAACCGTATTATGGCGATGCGCAGCTATATTGTAATTAGGACTGCCTGCTCTAGCTCTATAATAAATTTCATTGGTACAGTATTAAACTTTATTGGAAAATCTATATAAATAAAGTTAAAAAGAATCATTACATTTCATATTTCTTCTTGTATTCTTCGTGTAACTTTACTTGTGCATTGTATAACTTCATTAATTTCTTCTTCGAACTTTTACTAACTTCCTCTCCATCGACTGATTTTGTAGGTAATCCTTCGTCATCCCATTCAGAAAACTGTTTACGGTATTCTTCTGTTTTGAACATCTCTAGTGGTACTAACTTTGATTTCTCATATCTTTCTTTCTCCTTCAGTTCGGCCAATCTTGCTTGCTCAAGCTTTTTTAATTGCTTAGCCTTCGAAATCGCTTCTTTTTCCCTTTGCTGCTTCAAAAGTTCCTCCTTTTCATTTTCATTTAAAAATTTAATAAGGGCGCCTTGTCCATCAGCTCTATCATCGAGTGCAACATTCAAGTTTAATAAATCTTCGTCTCTCAACTTATCACTTGCATCTAATAAAATTTTATATTCACCCTTTTCAATACTTGTTTTACGAACCAAGTCCCTGAAGTTCGACAAAACTTTGACAAATGGCATACCGATTTCCTCAATCGATTGCCTGCCTTCAGTTGCATTGCTTTTAATTTCCTTCCATCCGAGTTTATCCTCTCTTATCTCAAATCCAAAAACTTGCAACATTTTACTAATATAGTTAGCAATTTGAACTAATAAGTCAATCTTCAAGTCACTGCCAACTTCATTCAGGTAAATATTAGAGTTATTGACTAATTCCATTAAGGAACGAATAGCAAATGGCGTTGCTAAGTTGTCACATAATGCTGCATGAACATTGTCCTTACTAGCCTCGAATTCATTGAACAATTTCTTTTCAAGTTTGCCAAATTTCTTTGAAATTATCTTGCCTTTTGAAATCAACTCTTCGTTGTCTCGCTTCAACGCTCTGATCTTCACAAAAAACTTATCCAATGTGGATTCTACTGACTTGGTTTCATTTAAAAGTGATTCCTTAAAGTCTAATGGGTTATTCCACTGAACAAGCGCAAAACACATTCTTAATTGCTTTGAAGTGAACATATCTAATGCTTCGTCAATTGTAATGAAATTCTTCAACGACTTTGACATTTTTTGTCCTTCTATATGTAAATGACCAGTGTGTAAGAAGTAGTTGACCCATTGTTCGCAATCAAAGTGTGCCTCCGATTGGGCCATTTCGTTGTCGTGGTGAGGGAAGGCTAAATCGATACCACCTGAATGAATATCCATCTTCTCTCCAACAAAATCTGAAGCCATGACAGAACATTCAATGTGCCATCCAGGTCTACCTTCACCCCACGGACATTCCCATGATGGTTCACCCCTCTTTGAAGACTTCCAAAGTGCAAAATCACTTGCATTCAATTTGCTGTCAAACCCATTTTTGTTAATCAATGAACCTTCACCATCAGCTAACAATTCCATATCGCCCTTTGACCATGGTTGGCATTTAGCATAATCGTGATTATCACTATTATCGAACTTGGATGTGTTGAAATAAACTGACCCATCCTTAGTTACATATGCATAACCTCTTTCAATAATTTTTTCAACGAAGCTGATGATTTCTGGTATGTATTCACTAACTCTAGTAACAACTGTTGGTGGTAAAACGTTCAGTTTTAGCATATCTTCATCAAAAGTTTTTTCCCAGAATGATGAACACTCTCTGAAAATGCTTGGTTCAGTAACCGTATGACCAAGCATTTCGTCTAAAACTGGAACCACTATATCTTCTGAGCTTTCAACCAGATCTCTGAATGCAATTTCAGAGTTTGCTAAGACGTCAAGACATTTTGTAACTGCCTTGACATGCATTGGGAATTTTGGTTTAGTTAAACCAATTTCCTTCAAATCTAGTGTCTTAACCCAATCTTTGAATGCTGGGATCAATTTACTATCAAAATCCTTCAACTCAGAAGTTTCAAACTCCTTCAAATTTTCACTTATGTATTTTAAAACTGACTCTTTGATAAATAAAAGCAGTTCATTATTTGTCTTTCCATCAAACTTACTGGTGTATTCCTTGAATAAAAATTGCTGTCTTGCCTTCAAAATAATCTTGTCATCAATGTCTGTGACATTTTGAATGAAAATAACGTTATAGTTGAAGTAATCTTGTAAAATACGTCTGTTGATGTCAATTGTCACGTAATTTCTGGCATGACCCATATGACTTGAGTTGTAGACTGTAGGACCACAGGAGTACCATGTTACTTTATTATCATATTCTGGCACAAACTCAACCTTGGATCTTGTTAGCGAGTTATAAAGTTTCAAAACTGGCCTTTGTTTTTTAGTCACTGGTACCTTCCAAAAACTACCAGCGCTACTACTGCTTGAACTTAAATTGCTTGCCATTCTCCTAATAATGTTCATTTAAAAAAGACTCTTATGACACACTATAGACAAAAAAATTTTCTGCGAAGTTCAACACATTTGCTTATGCTGCTTACGTAAGAGTCTTTGATTTCAATGACATCCATCTATAAACTAGCATTAAGTGGAGTGCGGTCTTTCAGCGACGAAGGAGAAGAAGTTGTGCAATTTGGGGTTCCATTGACACTAATTGTGGGACAAAATGGGTCAGGAAAGACTACTATCATTGAATCGTTAAGATATGCAACAACAGGAGAGGTGCCACCAAACACGAACAAGGGTGTCTCGTTTGTAAATGATCCCAATTTACACTCTTCTAATGAAACTAATGCACATATAAAATTGGCTTTCAAGACCTTGCGAGGGAAACAAATGATTTTAACAAAGAATATGATGGTTTCGAAGAATAATAGAACAAAGGGTCTTAGCTTCAAAACAAAGGAAAATCAGTTGAAAGTTATTGATAAGCACGGAAACAAGGAAACAATGTCTTCCAAAGTGGCAGACATTGAAAGATTAATTCCTCAGTATCTTGGAGTCAATAAAGCAATTTTAGAAAACGTAATTTTTTGTCATCAGGACGACTCATTATGGCCAATTAGTGACTCGGCGACTCTTAAGAGGAAATTTGATGAAATATTTGACTCTGTTAAGTTTATTGACGCTTTAAATGACATGAAGGATATAAACAAATCCCTTAATAGTGACATTAAAGAATTAACTATAATCGTTGAGCATTTATTACAGGACAAGAAGAGATATATTACAAAACTTGATAATATCAAAGACTTAGAGGGCCAAATTGTTGAATTAGATGATCAAATGACATCAATCGAAGAAAACATTCAAGTAGACACCAAAGACTTAAATAGTTTACACAACTCAAATCAGAATTTTGAGCAAATAATCAATAGATTTGAAAACTTGCAACAACAAAAACTTTCTATTGAGCAAAACATTGAGAGAATCGAATCGACAACAGAAATTTTGAATTATTCAAAGGAAAGCCTGGTTGACCAGTTGAACAATTTTGTCAATATCGTTTCTAACCAACGGATTGAGTCGAATTCACTAAAAAGTAAAATTGCTGACAACAATTCCATTTTATCTAACTATAGAGTAAAGCAAAACGAAATATTGATTCAAGCCGGTCAGTATAAAGCAGCATTTGAAAAGCACCAACAGGACTTGAAAACCAAAAATGGGCTACTGGATCACTATCGTAATGAAATCGGTAACCTTGAGAGCAACCAGTTTGACACAAACATGGAATCTAAACTCAATGTTTTAAAGGAAAACTTTGTTAGCTTAGAAACAAAATTTAACGGTCAGTTGGAGAGATTGAGTACAAAATTTGATGACATTAAAAGTGACATCACTAAAGAGAATCAACATCTAATTTATATAAAGCAGGATATTGACACCATTCAATCCAGAAAAATTGAATTGAAAAACAGGTTAACGGCAATTTCCAATAACCAAACTAGATTGCAAACATTGAGACAAGAACTTAGCGAAAAGCAACATGAATTGGAAAACTCTCTTTTGCAAAATAGAGTCGTCGAAATAAACAAAGAAATATCCAATGCGCAAATAAATATCCAAAATTGCGAATTGAATTTAGATACATGTAAAGATAATATGAAATTGTCAAGAAAAAATTCTGAATTATTATCTAAAATTGACATTTTGAAAAATTTGAATAGATCATCTAATAGGTATCTAGAAAATTCTTTAAATTTAATTAAGCCTTATATAGAGAATTTGGATAGTAACCTCAATGAGCAATACCAAACAAGACTAAATTCATTGAATGATGAAAATAACCAAATAAAGACTTTGACCGACAAATTGAATTCAGAAATATCTATAATCAATTACAATATTGAAAATAAAAATAAGCAAATTTCTGAAAACGAAGCTATTAGAGATCAACATAAAAGTATGTTATACCAATTGGAAAAGAAGTTTAAACTAATATTTAATCTACCATTCAACTTAGCATCTTACGAAAGTGAATTAGCAAAGTATGAATCTCTCTTTGATGAAGAAAATAGAGTTTTTAAATATAAAGAATTTCTAATCGATTATTACAAGAATGCTATTACTTATGCAAAATCTAAAAACTCTTGTCAGTTATGTCATACACAACTTTTAAATGGTGATGGAGAGGACGATGTCGAAGACAAAGAATTTTTTGATGAATTTATCAAACATTTAAAAAACCAGCAATTGAAACTAGAAACACAAAATAACGACTCGGAAAGTCTCAATTTGAAAAAGGATATCCTAGCTGCACTAAGGAATGCTAAACATAATCACGATGCTTTACTCAAAATGGAATGTGAACTGAAAGCCATAAAAGATAAACTTGCTATAGATAAAAATCAGCTGAGAATTCATGAAAAGCAATTAATAGATTTGAAACAAAGCGCAAACAACTCGAGCAATAAAATAAACGATTGGAAATTGATTTCAGAAGATATCAAATCTGTTTCTAGAATAAGAAGTGAAATAGAAGAAAGAGATGATGAAATTAAAAAGTTAAAAAATACTTCGGCTGAAAGAGGCATTACGTTTAATAATGAGCAGTTGGACTTGGAGTTTGAAAATTTGAACAATTCAATCAAAAGCTCAAGAATGATGATTGACCAGCTAAGACTGGAAAGAGATAATATTCAAAAAGACAAAAATGATTTTATCAACTCAATTAATGAATTGAAATTGAAGATCAATGACCTCGAAATGAAATCTATGGACAAAGTCAACATTGAAAAAGCAATAACAGAAAATGAGGATCAGTTAGTAAAGCTTTCAGAAAGTTGTAATAATATTGAGAAAAAATTGAGTGATCTGAAAATCGAATTTAATCAATTAAATTTAAACCTCAACGAAACAAAAGACAATAAGTTACGTGAACTCGGTGCAATTGAAGTTGAAATTAATAAGTTTCAATCGATAAAAAATTCATTTTGCAAGGTTAATGAATCAATTAACGAGTATCTTCAAATTAATGGAGAAAGGCTATACTGGGAATCACAAGAGCAAATAACAACTATCAGTGGCAAAATACAACAACTTGAGGTTGAAATACAAAATTTAAATAAGAGATCAGTTGAGATAGATAATAAATTGAATGATAGTAATAATCAAGAAAGAATTATACGATTCAACATTGATTATAGTGAATACCAAGTTCAATTACAGGAATTAATTGATGAAATTGAATCGGTAAATATTGAGCAGGCTAAATCACAAAGATCAGAATATTTAATCAAAAGCAGAGAACTTCAACAGAGGCAAATGTTACATCAAAGAGAAATGGCAGGAAAGTTGGGTGAAAAAACACAATTAGAGAAGCAAATTAAATTTATAAATATTGAAGTCGAAAGAGATTTCAAAGATATCGATAAAAGACATGGCAATAAATTCCTAGAGTTACAGACAAAGTTGGCACTATCAACTGATCTAGCTACATGTTACAAAGCTACAGATGATAGCATCTTGAAGTATCATCAGCTACAAATGTTCAAAATTAATAACATAATTGATGAACTTTGGAAAGGTACTTATATGGGAAACGATATTGAAAGTATCAAGATAAAATCTGATCCTATACCAGTGAAGAATAAAAGTACCACTAATACCCGAAACAATAGATCATATAACTATAGAGTTGTTATGATTAAAAATGGTACAGAATTAGATATGAGAGGCCGATGCTCAGCAGGTCAACGAGTACTCGCTTCGATTATAATCAGAATTGCGCTTGCAGAATGTTTTGGAACAAATTTCGGTATGATTACCTTGGATGAACCAACAACCAATTTAGATGAAGAAAACATTGAAAGTTTGGCAAGGGCTTTACATATGATCATCAAAGACAGAATGGAACAACGAAATTTTCAGCTAATTGTGATAACACATGATGAAAAGTTTTTGAGAATGCTTAATGCAGTAGATTTCACTGATTATTATTATAAAATTCAGAGAAATGAAAGATTAAATTCAACAATCAATAAAGTCAGGATCAATTCAATTATTGATTAAACTCGATATCGTCAACTTTACTAAATTTTTTGATCTTTTCGTCACCGTGGCATTGATTCCAAAGCCAGAGTGCATCGATAGCATAATTTTTTATACTAAGATTTTTTTGATTGTCAGAAGAGTAGTGCTGAAGTAAATCTATAATTTGAAGCTTGTTGATAAGTTTCCAGCATTCGATTTCAAATTGTCCTTCGTGACCCTTGTTATTAATCACATCTTCATTTTCATCCTGAACAGATTCATGAATTTGGTATTGTAGAGTTCCTAGTTTATACATGATTCTGCCAAGAGTTCTTGAAGCAATACAGCATTGACCAGGATAGGTTGATCTCAACAAATGTGCTAACTCGTTTATTGTATAGCCAGGTAGCTCAGGATTTTGTGAATGGTTGAATAATCCTGAATTTGAATTTGATAAAGCTTGAATATTCTGCGAATTCACAATATTGCCGTCAAAATCAAACCTGACATCAAGAAGTGATTCATATTCGATATTTTCAGGAGTAGGCGCTGGAAATGATTTCATCCATTCCAACTGGTTTGCATTTTGTGGAAGATCAGGAAAATACTTTTCATGGAGCTTTTCGTTGAATTGTGGATCATTTACATCCAGCTCTTCGTATGGAGTATTTGGTTTAGGGAAATGAATTGTGGATTCCTTGAGAAGATTTGAGTTTGCTGTTTCACTGAGTTTTTTGACTTCCTCGTAATTCGGCACTTGCTCATCATCATTAACCAATTCTTGATCTTCTGTTCCATCTATCACGTCTGTGACATCCTCCCATTCGTCTTCTTCAAGATTTGGCAAATCTTTGACCTTCAGAGCTCTGTTGACGTAAATAACCTTCGCCTCTTTTTCAAACCTTATTTTCTTTGGTTTGGCTTCCTTTTCCTTTTCTGGCAATCCGTTCTCTGACAACTTCTCCTCGTCCGGATTACCTCCTATCCATGTACCAAGTGCACCCTCAACTGACTGATTTGCAGTTTCGGCTTGTGACTTCTTCATCGTTCTGTTCATCAACATTTGCAAAATCTTAGGGTCCAGGGTGTCAAGTAATTCGTTCTTTGCCTCCTCTCTTTCTTCAATGGACATTCTACTCAATATCTCGATATTCTCCTGGTGGATCTGTTCTTTTTCACTCAACCCTTTATAGCTTAATTTTCGGTCCTTGCTATCTTTGAACTCATTCAAACCCTCTTCGTTCTTCTTGTAAAACTTGTTATCCTCAACAGCATTATCCACAACCCCTGACATGCTAGCTATACCTTTATCTTGCAACCGTTGTTTCCATTTGCTTGGTTTCAATGTTGACTGCGGTTTGAATTCGCTGGCCATTGGTGCCACCACCTCGCTAGATTCAATGTCATGCTCAATTATATCTCCCAATAGATCCATTGCTACTTTATAATACTTCTCAACTGACCAAGATTAAGTATAAGCCATTAATAATGTATATGTAGTTCATATGAAAATCTTCTATAAATGTAGCATAATAATACATAAACACCAGCCACATAAATTTAAATGCGCCACAGTAATCCGTTTAGCCGCTAAAATATTTAGCCGCCAACATCTTTAAGACAGAAACATGTCGGATATCGGGTCTCGGATATTGTGACGGGGCTAAACGACGAAATTTTTCAAAGGTTCTCTCCGGAAGGGTGAAAATTGAACTGGCCTACAGAGTCATAACTCCTCTTCTCTTCCAAAGACACCATAACAGTAGACTAAGACAGTTAAAATGAAGGGATTATACTTAGAAACCGTGGAACGTTTGCCAGACGACCCGCTATTTGCTCTTAAGGCAGCATACACCGTCGACGAAAGACCATACAAGGTTGATTTGGGTATCGGAGCATACAGAGACGAAAACGCTAAACCATGGATCTTGCCATCAGTGAGACTCGCAGAGAATTTGATCCAGAACTCAGCTGACTACAACCATGAATACCTTCCACTTAACGGGTTTGCGGACTTCTACAATGCCGCTGCCAAGATCATCTTGGGAGAAAACTCTAGAGCCATCAAGGAAAACAGAGTGGTGTCCACTCAGAGTTTGTCTGGTACCGGTGCCCTGCATGTTGCCGGTATGCTTTTGAAGAATTGCTACAAGTCTAAGGATGCCACTGGTAAGGAAGAGTTGCCAACCGTTTATCTTTCCACACCTACGTGGGGAAACCACTATGCGTTGTTTGGTCTTGTCGGGTTCAAGGCAGAGGGATACCCATACTGGAAGCCAGAAACAAAGTCTTTGGACATTGACGGTTTCATCAAGACCATCGAAGATGCTCCTGAGGGCTCCATCTTTGTGCTTCACGCTGTCGCTCACAATCCAACTGGTTTAGACCCAACACATGAACAATGGGAGAGAATCCTTGAAGCTATTTCGAGGAAACACCACTTACCATTGTTTGATTCCGCGTACCAAGGATTCTCCTCTGGTTCTCTTGCAGAAGATGCATGGGCCGTCAGACAAGCCATCGACTCATCAAAGTACCAGTTTCCTGCCGTTGTTGTATGCCAATCGTTCTCCAAAAACGTTGGTATGTACGGTGAAAGAACTGGTGCCGTCCACATTATTCCATCTGAGTCTAACGATGAGTTGAACAAGGCCATCAAATCACAAATGGCTAATATCATTAGATCTGAAATTTCAAATGCTCCTGCCTATGGTGCCAAAATCGTTGCCAAAATCTTGACCACTCCTGAACTCTATTCTCAATGGGAGCAAGATTTAGTCACCATGTCCTCTAGGATCAAGTCTATGCGTCACGCTCTTGTTGATGAACTTCAAAAGCTTCAAACTCCTGGTTCCTGGAATCACATCACCGATCAACAAGGTATGTTCTCTTTCACCGGTTTGAATCCTGAGCAAGTCGAGCTTTTGAAGCAAAATCACGCTGTTTATTTGGCCAAAACTGGTAGAGCAAGTATTGCTGGCCTTAACCCTTCTAACGTCGCCCACGTTGCCAAGGCTATTGACACCGTTGTCAGAGAAACCCAAAAATAAGATAAACATTGTTGATAAAAAATCAAAGATGAAAAAAGAAAGGTAAAGTTGATTTCGATCTATTGGGATTGCTTTAGCTTTTATCTACTTTTCGATTCAGACTTGTTATGTCTTCATGGTATCTTTCTTTGCAATTTGCTTTATATAGTTTTAATAATAGTCACGTGATTAAAATCCACCCATGTGAAGTGCTACCCTCATCGATAAAAAAAAATTCAAAACCCTTTATGGTATGTGTATAGACCACTGTCTTTCGGTCCAAGATTAGAATAATATTGCCAAATGACACAAAGAAGAAACAAATCCAATCAGGATGTAGACAATGCATTGTCAGATACTGAGGGTGAGGTGCAACTGCCACAGCTAGCCAAGAGACGGTCGTCCTCCATGTCCTCATTGTTTTCACTTCATGAAGATGAATTGCCTCCACCAGGCCCTGAAGACATCAAAGCGTTCACAGATGATGAAAGACACCTTTCATTTGTTAGATCACTTCACATGGCAGACTGTATCACAATGCTTAATGCTTTTTCCGGATTCTACTCGATCATTTCATGTTTGAGATTCACCTCCACGCAACAAGACCACTATCTTCAGAGGGCCATGTTCTTCACATTTCTAGGTTTGTTCTTTGACTTTTTCGATGGTAAGGTTGCGCGTTTGAGAAATAAGTCTTCCCTGATCGGACAGGAACTTGACTCCCTAGCCGATTTGATATCTTTTGGTGTTGCTCCTGCATCAATTGCGTTCTGTATGGGATTGCAGACAACAGCAGATTGCTTAATGCTTGTCTTTATGGTTCTTGCAGGTTTAGGTAGATTGGCAAGATTTAATGTCACCGTCGCCAACATCCCTAAAGATCAAACCGGTAAGTCTCAATATTTCGAAGGTTTCCCAATCCCAACTTCTCTTTGGATAGTTGCTGTTTTCTCATTGTTACTTTCAAAAAACTTGAATAACGAAAATTTGCCATTTGGTTTGTTGTATGAAGGCACATCTTATGAATGGCATCCGTTGAGTGTTATCTTCTTTTTCCAAGGCTGCATGATGATTTCAAAATCAATTCATATTCCAAAGCCATAATTAGTCTTCCATATCACTTTACTCGATTTTCCGTGTCTATGTATGTATACTTTATATTACTCAATTAAATGAATAAAATTTATATTATTACAAAATATTATTAAATCTTTATTACTATACTATCTAAATGGTTTCTTGTGCTTAACCTTCCAACTTTCATTCACAGTTTTCTTTTTCTCTCGTGTTGGTCGCTCAGGTATTGGATTTCGTATGAAAACACTGGTATCACTAGATGTTGAATCAAATGATGACTCTATTTGTTGTTGCTCACTTGCAATCTTTTTGGCTAGTCCAAGTTTTAATCTATTTGATCTATTATATTTATTGTCATTAATTCTGTTATTGTTGTTATTATCATGGCCATTGAGTGGAGTGCGTTTTCTTTGCTTATTTATTCTATTGACACTAAGGCGGTTGTTAGATAATGGCCTCTTAATTGGATCAATATTAATCTTTTTGGTCCTATTCAAACCTAAGCTATTCCTAGAAGATGGAGGTGGCGGCATTCTCTTCAAATCTAAATGTCTCCGTTGCTCTCTTTTGACTCTAAGTTCATCCTCCAATTTGGCAGCTTCCCTTTTCAACTTTCGTAACTCATGCAGTTTATGCCAATGCTCTTCGTTTGGTGTTTTATTAAAATGGACGCACCAGGCATTTTGAAACAAGCCAAATAAATATGCATCAACTGACTCGTTCATATCACTGATTATGTCATTTAATTGATTCAAATTGACCAATTGTTTATGAATACCTCTATACGATTTTAGGAGCCTTTGTTGTATTTGCGTTGTAAAAAAGGGAAAATGGTCAGCGTCACATCCTATCTTGATGTTGGATATTGCAGGTTCAGAACCATTGTAACTTGGTAGCTTCAGTTGTTGCTCTATATTTGTTAGATTGCATTCTTCGCTTTTATATGCCGCTGGATGAATTGGTATTGTCAATGGTGTATTTGAAGTATAAGGTGATGATAAGGGATACCCTAAAGTATTGCTACCACTCGGTGTTCCTGGAGCGTGTTTCTTTGGTGTTGTCAATCCAGACATTCAATATCTTAAACAATTTGGTTACTGTTAAAAAGAATTCTAAATTTTTTTGAGAAAGTTGTTATCAGACATCACTTACATGCTTATGTTTAGAAAACTTGATCTCTTTTTACTATCTTGAATTTTACACTAGAATAAAGTGTTAGGTATATACAAGGTCACTAAAGATTCAGTAAAATGCTTTTTGAATTAACTAAACAACGTAAACATATTGCATTAGTTCAAAATTTTTCTGGCATGCATCATCTTTTCCTCTCTTGGGTTAACAAACTTGCCCTTTTTTAAAGCATATACTAGTAGAATGGAAGATGCAAACGAAAGTGAGAACCAAGTAACAAGATAGTTCAAGTGATTATTTTTATAATCAATCTTTGGAACTTTACCAAGAGGTACACCTGCATTCATGAATTGATAAGGATCAAATTCTTCGGCTGTATCAAAGACAAGGCCATCATGAGTCTGGATAATATTTTGAATGTCTTGTTTGGTTTCAGCAGCTTTGTCATTGACATCAATATCGTCTTTTTTCCAAAAAGCCCAACTTGCACTCTTTTTTGAAGCATTAGCAGTGCTAGCAAGTGTTGAATTGTTATTTCTCCATTCTGGTCTATCATGGAAATTTTGCAAAGCTTGAAGATAGATAGGACGACTGTTCAACTCCGCTGCCATAGCTTCAATATCCATAATATTATATAATCTTGATGATGTATCACGCTGTGCTTTAAATGAACTTGGAGTTGGAGGCACTCTGACAACACATTCAATTGAAATTATACCCTTTGGCATCGATAAATGTCTAAGCTTACGTGAGCTTGGTGGAACGTTTTCAGCAGCTATCCAACCTCTATCAATAATTACTTCACCTGCACCATTACTCTGCACAAATGGGCAAACAACCATGTAACCTTTTCTTCCTTCGTGTAGTCTTGGACCAACAAATACCTCTCTTGAGTAGTCGAATTCCCCGGTAACAATAACCTTCCTATATTCTAAATCTGCCAAATCATTTTTTGTTATGAACTTTGGCAACGGGATTGGCTTATAAGCTAGCCTATCTTCACATGAAGCCACCAATTGATTCTTCCATTTCAATCTTCTTACTTGCCACATACCAAGTGCAAATGTAACGATGGGGGTTAAACAAAGTAGAGCAAGGACAACTTTACGTGAATGCTTACCTGTTAATTCACGGCCTTTGATTAATTGCTTATTGGTACGAACTGGATTCCAATCTATATTAGGCGTTTTAACAGTGGCATAACGACGTAAACCAACTGGCTTCCATAGTGACTTAAACATTATGCTTACAATTCAGTAGCTCAAGTCGATAGGAAGTGCAACCGCTCAAAATTTATTTTCTGTCATGTGCTCACAATTCTTATAACCTAATTTTGACTTCAAGTAAATTACACTTAAAGAAAACATAACTGGATATTCTAACTCTTAGTAACTACTTCTAATGCTTTCTAGCCGTTCTTTTTTCAATATCATCATAGCTTCTGTTTTTTTATAGTGATTCAAGTCATAAAAGAGACTTGTTGGTTGAAAAATTGCCATTTTGAGCAAATGGCAATCAAATGCAGTCTATATTGTTAAAAACGATAATACAGGTAATATGTAAAAAGATAAGCTTTTAATAGTACATATGGCATTGAATATATGGTTCCGAAATTGTGATCCTCAGATAAGTTATGATGTTTTAGATAAATATTAGTTATTACAAAAATTAAAAATGAGATGGAACATTCCACTGATTCTACCATTGATGAAATCTATGTACATCATAATATTGACTGAGCATAATGCAGAGTAACAATAAGATGTTGAAGATTCCGTAATTATGCATTACTCATGTAATACGCTGAGCACTAAAACATGAATGTCATTATACTACATGAATCATATGATATTTGTCATACAAACATATTCAGAGTTAATATTAGCTTTCTGTCTACAATAACTGATTAATCCATTAAGTCCAATCTAGTATAGATAGCCGCTATAATTAACGATATAATTACTTTATATTTAATTTATAATTAACGGTTTGAGTAATAAACTCTGTATACATCAGTGTCGAAGATAACAAATTATATATTACTATATTAGGTATATGATTAGCATTGTCAAACAATTAAAGTTACATCTTAAACTATGTTCTGAATGATTAAAAAACTATAAAAGAATTATAAAGTAAAAGGTAAAATAAAGGCCTTTTATACACAAAATATAAATTAGAATATAAACTGTAACTCCGGTTCTAGAATATCTGAATTAGACAAGTGAAACTTTAATACAATGAGTAAAGCAATCCTAAAGGATAAAATTTACTAATTGATACTAATTAGATAAAAGATAATGTAGGTCAGAGTTGAAGTGCATTTAATGCGTGAGCATAACTCCTAAAGAGGACATCTTATGGTCTGATCAACACTTTGGGTAACTGTATGTAATCGAATCAGGTAATTCAATTTGCATTGACTTGAGATAATTAATAAGGTTTAATCTAATGATTAATTAAAGTTTCAGATAGAATTTAACTTGGGTTAACATAATTTAATTCATAATTTGACATTACACTATTACTTAATAAGCTAAAATAAGCTAAAATAAAATATTACAGATATTTGTCAATGATGAGCATAAGTCATAAATACAACCATTATTTACAGATAAACCATAGTGTGCCGGTGATGTAAATAGTTGCCGAAGTCATTCGTGACCTTAGTCTTATCAGTCAAGAAACAAATCCCTTGATCCGAAACAATAGAAATAGTCGGCATATTTGACTTTGTATTTATTTTTTATTTACTTTAAAAATTAACGTTTTAGTTTTATACTTTGAATTTGTTAATCAGCCACCGCGTCAGTTGATGAACAATATATTTCAGGCAAACCCCAATATGGACTCAAATAACAGAGTAAATTTTATTAGATCTAAGTGTACGTAATCATGTAAATTTGACAAACAACAAAACATTCTGTCATACCCAAATTGAAGACTACAATTTCTTTAAAATTTCAATAGCCGATTCTCTAAGCAGGGTTACCGGCTCTATATCTAAGTTGTCAATCTTTTTCATCGTTTTACACCACTCAAAACCATGATGAGGATCATTTTTGAGAAACTTTGACTCTAAATCTTTAATTTGATCCATTTCACCATTTTGTAGTAAATATGCATAGTAGTAAATATAACAATCTCCAAAATCTGTATACTTCTTTAAACAATTGTCAAAAAAGATTTTCGCCTTTTCAAGTTCCCCTTTCCTCCACAAATCCTTTGCAATTGTCAAAATGACGTGTTGGTCATCTCTGGTTGTCTTCAAAGCCATTGCATACAGGGATTTTTTTTCTTCAGGTTTACTGCTCTCTATTTGTTTAGACCATAACATTCCCGAGGTTGGGATTAATTGAAGGCCTCTTGCTAGAATTTTCAGACGTACCTGAGGGTTTTTCGATTCTAAGTTAACCTTTTCAAGATGTAGCAAATCCATTGTTGGATTTCTACTGATGCCTTCATCTAAAGTTGACCTCGCTTTTAGAATCTTATTCAGTTTGAAACTGTATAATTGGGATAAACCAATCCATAAAAATGGGTTCGTGGAGCATTGCTTGATCCCAGTTTTATATGACTCTTTTGCCAATGTAAATTCATTCAATTCTTCATGAATTTGTGCCTTCTGAAGATATAACTTGGGATTTTTTGGGAAACGTTTTATTGCTTCGTTTGCTAATTCCAATGCTTTTTTATTATCTGCTATTTTCCTCAATAACGTTATATGTTTATACCATACTCTAACAGAAGGATTTGTCAATTCTTTTTTACATTCATTAAATAAATCGAGTGCAATTTCTTCTGATCCTGCCTGGTCTTCCAATTTTATTGCAGCAAACCATAAATCTTCATTTTGAGGATTCAACTGCATAGCTTCAAAAATAATACCTCTTGCCTTATCTGTGTCATTATCAATAATCCATTTATCTTTAGCATACATCAAATACATTTCAATATTATCTGGATGTGATTTCAAAGCCAACTCGTAGGTAGTAAACAGATTAGCATAATCTTTGAGCTCTTTTTCTAATATTATACTTTCAAACCAGGCATTCAAATCTTTTGGATGATTTTGATTTATATAGAATAGTAATGATCTTTGTAAATTGTAGAGTGCTTTGCTATGTGCAGTTTTACAATCATCTAATATTTGATTTATATCCATAGGCTCATTATGAGACAGAAGGTGTAAAATAAGTGACTTTGTTGTTATTGGAAATCCATCAGTGTCGCATTTTATTGCAACGTCAAACCATTTTTCATAATTCAACCTATTTCCAATTGAAGAAAAACATTGGCTAATGATTTTGTGGATTTTGACCTCATTCTGATTTATTCTCTCTTGAATTTTTGCTTCCTCGATCCATAAGGTGTAAGAGTCTCCAGTGTTATCATCAATAGTTTCTCTTGCTTTTTGCAAAACAAAACCTGCATTTTCAGCAGTTTCTAAATTAGAGTATTTCATCCATAAATTTATAGACGATGGAATTAATGTAGTGGCTTTTTTGACAATTTTCAATTTAATGCTTGTGGTATCCTCGTTATCAGCCAAAAGTAACCATAGGGATTCTTCCATTGGCAAAAATTCTAAAGCTTTTCTAATTACTCTGGTTTTAGATAGGTTATCACTTTCAAATTCGATTGCTTTAAGCCATAGTTTCAGAGATTTACTATTATATTTAATAGCGTCAGCAACAATAACTTTACAGGCTGGCAAATCCATAGCATTTATTTCTAAATTGACTAGCCATATCTCTTCATTCCTAGCACAATGGTCACATCCAGTTTGAATTATTTCCTTGGATTTATTAAACTTTTTTGCGTCATACTCTAACCGAGCAAATGCTATCCAGTTGTCTGGTTTTTTGGGGGTAGCCCGGGTCAATTTCAAGAATAATGTCCTTGTTTTCTGATAATCACCAATATCACTAACAAACTTCTTCGACTCGTTGTTACCATTTTCATCTTGATCTGTTTTCCTTAGCTGTCTTAGATATTGATGCTTGTCTACAACATCATTATTAATGTGTAGAGCCTCTTCTTTTATTTTCAACTGGGAATCCAAAACAAGGTCCTTGGCTCTGCTTAACTCGGTGTCAACCTCATTGGTATCAATTGCGTCGTCCGTCGCACTATTGTTAAGTAGTCCCAACGATAACGCATCTGAGTTTCTGTAAAATCGCATTTGAGTCTTTCTCTCCTCTCGGAGCCTCTTGTTTCTCATGGTCAAATCAATGGGCTGTGGTAAGTCAATCCATTCTTGCAGTGATACAGACTTCAGCTCTTGTTTAGCATCATTAAATTTGTTCGAAATGGCTTTGATGGAGTCACTCACGCTAATATCTTCGACAATAATTTTATTACTGTTCGAACTAGACTCCATCCTATTTCTCTTTTTACCTTTCTTTGAATGCAGCTGCTGTTCAACAGTGTCAAAGATCGCATCTGCTTCTTTATCTTCTGCATCAGCAGGGTTTGTTTGGTCATTTATTGTGGTAATGGGAAGCGGTTGAAGTACCCCCCATTCAGCCTGAGTACTAAAGCCTGTAGCACCTCTACCTAAACCAGCGACATATCCAGGAGGCGGCTCCTGATCTAGAAATGCCTTTCTTTGCATTGCTTGTCAAATAAAGACTTCAAGGCTGTGCTGAAGGAAAGATGAAGAGATCTAAAATATTTTTAATAAAAATTTTTTTCAAATTCATTATATACTGTATAGAAGATAAATACTTTCTTTCATTTATAAAGAGCATAACAATGTCTAAGAGAAGTGCTGATGACGAAGAGAACAATTTAGGTTTGAAAAGGAAAGTTGGCGATGAGATGCAAATTGGAGAGCTAGAAGTGAAAGAAAACGTGAAACTGGCATCTGAGTTAGGTATTGAAGGTGGTATGGAAAACATGTCAGGTGATGACTATGAAAGTGAAGGTGAAATCATTGAACTAGACGACAACAATGACGAAGAAGAAACCCAAGATGTGGACGCAGTTATGAAAGATGAGAAGACCGCAACAGAAGGAGGAGATATTTACTTACCTCACAGATCCAAACCATTAGGACCAGATGAAGTGTTAGAAGCTGATCCAAGCGTCTACGAGATGCTCCACAATGTTAATTTGCCTTGGCCTTGCATGACGCTGGACATATTACCAGATAAATTTGGTAACGACAGAAGAAGCTACCCAGCAAAGGTCTATGTCGCAACAGGTACACAAGCTGCTAAAGCAAGAGATAACGAGCTACTCATTATGAAATTGTCATCACTTTCTAAAACCCTTGCTAAGAATGATGAAGACGAAGAAGAAGACGACGAAGAAGACGACGAAGAAGGTTCCTATGATCCTGTCTTGGAAAGCGAATCAGTTCCAACTAAAACCACCACTAATAGACTAAGAATAAATCCATTTGCATCAAAGACAAATGAATACCTCACAGCAACGATGTGTGAAAATGGAGAAGTTTGTATATTTGACCTTTCAGCACAAATGAAGGCCTTTGATACACCTGGTTTCACCATTCCAAAAACCAGTAAAAGACCTCTTCATATAATCAAAAACCACGGCAACGTCGAAGGTTACGGTATGGACTGGTCACCAACAGCGGATGGATCACTGCTAACTGGTGATTGTGTTGGTAGAGTGTTTTTGACAAACAAAACAAACTCTAAGTTTATTACTGATAAAACACCATATCAAATCAACGATGCTTCAATTGAAGATATCCAATGGTCAAGATCAGAGCAAACCGTCTTTGCAACCGGTGGCGTTGATGGTTACGTGCGAATTTGGGATACAAGATCTAAGAAACACAAACCGGCTTTGAGTGTTGTTGCGTCCAAGAGCGATGTTAACGTCATTTCATGGTGTAACAAAATTGACTACTTGTTGGCTTCTGGTCATGACGATGGTTCATGGGGTGTTTGGGATTTGAGAAACTTCAAACCGAATGCACAACCAACACCTGTTGTTTCATATGATTTTCACAAATCGCCAATCACATCTATTTCATTTAATCCATTGGATGAATCAATTGTTGCAGTTTCAAGTGAAGACAACACTGTCACACTATGGGATTTAGCCGTTGAGGCAGATGACGAAGAGATTACTCAGCAGAAACTAGATAATGTTGAGTTAAACGATATCCCTCCACAATTGCTATTTGTTCACTGGCAAAAGGATGTTAAGGATGTCAGATGGCACAAGCAAATTCCTGGTGCCCTAGTAAGTACCGGTACAGATGGTTTAAATATCTGGAAGACCATTTCTGTTTAGTTTATATATACACAATTTATATTTCCACATATAACTAAATGGCCAATGGTGTTTCTTCGTCATGCGAGATTCGTTGCCTTAGATTTTCGTTTAGAATGGCAACATTTGAATTAAGTTCGTCCAAGGTGGTGTCTCTTGTAAAGTTATAGTACAAACAAAGTGCTAATAGGAGCCCTTGTAGAATTGCTCCAGATAAAAAGGGCAGATAAGTGCTCCACTTTGAGTTTGGCTGTTTGTATAGGGAATATGTCCAAAAGAAGCCACCTGGAGTTTGCATTAGCATCATTGGGATTGACAAAGTACCTGAGTGCTTGATCTCATACGTAGTTTTCAATTGTGGGAAGTACTGGACCAGGGAAACCACTGTGGATACCAAACCCAGTAAATCAGCATATGCATTTAGCAGATCAGTAGAATTAGTCAACGCTAACACAATGGCCAAAATCGCATTGAGTATTACGTAAAAGCAAAAGCAGTGGTAGTAATTAACCAGGCTTTTAAAATCCTCCACATGCTCAATCAACGAGTCCCTTGTTATGTATACGCAAAGAATTAGCACCAAAGACATTCCGATTGTTTGAGATAAGATCTGAGTGAAACCTACATGTGCATTCGCGCACTGGTAGACGCTTAACTCTAAGAAGCAGCATTCTCGTGCTGGGATTGTCACTATCACTACATTCAAAAAGGCTGAAAACGCCGATACCGATCCAAAAAACAAGTATATTGGTGAAAGGCCTTCACTTGACCGCCTTTTCAAAATTTTGAAATGCTGCGGCAAATAAGAAAATATAATCGCTATCGCAAGCACCAGTCCCATAACGAACCCAGCACCAGAAACATTCTTGTACACTTCACAACCACTAATCATTCTAAAATAAGGAACAATAAGATAACTCTCTAAGCATAAAAATGAAAAAAAAAAACGAATTTACCAGGGGGAAAACAAAGGGCTCGGGTATCGGATAATTTCCAAAAGCAGTAGGGTTTCCGAGTCTCAAACATTATGACACCGCGACAGAAATGTCTGTCACTTTCCCCCCTCTCAAATTAAAAGCGAGTAGAAAATTTACATAGGATCTATTATCCAATAGAAGAGAGTATTAATCAAAGAGGTATATCTATTAGCACAACAAAATGACTTTGGCCACAGCATTTGCACAGAACACTAGGTTCTCTACCACAAACGCAGAAATGAGATCCCGTGTACTCAATCTTTACAGAAGATTCTTGAGACATTCCAGAGACTTTGTCAACTCATATGATTTGGACATCCCAGCAGCACACGTCAAAACAAAAATCAGACAGGAGTTCGAAAGACACAGATATGTGCAGGACTTGGGTTTGAAGAATGTGCTTTACATGAAGGCTCACATGGAATTCCAAGAATTGGCTAATTTCTGGAAGCAACAGTGTCACGTTATGAGATACTTTGAGGACTTCGAACACTACAGCACAACAGGAAACAACACCTTTGTTCAAAAGTTCTTAAAGGGTGCCGCCAATTAACAGTAGCAAGATCCTACAGTAACATTCCTCTTTTCTCATATAACGACATTCCTCTATTATTATTTTATATTATATTTATTATTAAATCTATTTATTATCAAATAAACGTCAGGTCTATAGTCTTGCACACATCGCTCATACACCGTTTTTCTTCTCCGTTCATGATATCATTATTTTATACTTCAACTTTTCAAGTAGCTTTGCAGCAGTTTTTTCATCAATCACTTTGATAAACCTCATCAAAGCAAACGAAGTTTCAAAATCTTCATTAATAACAAGCATAAAAAGAATCTTACTGGCCAATTTGATGTCTCTGTTGCTCAATTTCGAGTTTTGCTTATCAATCTGCTCATAGTTCATCATTATAATTAGAAAATGTGCAGACAGATTATAGTTTTTTTGGTTTTCAAACAATTCGTTTACTATATCTCTTGGTGTCTTATTTGCCTTCTCAAAATAAATGGACCAGTATTGAATTTCTGATTTTTTCAAACAATTTAAAATGATTTCGTATGGATCCCTGGTAATGTTTATCAAATCATTGAGTTTTTCAAAATATTCGTTTTTATTGTCGTACTTCTTGTCCTCGTAACATAGCTGAATGTAGTCGACTAACAATCTCTCCAACACAAATTTAAAGTTTTTCGCTTTCTGAAACTCATTATAAACACCAATGATACTCAACGCATTTTTATCGTTTTCATTGTTTATTACTCCAATGTTCATTTTGATATAATGATCTACTAAATCATGTAGATAATTGATTTTTACTGTATCGATAGTCATTTGCTTATCTTTGGTATTTAAATCAATCTCAAGGCCAAATATTATATTTTTGTACCATATAACGGTAATGGGATAAGATTTTGTTCCAGTTGACTTTATTATCTCGTAGCCATTCGTAAATTCAATACTATTACCAATGCTGATCTTGATCGGTTTAGCTTTCAAAACATCCTTTTCATTATTCAAATTGAATTTCAGTATTTGTGAGCCGGTAAATAACACAAAAGAGGTTGAATTTAGTTTCATCACATATTCTACGCTTTTATTAATCAAATTTGAGTAGTATTTTTGCTGTCTTCTTTGGATATAATGTAATTCTGTGTTCGTTAACAATAGTAACTCTGATTCGTTTATTCTAACAACTGAGCAAAAATTAGTAATCATTGAGATCAAAGCTTCTTCTCGAAATGCCGATTTTAACTGATAAACAATTGATTTCTGTACTACCAGGCGATCTTTATCGACTATCAAATTCCATGTATAACAATTAAACTGATTTGTCATCACTATGAGTTCGTCATTAAATAAATCAATATTTAGTCCGATGAGATTTTCTTCAAATGTTGTATTTTTGAAGTTAAACGCCCAAATAATTCCATTGAAATCAAACTTTCCACCAGTTTGAACAACATTATTGGAAAACACAATAACTTCAGACTCCTTCTGATCTTGCGTTTTGCTTGCTAATATCAAATAGTTTTTAAACCAGAGACAATGTCTGATAGGAGTTTCTACTTTTTCAAATGTATTTTCATTTTGGTCACCAACATCAAGTTGCTTCCATATGTTATTACTAACATTATAGAGAATTACATTAAAATTTCCTACAATGCAAACATTTTGTCCATCATCACTAATGGCACAAGATCTAATGATAGGATTATTCAACTTGAATTTTAATGGCAAAGCTTCTGTCAACCAAATATTGGTGTCTTTATCGGTAATATCATTAATATTATAATTGTAATGATGATGATCAACCAATTTTTTTTCATACATTTTGAAAACTGAAATCTTATCTTCTGAAATTAAAATTGGCCTTTTTATTATATTTGCATTCATTTGCAAACCGTAGTTTAAAAAACTCAAGCTGATTTCAATTACTTTCTCATTATTTGATAATAGTAATGAGTAGTGGTTAATGAAATTAACTTCATCTGATTTGATGAGATCAAAATTATCATAATCATAAGAAGAAAAATTCAAATTTCCTAAAAAGGAATAGACATTCCATCCATTTTCAAATAATATTATGAAGGAACATCCATCCAAGCTCAGTTTTATATCTTTGATCTTGCTAGAGTTAATTGGTTTTTTTATCACCTTTAGCAACTCCAATTTTATATCAGCACTAAGTTTGTAAATCAAAGTTTCACCATTTTCAAGAACAATTAGGCATAAAGATTTGTTGAGATTAATCTTGCTCCCAATTGCCTTGAACGAACCATTACATTTGTATATCAGCTTAGCTACAAAATTTAAGTTTGCCCCAGTGTCCTTTTTTACTAGTAAAGCATCTCCATTTTCATTAATCCAAATGAATGTATCTAAGCCATAATTATACTCGATGCCATTGATTGGTGAATTATTGTTGATTTGTTTATCAGTGAACCAACCTATTTTATCAGCACTTATATACATCGGTGAAGCGTGATTGTCATCCACTTCCCAATTTTGATTTTCTTGGTTGATAAATTTGACATTATGAAAACCATGTGGTGTATCTTGCACTGTTAAAATTGTTTCATTATCAGTAAATTTGAGATCTTTAATAGTAACTGCGCAATTAAGAATAAATCTCAAACGTAAGTTGACATTCAAATTTGGTAAATTATCGGAATTCTCTCCAACAAAAGAGGTTAAAATACCATTTAGTAAACTATTATTAGCCTCGTTGTTAGTACCCCAATATCCATTGGAATCTAGATGATAATTGGTTAAAGGAAGTCCATTTTGAGTAAGTTCTCCTTTTGTTGAGTAAACATTTAATAGCTCCTTATCATTTCCGTTTGGTATAATATTGTAAATCAAAATATAATTTAATGATGTTTTCATTGAAATAAATTTACCATTTGGTGAAATATCCAATGTTTCATTTGACCCAAACTCTGCAATTGATTCATTTGATCTCAAATGAACATTTAAAACAGTGTGATGTTTTGAATGCAAAATAAATAAGCTTCTATAAGTCATCACAGCGTAAGGTGCATTAATCACAGGTGAAGAAAGTGTTTTCAAAATTCGATCCAAGTGTGGGTTTGATTCATAAGTTTTTTGACCATTGGACTCAATCGGAATACTCAATTCGGGTAAGGTGATTTCTCGACGAAACGAAGTTGGCCAAAACATTTCTTAAATGTTTTAAAACCTAAATACAATTTTTAAGAAGATAAATGTTGATTAAAACAAGAAAAACAAAACGACGTTTTATGTAAAAAAAATACATATTTACTTAATAATGGATTCCAAAAATACAACGCCAAAAAAGATTAATTTACCAAGTACAACAATAGGACACATATGGATCTAAATGAAACACACGTTGATCCAAAATTCACATATTATTTGTGTTAAAATTTGCTTTTGGGTGCGCTTTTACCAAAGTTGAAATTGGGAATTTGGCTTTATTTGAGAAATAGAGAAGAAATAGAACAAGTTGAAAGAAAGAAAGGCAACCTACTAATAGCAGTAGAGGGAATCAAATTAAAAATTAATTAAGCTGCTTCAAGGACAACATCTTGTTCATCATAATCCATATCGTCTTCCAAATCGACGTCTTGATATTGCTGATACTCGCCAACCAAATCTTGCATGTTTGCCTCGGCTTCAACGAATTCAGTTTGGTCCATACCCTCACCAGTATACCAATGTAAAAAGGCCCTTCTCTTGAACATGACATTAAATTGATCACCGATTCTTCTAAACAATTCTTGGATGGATGTGGAATTAGCAATGAATGTTGCAGACATATCTAGTCCTCTTGGAGGAACCGAACAGACAGCTGATTGAACATTATTTGGAATCCAGTCAACAAAATATCCTTGATTCTTTGTTTGAACCCTTAGCATTTCATCTTCAACTTCCTTAACGGAAACATTACCTCTGAAAAAAGCTGCAGCAGTTAAATATCTACCAGTTGTTGGATCGGATGCAGCCATCATATTTCTAGGGTCAAAAAGTTGTTGAGTTAATTCAGGAACTGTCAATGATCTGAAAGATTGGGAGCCAACTGATGTCAATGGAGCGTAACCAACCATAAAGAAATGCAACCTTGGAAATGGAACCAAATTCACAGCTAATTTCCTCAAATCGGAATTTAGTTGACCAGGAAAACGAAGAGATGTTGTAATACCGGACATTACAGATGAGACCAACCTGTTTAATTCAGGATACGAAGGTTGACTGATCTTTAATGTTCTTGTGCAAATATCGTAAAGTGCCTCGTTATCGATACAGAAAGTTTCATCTGCATTTTCCACCAATTCATGAACAGATAAAGTGGCATTATATGGTTCGACAACGGTGTCAGAAACCTTTGGTGAAGGCATCACTGAAAAGGTGGCCATCATTCTGTCAGGGAACTCTTCTCTGATTTTAGAAAGTAACAAAGTACCCATACCGGAACCTGTACCGCCACCAAGCGAATGGGTAATTTGAAAACCTTGAAGTGCATCACATCCTTCAGCTTCCTTTCTCACCGCCTCCATCACTGAATCTACCAATTCAGCACCTTCTGTATAGTGACCCTTGGCCCAGTTGTTACCCGCAGAAGATTGACCGTAAATGAGATTGTCTGGTCTGAAGAGAGACCCAAACTGCGATGATTTAACATTGTCAATAGTACCTGGTTCTAAATCAACTAAAACTGCTCTTGGTACATATTTACCGCTGGCTGCTTCGTTAAAGTATACATCCAATCTTGATTTTTGCAATTCATTGGTACCGTGGTAAACACCTTGCGAATCTAATCCATGTTCATCACAAATAGTTTCCCAGAATGCAGCACCAACCTGATTACCACACTGACCTGTGGATAAATGAATCTGAATTTTACATGTTAGTATTCTTTTTTCTACTTGAGTGCTATCAATATGAAGACCAGATTAACTCAAAGATGTTATACAGAGTATAGAGTAGCATTTGTAATTTTAATTGACATTCTTTGTAACATTTAACATGTGCTACTGGATAGATCTATCATCAAATGTTACGCGTTCTACCAAATTCAATCAAAGATGGCAAAAGTGCAAAAAAAAACCACCTAAATGCCAAATCGGTTTCCTAGCTCAAAACACAAAACAAACATACAATTTCTCTCATGACTGACTCTCGTTTCAAAAGCTCTAATCGAAGACTATAGGGCTTGCAGTGTGCGTTAAAGAGGAAAAGACCACAAAGTTGAAACCATGTTTGTTTTGAAATTCTTTGATTTTTTCCCTTCGCGGAGGAGAATTCCCAAAACAGAACTTAGCTCAGTACTCAAGGAACATATACCTTGGAATAACCTTCAACTGGACGTCGACAGCACACACAAGTTCTAAATTCTCTCAAAGAAAGTGAAATACGACAGTTTTCACATATAGCCAGACACTTGCAAGGCCAGAGGACTATTTGACGCGAGTTGACGTGACAAATAACACAAACTCCAAGAGAATCCTCATCTTGGTTCAGGTACTTGTTATCAAAAACCTGTTCTCTAACAATGTCCATTAGTTTCAAATCATCTACATAGTATTTAGCAAAATGAGATCTCGTCAACAAACTTGATTTAGAATCCATGTGCTGCATGTGGTAGTTGTAAATACGCAGGTCTTTTTCTGAAAAGTTTTGGACTTGTGATACGTCAAAAGTGTCTTTATTGTCAAGCACAAGCTGATTTAAAATTTCCTCTCCTCCTTCTTCTTCATGTTCTGTTTCCTCTTCTTCGTCATCCTCGTCATCTCTCTCTAAATGGTCTTGAAAGTCAGGAGAATAATCAGTTTCACATAAATCACTCTTCATTAGTAAATCAATGTATTGATCAGCCAGCTTATCATCATCAATTTCGTTTATATCTATAACTGCAGTCGATTCAGATTCCATCACAACCGGAACAGTGTTTTGGTCGCCAACCATGGACCCCGTATTTTTGGATTTTAGCTTATGCTTTATCAAGACTAAAAATTTCTTGATGATACTATTCATAGATGTAATTCTTTTTTTCAATGCCCAAGAGTTTCTGCTTCTTCTTTTATTTACATGAGGGATCTGACCCATATCTGGATGTGTTTGGATTTTGTTGCTGTAGCCTATACTATTCAAATTCCGCAAGCTCTCATTAATGTAATTGTCATTTGGTAAGTTTATACCACTTGTTTCTTCAATGTAAGATTGATGAATGGAAACGTTGATAATAAATTCTCCATAAAGAATTAAAGCAGTGTAAAAGTCATCTTTCAGGGAGATGTTAGCGGAATTTAAACTGCCCATGATACTGTTCATTGTTAAATCGTCAAATGAACCGATGAAAATAGCTGTTGATAAGTATATTAAATAACTGAAAGTGATCACAAGCAAAATACAAAAATGGGGGAAATAGCCAATAACAATGATAAATGGCATTCGAATCAATTCTCCTATTAAGATATTATAAAAGTAGTAACCCAATGTGAAAAGCCCAATGATTGTTGAAGAAATTAGCCTGAAATTCTGTATATTAAACAATCCTAGTAGATGAATGTTTAATTGATTCACCAATGCTATCAGTCCAATATAAAGTAACTGGACACTTGGAAATTGATACGGAGTGGCCTCTTGAAAAGCCAACGAATATTCAAAGAGTGTAATTCCTGTTTCAATAGCTGGTCTTGAGCCTGATGCAACTGAAATAAAAGTTTCCAACACTTGACTTAAACAAAGCGCCATGTGAAATGGTTTCAAAATAGATGTTGTCGGTGCGTAAACAATATCGTTACCCCTTGTTGTATAGAACCATTCATCCCCGAACTTTATTGAGAGAAATGTCATTTTTGAAAACTGATCTTTATCGTAGTCCCAAATTGTTGATCTTAATAAAAACTGCACAACTGAGTTGTCGATATAACACTTACAAGCAACTAATATACCATAACTGGCCTTTGTTAATAGAAAAATAGCAAATGATCTCAACAATACATTAGAAACACGAGGCAATTCTCTGTTTCGTCTGGAAGAAGCAAATATGATGATTCTGTTCATAACAAGGGCCGTTATCATGCACATTAATGCAAATGGTGATAGCCAGTAAGCTAGAAATGAATTTTTCCCATGTATCAATTCTGTTTCAATAGTCTCTTGTGATTGCTGTGAAATGGCCATAGAAAACGAATTAATTAAACGATTGATGATGCTAGAATCATCATTTGAAAAATCAACCATTGTCGTTTTATTTGCATGAGGACCCAATGTCCACCCAAAGCCAGTTTCACGTGGCTCCGATGGGTCCGTCGATACATTCAATGGCATTTTCTTCAAATAAAAAGTGGAGATTTACGTATTAGGTGTGATTATTGCAAGTTGGAGAAATTTTGTTGATTCTGCAAGGAGTGACAA
The DNA here is from genome assembly GCA_030570415.1 of Saturnispora serradocipensis. NCBI lineage: Eukaryota > Fungi > Ascomycota > Pichiomycetes > Pichiales > Pichiaceae > Saturnispora > Saturnispora serradocipensis. The sequence continues at coordinate 157,061 of JAJLVS010000011.1, read as the reverse complement.
CTTTATTATTATTTAGTTATCAAGTTGCTTAAAAATATTGAGGCAATCAAGCTACTAGATGGGTGAAATTTTCAACTATGAGCTTGATATAGAACAAGTTGATTTGGAAAAGGCATCCGAGCTTGCCCGAGTAAATCAGATGAGTGTTTTAGATGAATTGAAGGCTCCATTGTTAGATAAATACGTTGACATTGATACTGTTGTAAAGATAAATGAAGGTACCGGTGGAGCCATCTTGAAGATAAGGTGCTTACAGAATAGACAGTCAGTTATCGTTAAGGTACTAAAACAATACGTCGATGCGGTACCATCTACTTCTTTTCAAAATGGGGAAATCAGTGGTTCGTCATCATTGAGTTTCACTCAACAGGAAAGCACCGTCTTATCGAAATCTCATTCAAATAAGAGTGTTTTTAGCAGATCTTGTGCTGCGGTCCCCAAGGATCACTCTATTACTAATGGGTCCATATCACCCAGATTACAACCGAATGGCGGAAAATTGTTATCTACATCTTGTTCATCAAGTTCCTCTAGCTCATTAGCATCGACACTAGATAGTAGTGAGTACTACGAAATTCACAATAACAAGAACGCTGTGCAGTTAGAAGAAGAACCGTTACAGAAACCTGATTATGTATTTGACACATTAAATGAGTACACAATATTGAAGAAAGTCGAGTCTAAGAATATAGTGCCAGTATATGGACTATTGACGACAAATCTGCTGAATAAAGAAGAGATAAATTTGTGTTTCATGATGGACCTTTACTCGGATTCGGATCTACTAGGATTTCTAACGAAAATCCGGAAGTTAGGGATTCCAATCTCTGACCAGTTAAAGTCACAGCTGTTCCTACAAATCGTTCAAGGTGTCAAGTTTTTGCACTCAAGAGGTATAGTTCATCGAGATTTGAAACCTGAAAACCTACTAATTGACAAAGACGGAAGATTGAGGTTATGTGATTTTGGGTATGCGTTGGATGTCAGCAGGATCACCGAATATCCGCTCGATAGCATTCCGTTCATAACAAGAGGCACTGGCAGTTTCAAAGCGCCTGAACTACTTTCATTTGCAAAGCAAAGTAATGATCCCAACATCGAGCATAGTGCATTCACTGAAGAGAAATTCAAGGCAACGGATATGTGGTCTGTGGGGGTAATCTATTACCAGATGAAGTTTTTGACTAAACCATGGAATATCGCGACATATGAAGATAAGGACTACCAATGGTTTGCTAGCACCTTTAGACGGTATAAATTGGGGACACTGAACAGCGGTTTTGATGTTAAAAAAAAGCTACAGGAACATGTCAACTCTAGTAAGGGTAATGCATCAACCTCCAAAATGACCTCAACAACTCCACAAAGTAACTTTTTGTCTAGGGCTAATTCTACATCTTCAACGAGTAGAAGAATGAGATCCAGCTCCAATGCCTCAATATTGCGGGGCCAATCCAATGGTGCGAGCGAGTCAGACTCTTTAATGAAGAGTTTGATATCATTGAAGGACAGCACGATATTCACACTTTCTAAAGTGTTGAACCCCGATTGGACATTACGAATTGACGCCAAGACTTTGCTCAAGTGTGAATGGTTGGTGAACACACGATTGAAGGAAGAAGAAAACTTGAAAAAAGCTAAAAAGGAAGACGATATAAACCAGATACTGAAGATGATTAGAAAAGCATAGATTGCCACGAGGGTTTTTATATTATGTGTGTATTCAGAAAAGCAAATGTAACAATAGGAATTAAAAATTAAAACGATAGAATAGTAGCGTAAGTCTTTTCTGCCAGAGAAAAGGGAAAGCAACATAGCTAGTGAAGTAAATTTGTGATAGAGTCGATGATATAGCTGTGATCGATATCGTCAAGGCCCGCAGGCTTCTGGTTAGCCAGCGTAATTGTTTCGACTGGTGCTTCCATTGCGCGTTCAGTGAGCTCCGTATCCGTAGAGAGCGCATCGGACTCCAAGTCTGAACTTGAGTCCAGTGACTGCGATGAGCGCAACAACAGTGGCATATCCGAATCAACACCAGTGCCATCAATAATAGTAATGGTATTTATAATCGACATGAGCAATTTCTGCCTACAGAGATCCTGTGCTGAGCAAAATCTGGCGTAAGATGTTGTCCTTGCACCTCCGTAGACATTGTCTAAAATACACTCTTCTGGATACCTCTTTGCAGTGAGTTTGCTATTCTCTGGCAAACTAAATGGTCCACACATTGTTGCCAAATGTGTAGAGTTCACTTCCACCTGAAGTTCATTTGCAGCATTGCAACCACCACTGATCTTTCTTTGATGAGCATTTGCTAGCTTCTTGCTTGCCACACCACTGGTGTTTGCCGCTGTGAGCTTATTTCTGTTTCTTTTTGCCATAACTTTACACAATAGCTGTCACAATGAATGCAACTCCTGATATCGTTTTGGCTGCTATTGCCCTTTTATACCTTTTCTGTTATAAAGGGGAAGCAGCCAACCTAAGAGGCCAGGCTACTTACGTAATCTGCCAATTATGTTTGGTGCAGGGTTACCCGGCTAAAAAAAGGAAGACTATGCCGTGCCCACGTTTACGCAGTACCCTCAGTAAACGTGGGTCCTAGTATACGGGGCAACAGAAAGGCGTTTACGTTAAAGATGGCAAAAGAAGTACTTATTAAACCCTATTGAGAGTCAAATGAGGTTTAAGTGAAAATGACTAATCAATGGTACGTTTTCGATGGCCTATGGAACCATTTCCACTTGTATTCATTAGTGTAATAAAGAGCGTTGGGGGGCAAATAGGCGCGAAATTAGTGCTCGTCGCCGTTTTCCTTCTTTTTAATTGACGTTTCTCTTAGAGTTGTTAGACATAACACTATCATCACCGCAATATATCCACACAAGGAGCTCCATTTTCACCAACAAGAATACTATAGAACTTTGAGCTCAATCTCAACCTTCTTTTACAGTCAAATTTCCTGCCATTTCAGCAAATTGCTTATCATTTTAAATTAAGAGGAAAAAGTCATATTACATATATCCTGATATATATACACATATATATTGCAAAGCTCATATCTATACACACACTCAAATTATATCTTAATTCCATTTCGAAGACAAATAAGTCTTGACTCCCATTGTACACTAGTCTGCCACTCATAAATTTTTTCTGTCTCATTAAATTTTTCAATAAACGGTTTTTTCCAAAACATTTCCATAATCTATTCCAATCATGTCAACTTCCCTCTACACTACATTGAATGACGATGTTCAAGCATCAAATAGTAATGCTAAAGGCAGCACAATAATAGGGTCCTCAGAAGACTTACCGTCAACCCTGCAAAGGATATCTTTGTCTTCCATAAATCACAGCCAGTCACAACAATCGTCTCCAGACTACACAGTACTCAAAATAAGAAACATCCCTAACGACATTACGTTGAGAGAAGCTATTCTTATATTCTCGCTTTGTTTAGACGATGTGCACTATGTTGACATTAAGCAAGAATCAGTATCAAACGCACTCTGTCCTGTTATTTATGCAAAGTTCTATTCTCCAAAAACTGCCACTCAAGTTTTCCAGTTGTTAAATAACAAACAGCTCTTTGGTACAGTTTATTCACGTGTTGTTTGTGAATTGACCCACGAGTTAACAAGCTCTCATAGGAAATCATCACTTGCTGATTTAAGTGCCTCCGATATGTTAGCCTCCTTTGCCAATTATAATCAACGGTCAAGATTTGCTTTCAATGATACGTTCCCACATCAAAGCCAACAGACCTCCCTATCTCAGGATAATTCTTCTCCAACAAATTCTTCTCCCCCAAAGAATGGTAATATCTCCTCGTTGGACAATACCAGCAACAATAATAATTATATTTCATCGCATGCATCAAATGATATATCTCATCAAACTTTGAGAGGATTTTCAAATAGTCAAAGACTACCAGGTATTGATCAATTTCAGCAATCAAATGGAAACACCTGGTCTTCAAGTAATAACAACAATCAATCAGCTCCTCTGTCCTCGAAGGTTATCAGACCTGAAAATTTGAATTTATCGAATAACACGAATAATTTGGGTTCAGGTTTATCGACGCCATTAACAGATTGGTCTCAAAACCATTTTTTCAATACAACCCCAACACTGTTAATTGGTGAAAATTCAAAATCATCTCCTCCTCAACAACAACAACAACAACAACAACAACAACAGCAGCAGCAGCAACAACAACAACAACAACAACAACAACAACAGCAGCAGCAGCAGCAACAACAACAACAACAGCAACAAAAGGATCAGCAAACTTCTCCAGCAACTTTACGTTTACAATCTTCAACAAATTCTAAAAGTGAATTATCTCAGCAACCAGCTATTCCTGAATTATCGCTATTGGCACGAGTTCCTCCTCCCGCAAACCCCGCTGATCAAAATCCTCCATGTAATACCCTTTATGTGGGTAATTTACCACCAGATGCCACTGAGATGGAATTAAGAGCATTGTTTCAACCGCAAGCAGGCTTCCGTCGTTTATCATTTAGGACGAAGCAAAATACAAATGGTGCTTCACATCATGGTCCAATGTGCTTTGTTGAGTTTGAAGATGTTGCTCATGCAACAAGAGCACTCGCTGAACTTTATGGACGTCAATTGGTCCGTATCAATGGAAGTTCAATCAGCAACAAGGGTGGTATCAGATTAAGTTTCAGTAAAAATCCGCTTGGTGTTCGTGGACCAAGTCACCAGCGTCGAAACAATACAGCCTCATCAAATTCCGGCAATACCAATGCTCCAAGCACAACACATGCATTAAATGACTCTAATACAACATCAAACAGTGCAGCAACAGCATCCTCATCAGTATCATTATCCTCATCAGCAGCAGTAACAGGATCATCGATACAGGGGAATTCGAATAAAACTGTCAATGGCAATGTTGGTTTAAGCAACAATCCTAACGGTTACGGGTACTTGAATGCATATCAGTTTCATCAAGGTGTTACAAATAAGTGATTCAATTTTGATGCAGTTACCCATTTGGTCTGCTGCCAGTTAAAAACATCACAAATATTTACATTTCATTTTATTTCATTACCAATTAATTACTATTATGCTACATATGATCATTTTTCTTTTCTTCTGATGTATTAAATTCTTCTTTTTTTTTATTGTCTTGAACTGTTTTGTTCTTTTTTTGATTATTCCTCTTTTGTATATTATACTAAAAGGAGAGGAACTCATATATATTGTAGGATGTGAATAAATCATCAATGGAAAGGTTAATAATTAAATTAGAGATGATATGATCAATACATAAGGAAATACATGCAAAACCTGATGATTATTCATTCTAATATACATATGATTCCCACTTTTTTTTATTTGTTCATTATGATTATACTATAATTTTGTATAGTTTTCTTTTTCGTTTAAATTAAATTACGATTTTGTTATAATAAAAATAAGAAACATACAAAAAAACGTTTTTGAGGCCAGTTGAATTTAGATAATTTCATAGTTTGAGATATCAATTATTTGATCATTAGCTTTGTATACCGATAAGATCTCGGTGATTTTGAACTCCTGAGCAACGCTGTCAGGAACAAATCTTCCACCTAAGAAATGTGATCCTTTTGAAATAAATTTTGAACATGGCTTTGGAGCTGTGAGTGAGATTAAAGTGTTTGGGTAATAATTAACTGTATCTGAAGGACCATTATCAACGTCCCAACCGGAAGGAATGTCGATTGATATAATTTTGGCGTTGTTTTTTGATTGCGCTTCGACGATATGAGTAAGAATTGAATCAAAAGGGGATCTCAACGGAGGGTGAAACGAAAATCCAAACAACGAATCAACAATTGTCAAATTATCCAATTGCAAAATGTCATTAAATTTGTCCATTGAAGTGATTTGGTTGATACCAAATGAATCGATTTGACATTGCAAGTTTTTATAAAAGGGTAATGAGCCCCTGATTGGCCAGTAAAGGAACAGGTTTTGGAAACCAAACAAGTAAAGGTGTCTTGCACAGACAACCCCGTCACCTCCGTTGTTACCAGGACCGCAAACAATTACAACTGGGTCCTTTTTAGAAGCCGTTTGCTTGAAAACTACATGGGCACAGGAAAGGCCAGCAAGTTCCATTAACTGGTCAATGGTGTAACCGATGGAGGGGCCCATGAGCTTTGCATCTAAAGCGGCGGCAGCGGATGCCTGCAGTGACTTCAGTTGTGGCATTTCAATAAATCTATCTCTGGGTTGTAAAGAAGGGTGTTACGTAACAATTCTGGAGCGCTGCAGTTAACAAAGCATATTAAAGTATAAAAATTAAGTAGAGTAGATTTCAAGCCTATAGTATAATTTCAGTGATACCATGATCTTCTTTTTTAAGTATTTTCATTGAGTTCATTCAACCTTCGTAATCGGCGTAGCATTCAACGTGAGCTCAAGAGGTTGGCGATTTGAACTTGCTCATTGAGTGTTCGTACACAAAATACTTGCTGCTTACTTGACTCGACTACAATGAGGATAAATTCGTATTGTGTTTTCTTACACACACGTAGGCTAAAGAGAATCGCTACATGTAAAGTTCACTTTCGAATCTGTAAGTGGGCCCCTGTAAATACGGTTTGACTTTAAAGAAATCTCGAGCACTGCCTGTATGGTGGCTATAACAAGGTGGCTCTGACACTGACGGTTCACATACCACCCTTTTTTTGAATATAAAAGAAGTGTTCCTACCAGCGTCGTCTACTCTTCCACCAGTATGTTTGCATGCATAATTTTAATTTAGCTCAGAAGACTCTCTTGGCCAAAACACTTGTAACCGATCTCGTAGTGCACGTCAAGCGCAAGACCAAGGCAAAGGGCATGCTCGCCACGTGAGCACATACACAAACAAATGCCGATGGGTTCACATCTGTATCTACCGAGTTATTACTTGCAGGATTTGGAGCTATGAGAATCTCACTTGTAGCTCAAAGCCTAGGGAACCCATGTGCCCTTAACACGAAGTTTCAGGTACATTTGAAAGCAAACGCTGTTTGCATTTAGAGAAGGTCGCATGTCTAGGCGTCGCCTCTGATACCACACACGCCAATGCTGCTCAGAGACACAGACAGTGTTACACACTCCGAAGGCGATCCACGTTCACCGTGCAATATGTCAAAGCGTTTACGAAGCAGCTGCGGTTCGCTACACAGTGCTTATTGTTAACGTCTTAGTCGACTTGGACGCTTAGCAATGCGACTACGAACCGCTGCACTACTCAGCGGCAACTTTAGGCGGAAACGCATAGCACACAGAAAATCCACTATGCGCTGCCACCACACACCCCATCACTACAGGTGCTGCTGCTACAGGTGCTGTAAAGCCGCTAACACAGTAATGCCACAGTCCCATGGTCAAGCGTGTCACAGTCGCAAACGCCATTCCAGCAGTTTGTTTCATTCTTTCTGGTGATCTGTCATTCTTGTCACTGGGAGCTTAAACTTGCCGCGCGGAGAAAGGAACGCCTCTTGATATTTGATGAAAGGTACTGCTATTAAGATATAATGGTGGACACTGGAGAGCGCAAAGTTTAGCCGTCGACCAAGATGAGTTTGTAGGGGGGAAGTGTAGAGAGTAACCGTGGTTCAACCGTTTACCAGCAGTGATTTGTGAGCTTTGGAACGCACTTTATGTGTTGCCAGTGTCATGTCTGAGATTTGCTCATGACTAGGCTTTCCCCACCAAAACGAACCCGGGTATTTTGTAATGTAATTAATTTGTACAAGCTGTAGCGCTGAAAGCACAGACAATGCCGCTAGTGGATACCAAGTGTAGTGCATGGTCGCCAGCAAAACGTCAACACTCCTCTTTTTGAGTCCTTATGGCGCTGCCAGACGCCACCAGAGTCGAAAAGGAGTGATGCATGCGCTCATGTCGCATCTAAATTGCCCTTCAATGGAGACGTGGTGAAGTATTTAAATAGGGAGAAGGACCCAGCAATTGCAGCGCATAGAAACAAAGGGATATCTATCTAATTAACTAAAAGTAACATGACTTCTACTCCACTACCAAACATCCATGCCTTGACGCTGGACAACACATTTTCACAGTCGTCGTTCCAAAACGTGTCCGACGAAGAACTCACTACTAAGGGCTACAATGCTACCGCGTTTACGGGTAAACAGGACCAGATAAGCCAGGTAATGGATGCCCTAGACGCGTCTGGGTTGGTTCCAGAGGCACTCATCGAGTCCGAAACGCTCTTCTTCTATAACGACTTGGGTATCGAGGACACATACTTTGCAAGCGAATCTGTGGCCAACATCACCTCAAACATCCTTGCGCTATACTCGGCCAAGGTCTCTGCTGAAGCCTCTAACGAAAAGGCCTCCTTTGTGCATTACAAAAAGGTGACGGAAGACCACGCTGTGTACTTTGAAACAGGTGTTGAGAACAAGTTCGAAAAGGAAATCGACGACCAGTTCTTTGACAAATTTGAGAACGATGCTTCATACAGAATGGAGTCGTTCAATTCCATTTTAAACACTGGTGAAGCCGTCAAATGTCATTTCGTCTATAAAAATTCATTTCCAGCGCAATCTGAACTCGGTTCTTCCATTGACGCCATCTCCGACACCACTTTTCAGAAGATCGCTTCCCAATACACCAAGAACCTTTACTCCGAGGTCCTTGATGAGCTTAAAAACACTGAAGGGCCCGTCATCAAGCACTACACCCTAGCTGCTAACGGTGAAATCAGAATTATCATTGGTTTCAAAAGAGGCACATCGCATCGCTACAATTCTGCCCTCTCAACTTTGGCTCAATATTATGGTGTCAACATCAAAAGAAAATACGTTGAAAACTTCTCTAATGAATACTCCATTATTTCAATGTACTTAGAGAATGATAACGGCTTAGTTGGTCTTGATGTCAACACCTATCAATTGATCAGAGAAGCTTCACTATTATACGTGGTGCCAAACAATAAATTCTATTCAAAATTTGAATCTGGTGAATGGTCAATTCAGGAATGTATATATGCACACTGTGGTGTTATTTTTGTTTCTCATTTCTTAAACAGACTAGGTCCTGAATATCAATCACTTAAGGAGTTGCTTTTGTCTTCCAACTCTTCTCCAAGAAATCTCGAATTGGTTTCAAGAATTAAGGACAGACTTACCTCTGAGACATTTTCTGAGTCTTATATCATTGAAACCGTGGAATCCAATGCCGGCTTAGTTCGTCAATTGTTCAAGCAATTTGTCGATACTCATTATATTTCTTCTTCTATGGTAAAAACTTTATCTTATCAAAGAGTTGCTCAGGTCGAAGGTATTAATGATGATGAACATTTCGAAAGATTATTGCAAGATGTTCCAAGTGATTCTCACCAGTTGGTTTTGAAAGCCCTTTATTCTTTCAACAAGTCAATTTTAAAAACCAACTTCTTCATCACTTCTAAAATTGCCCTTTCTTTTAGATTGGATGCATCATTTTTACCAAAAACCGAATATCCAAATACTCCCTATGGTATGTTTTTCGTTGTTGGTTCCGAATTTAGAGGTTTTCATATTAGGTTTAAAGATGTGGCTAGAGGTGGTATTAGAATTGTTCTTTCGAGATCTGATGATGCTTATTTGAAAAATATGAGATCAATGTTTGATGAAAATTACAATTTGGCTTCAACTCAACAAAGGAAAAATAAAGATATTCCTGAAGGTGGTTCCAAAGGTGTCATCCTTGTCAACCCTGGCACTGTGCAGTTAAATCCAAAAGCATGCTTCGTTAAGTACATTGATTCATTACTTGATCTCATGATTAAAGATCCTGCTAAGGAATCATTCGTAGACTTATATGGTAAGCCTGAAATGCTTTATATGGGTCCAGATGAAAATACCGCTGGATTTGTTGATTGGGCAACACTTCATGCAAAGAAAAGGGGTGCCTCACTCGGTTTCCCATGGAAGGCATTTTTCACTGGTAAATCTCCGACAATTGGTGGTATTCCTCATGATGAGTATGGCATGACTACTTTATCTGTAAGGGCTTTCACCAAGGGCGTTTACTCTAAAATTGGTGTTGAAGACTGGTCAACAATTAAAAAGGTTCAAATGGCTGGTGGTGATGGTGATTTGGGTTCGAATGAAATCAAGTTATCTGGTGATGAAACTTATGTTGGTATTGTTGATGGAACTGGTGTAATTGTTGATGAAGATGGTATTGATAAATCTGAATTATTAAGATTGGCCAATGAAAGAAAACCAAATGACCATTTTGATACCTCTAAATTAGGTCCTAAAGGTTATGCTGTTATGATTGAAGACAAGGACATCACTTTACCAAATGGAAAATTCATCAAATCCGGTTTACAGTTCAGAAATCAATTCCACTTGAGATTACAGGAAGTTTACCCACCTGACTTTGTCAAGTTATTCACTCCTTGTGGTGGTAGACCAAACTCTATTGATGCCAACACTGTCAATACATTACTGGATCCTAAAACAGGTAAATCAATTGTTCCAATTTTAATTGAAGGTGCTAATTTATTTATTACTCAAGCAGCCAAGATTATTTTAGAAAAAGCAGGTGCAATTGTTTTCAAGGATGCCTCAACTAATAAAGGTGGTGTTACCTCTTCTTCCTTAGAAGTTCTTGCTGCTTTATCATTCGATGATCAAAGTTTTTCGAAGAAAATGTGCATGGATCCTAGAACAGGCGCATTACCAGGGTTTTACAAAGCTTATGTTAAAGAAGTCCAAGAAATTATTGTAAAAAATGCTGATAATGAATTCCAGATGCTTTGGAAGTTAAAAGAAGAAACAGGTAAAACATTCAGTGATTTGAGTGATGAATTATCACACGCAATTAATAAACTAAGTGATGAATTGGCTTCTTCTAAGGAACTTTGGGATGATGACTTTGCTTTCAGAAATGCTGTTTTGAAAAGGGCATTGCCATCATTACTATTAAATGAAATTGGCTTGGAACACATTTTAGAAAGAGTCCCTGTTGCTTATCTCAAAGCCATCTTTGCCACTAAATTGTCCTGTGATTTTGTTTATTCAAGAGGTATCGATGCCAATCCAGCAAAGTTCCTTGAATTTGTTAGCTCTATTAGAAAGCACCTTTAAAATTTTGTAACTATATACAAGGCAAAAAAAATAGATAAAATGTGTATAACTTGAATTTAATAGTATGATGACTAAAATGAATGGATAAATCTTCATTTTTGGTTTCTTATCTTTTCCATTTCGATTTCAACACGTCTTTCAGCTTCGGCATCAATCATGTTTTGTTCAAAAATCTTTTCACTGACTGAGTCTGTGAGATATGCCACTCCTGCAGTAGAGCACCATATAAATAGTTTAACCTTTAAAGGTAACGCCATGTATTTTTGATACAAAGACATATTTGGCAAGGTGTACTATTGGGTGTAAGTTGTGCTTTGCAGTAGTTATCTTAATGAGAAAGATTGGAACATGACTTTGATTTCTTTTTCAACGATTTGCTCATGACAACAGTTAATAATTTATTGAATATTATATACCATTATAAAGAATCAAAATATATCAATTTTTTAAATATTATAAAAGGGACACTATCAAAGTTTAATTACTTGGTTCGGGTTGCTTTTTCGTTACCAATAAATCATTTTCAGATGATAAGTCCCTCAGTTCTACATCATCATCAAAATCGAAATCATCTAGTTCTATATTAAATTCATCGTCATCTTCGTCCCCGTCTTCTTCTTCTTCATCATTCTCAGAAGGTTGAATGATATCAAACTCATAATCATTACGACGACGAGCACGACCAATTGACTTTTTTCCCTTTATAACCATGTACATGATCAGCCCAAAACCTACAAGAATAATTCCGGTAAAATACCACATATAATGATCATTGGAGTCAATTTTATAGTGTGAGCTGTATGATGGAACTGGTGACTCGACTTGATCTTCTAAAGCAGTACTGGTTGCTAATTGCCCGTTAGAAGTTGCCGGTACATCAACGTTTAAAGATACGTCGGTGGTTTGGGGTTCTTCAGTGGCTTGGGGTTCGTTAGTGGTTTGGGGTTCTTCAGTGGTTTGAGGTTTATCAGTAGTCGATGTTTCATTTGTACCTGTTGTTTCATTTGTACCTGTTGTTTCATTATTAGTTGTTGTATCATCAAATATTGGTAAGAGATCTGCTACTGTTGTTACGGGAGAATCTTGTACAGTTGTGGCGGACTCATCATTAGTTTTATCGGATTCATTTTCATTTATACTGTAGTCCTTGTTAATGTCAAACCTCTTTGCCTTAGCGGAATCAATGACTTCACCCCATAACCTCATTTGCCAGTTTTTGAATTCAATCTTGTTCTCCTCTTTATGATTAGAAACTTTAATTGTCCACTCACCAACACCATTTTCACCCCAATGTGCAACAGTAGAAAATGTCCAATTCGAAAATCCACTTGCACTCTTGTCATGTGCTCTAGTGATAGCTAATTGCGAGTTTATACCATTTGGTGAAACCAAATCAATTTGTACGTCACCTCTAATTTTTGCAGATATGTTAACAGTAACAGTAATTTGTTCAATTTTCTCAAAATTGACATTTCTCAACATTCTTTCATCTATAGTGAATGTATCAAGAATCTCACCGATCTCGTTCAATTTTGTATTGACAGTCTTGGTTGGCATATAAAACCAACCTTGAGGTTTTAATAAGCCTAAATTTTTTGCCATATCAACCATTTTATCAGCATCTATTTTACCCCATCCATACTTTGGAGAGTATCTTCTACCTTCAATGAAAGTTTTCTGCCAAGTTGGATCTGTCTCGTCAACTTCAACGGCACTTAAAACTGTTAAATGTTGAACGTCTCTCCAAGTTAAATTTTTATTTGCTTCTAAGACTAATGAATATATTCCAGCTGCTAACGGAGCAGCTGCTGAAGTACCGCCATGAGTTGTCGCACATTTTTCATTTATATCAGTTGTGTGGATGAATTCACCGGATCCTGAAGAGTAGGTACAGACCATAACTGCAGAACATGATTCAGAATATGGTGGATGTAGCCCTTTGTGATCAATTGCAGCCACAGTTATTGAGTAGATACTATTAGTATAACCATCATAATTACAGTTATCACCTCTGGAAGCACCATTACCACTGGCAAATACATACACTGCACCTTTACCATCTCTACCATCTTGTATTCCCTTTAAAATAGCTTCTGACACCAATTTATCAGGTTTTTCCATAACACGCCCATTATCAGTGGGGCCCCAAGAGCATGAATAAATGTCATTAACATCTAAACCATAAATCATTGCAGCGGCTTCATCTTCAGATGTAATTTCTCCACTCAATATCCTGATACCAGAAATATTCGAGTTAAATGCAACACCTACACCACAAAAGCCATCTCCCTTACCAGCAGCAATCTCACCAGCACATCTAGTGCCATGGTAATCATTACTTAACATAGGTTTTGGATTAGGTCTGTTATTATTATAATCCCATGATCCCTTTGCACAATAATTTGTTTTCAAATCAGCACTTTCATAGTCAAGACCATCATCAATAATAGCTGCAGTAACACCTTTACCAGTAACACCTTTCCTCCAAACTGGGACCACATTTACATCGTCACCTGGAAAGTTTGTATTCATAATATGCCACTGTGTATCAAATGTGGGATCGTTAATTTCAAATTCACTTCGAACTTTTTCTATTGCTTCTTGTGATGAGTCAATTGCTCTTTTGGAAAACACATTAGTGAAATTTTCAGTAGCTGGGATCGGTGCTCGATGCTGCAATCTTTTAGGTTGTAGATCATGGATACCTCTGATCATATCATTACGTTGAAGATCTGATCTTTTAATGTGATTTGTTTTATTTTTATCGATGCTAAAAACATGATAGTGTTCGATTGCTCTAGCTTGATGTTCGTAGTTCCATTCAGAATATGAAGCTTTTATCTGTTCCAAGTCTCTATTTGAGTACAATTCCACCAAAAGGTAGTCTTTATTTATGTGGTCTTTCTTTTCAACATGCTGTGACTGTGCCAAGTTCAAAGCAAAAAACACGTTCAAAAGCCATTTTATATTCATTGCTTTTAACTCTTTTATAATATATAATGTTTTTCTTTTCTTAAATGTTTATTAAAACAATCTTCCCCTATAAGATCAGCTGGTATAATGGTAAAAAAAGCAGGCACTTTAGTACTCTTAAGGTATCTCTTGTTTTGGTGTAAGTTAACTTAATTAGGGACAAAGGTTGATTTTTTTAATGTTGGTAAAATTATATCTTCCCTATTCCAAGACCGCTCAGCAAATCTAATCATCAAAATGTTAAGGCCAAATAAATATATAAAAACAAAGTTTGCTACACAATTATAAAGCTAAAGCACCCATAGGATCATATGGTGGTAATTTGATTGGATTTGAATCTTCTAAAATTGAAATGTCAGTCTCAATAGCTTCAAGTTCATTTTTTTCAATCACAATTTGGTAAACATATTGTTCAAAGTATTCTTGTGTCATGACATAGAAGCCATCCTTACCAGATTTGGTACCCCAAGAGTTCTCAACACGATATCTCACAGGCTTACCATTGTCATCAAGATGAACACCTGTAATTAGCATAGCATGCGTCATTAATGAGTTTCTATAAATGACACGGTCTTTCTTTGTCATTGATTTTGGGTCATAATCAATCAGCTTATAGTCCCATAAATCGATATCCATGATACCTTGCTTTTTTTCCATAAACTTTGGCGTATCTGTGCCAAAGAAGACTGATTTGTTTGATTTAATTCTATTGATAACAGCACGGCACAACTTTTGAATTTCCAAATTCAAATATTTAACAGGTTCACCGCCTACAACGTTACCAAGTCGCTCAATTTCAATTACACGATTGTATGGGTTTCTAGGATCATTGAGAAGTGAAATGTATTGCGGAGTTTCAAATTTTAATGACTCAGTAGCAAATTTCAAAGGTGTGGAAGTCAACTTTTGGTACTTATTATCTTTATCATAAAACTCCCAAGTAAATTCTTCGTATGGTGAAGGTGGAATACCAAGGAAAATAGTCAAGAGTCTGTAAATTTCAAGTTGAAATTCTTCTTTTTTAGCACTGATGTCTTCGCCTTTAGTCAACAAATCTCTTAAAATCATTGCATATTCTCTCAACTTAAAAGTGATCAATCTGTTCATTGTTCTAGACATTGTAGTGTTAAAAGAGTCCGGATAGATTTGATTTGGAACAAGGCCATATTTGTCAACAACTTGAGTCATCATGGTAAACTGCCCACCATCGTTAATTGGCGCCTCCAAAAGGAATTGAACCAAACGACCATCAACAGGTTCCTTATAAGTATCAATAATTTGGTCTAAAAAATAGTTTGCTTTCTCTAGCTTATCGTAAAAAAATAAGTATGATGGTGATAATTGACATTCCTTTAAATTGAATGAATCCATTGCCTTTGCTTTCAACATGTTAGTGGAAGCAAATAACCAACATCTTCCACTTGATTTTTGATCCATCACTGGTGAACCTTCTGGATCAACCTTGTTATTGAAGATCATCTTATTTGCAATTTCTCGGCTTCTATTCAATAAAACGTCATCAATATGTGCATGTTGTGCGATTGATGATGCTAATTGAGTTTGCTTATCACCCTTCAAATTAACTGTCCATTGATTTAGTTTACTAACTTCGATATTCTTACTTGATGATGCCATTTTCAGAATAGATGTGAATTTCATTGAAAAGAGATAATGTGATTGGCGCCGAGAGGTTTTTTTAACATAGATTACGAGCTTACTGATCCACATTTGAGGGTGAGGTTTAAGATCAAATAATTGTACCTTAATTCTACTAATATAAAATGTCTATAGTTTGCAACAAATACATTTATCTATTCTATTTTTCAGTATTCACAGAAGTGGAACTGCTTGATTCAAGCTTTTCTTTTAAGGCTTTTTCTCTTAGTTTCAAATCCATTGCTCTCTTTTCAAGCTCTGCAGCACGTTTGGCCAGTTCTAAAGCACTTTGCCTTTCCAAGTCTTCGAGCTTTGCGTGTTTGGTTCTTATCGACTCATGTCTTAACATATATGGAACTGTTTCACTAATTTTACGTAATTTCATTGGATCAACGTCAGAATGTCTTGGATACACAGTTTGAGACTGACCAAAATGAGATGAAACAATCGATGAGCGTGTACTCAACTGTGGTGAGTTTAGACTTTGATTGATGCTTTCATTTGCATCATGAGATGTTTCATTTGTTGATTCGTTATTGGTGCTAATGGATCTCTTTTCTTCTCCCTGGTGTTCACTTTCTTTGCCTTCAACACTTTCTTCTTCTTCTTCCTCCTTAATGGTAGATTTTGCCATTCCCATGGTAATATCATAATAGCGGCCATTATTGTTAGTATTATTATTATTTGATTGGGGGATATCGAACTTTGCCATTGAACGTGAGTTTGCAATTTCTGCTAAGTTTGACATGGAAGGCATCGCTGATGTTTTAGAAGTAACTTCAAAGTCATCTTTCAAGTCAGTGACAGAGGAAAGCTTTTCAGTTCTGTAAGCTTCATATAAGAAATCATGAGTTATATCTTTGAATTCTTGTAAATGGGAGCCTAGCAACACCGACTTTAATAGTGGAAAGTCTGAGACAGAAGAATCATTGATGTCGATGACACCCCAAGGGTATTGTCTCACTCTTGTTTTTTGGCCATTTAGATCCGCCTCAATATCGGATGTAATGATTGCAAACGGTTGCAACTGAGAGAGATATTGAGATTCCTGAATAATTTCTTCGTCGTCTTCATCATCGTCACAATTAAATTGAAAAATTGGTATTTTAAAGCGTTCAATATCCTGTATGACGTTTCTTTTGAAATTAATCAGTTCCAGTTTAGTAAACGAATCAGCACGACCAATAACAGGTAGGATGTTAACATATTTAGAGATCTTGAGCATTGTCTCAACATCCAGTTCCCGCAATCCATGTCCAGTTGGCTCAATGAAATAGATGCAAGCATGCACTCTAGTGTCTTCAAATCTTGGGTTTCTTCTGACCTTGGTTTCCTCTGCCAAGACCAGATCAAATTGTTGTTCTAGGAAGTTTGACACTTCGTTTATGCAAATTTCATTGTTAATGTTATCACCAAATCCCGGGGTATCAATGATCGTGAGTAGTATTTTTGAATCGTCTTCGTCGATGATTTCTACACTAGTTTCTGTAATAGCAATACCAGGTTCCTGAGACGCAAGCAATGGGTCAAATGTTCTTTGTAGTTCTGATGCGTTGATAGAGCTGAGATTGGAGAATGTGATTGTTTTTGGGATCGTTCTCTGTGGTGAACTGATGTACCTATGATTGATGAGATTTTGATCTAACAGTGAATTAATAAAAGATGTTTTTCCTGTGCCCTGGGCACCAGTTACCATAAAGGTGAATCTGATACCTCTTTTGTTCTCTTTCTTTCTTTTATAAAGTGAATTTGATGACATTTCAAAATCAAGTGGCGTGTTACAATGCTCTTGTTCAATGAGAGATGTGTTCATTCTACAAATAAAAATATCAACAACCAACGCGTTAAACAAGGAGAATATTTAAAGAACAGGAAATGCGCGAAATATATTTTGACACTACTAGAGGTTTTAACTTCAACCTCTCTAATGTCTACAGCAACAATCACCAGTATTTCTAAGAAACACGGTGTGTTAAACCAATTCTGTTTTGCTTTCTTTTGAATGTAATATCAATATTTTGGATTTTTTCCACACCTTGTGTGTTTTTTTAGCGCATAACTTTTTTTCTAATAGCCGCTATGACTTATTCTGTCTATTATGACATTTTAGTTGTCAAAGACAATAAGGAACGCTATTGTTGCAATTGAACCACTTGGTATTTGTCCATACGGTGAGATATAGGTAAAAGGATAATTTTTCAGCTGAAAAAAATAAATGTGTCATATAATAAAATATATATTATATAAATAAAGAAGCATTTGTAAAGGCAAATATTGGAATCACAGCAAGTTTGAATACCACTAGACAAATTAAATATATTGTAGCAATGCTAAATCCAAGCGAGACTGAAATATATAGCTTTTCAGTGTCAATTATTACAATACCGAGGAAGGACTTTTGGCTGTTTAAAGGGTCTATGAGTGAAATCATGTATTCACTAGCAGACAAGCTTGAGGGAGTGTCAGACTGCGATTCAAGTTACAAAATAGAGTTGTCCAACTCGACGCAGAACTTGAGTAATTTGGACGTTAGCTCCTCTGAAAACGAAAGCGATAATGTTCGTAAAGATCAAGACGAAGACACGTTTTTCCATTTGGGATTCACACCGGAAGAGGTGACGTTGATGTGTTCCACGAAGCTTGTTGATAAGTATCTTAGGCTGCCTATGTCGGTGGAGAAGAATCACAAGTTGATAAACCACGATTTTTTCATCGTGGAGGTGTTTAGTGACGGGTCCAACATTGGCAAGAGGATACTCGAATTGACAAAGCCGTTGGCACAAGCTAACATCTCTTTGTTTTTCATATCGAACTACTTTTCAGACTTGGTGTTGATTCCGATGAAGGACAGGGAGCTTGTGTTGACCATATTGAACAACGAAGATATTACCGCCAAGCAAGAAGACCTTAGTCTACAAATTGACTGCAAATTGGACACAGATGTGGAGCTGGTGATGACAGGTGCCAGGTCCGGTGACTCAGCACAGGTGCTGAAGGAGGTCAACGAGTACTTGTGCCGAATGAACACGGAAAAACTCTCCAACTACTTTGCACTGACATTGACGCCGTCGCAGGAGGTGGGCCTGCTTCTCACCCACGGCAGCGAGTCGAAGATGCGACTCGACAAGAGCCAGATGATAGGTTCGTTACAGGACTGGTACAATCCTATTGTCATTTCAGACTTGCCTCTTGATTCCATGGGTATTGTGTCAGGGATTGCGGACAAGCTTCAAAACGAGATTGACGAAATGTCCTATCTGTCCTTTGGTAAGTCTGGGTTGGTATTGGTACCGGATACGTTTGCCTCAAAAGCCCAAAAGATTTTATATAACTAGCACGTTGACTCACCACGCACATTGTACATAGGAGGGCTCTCAGCAGCAGCAAAGATTTTACAAGAGACCATGATGGCCGTTGCGACGCCATCATTTTCATCCATTACTGGAATATGCCAAGCTTGATAGAAATCAACCACCATATTTTATCACATGGCATTAACACCTTTGTGTATTTTTCCACTACTTTATCCATACCAAGAAAATTTATACCTGTCAATAAAATATTGAGGCATGTGTTCTGGAACACAACCACACTTCCATCTTGACACTATCACCCCTCTGCTACCACACGCCGCTCAAACGCTCTCAACCACAGCACCTCTGCCCAATCCGCTTATCGTCTCCAAGCGCTGCGCATTTATCCTTGCTCAGAGCCCTCGGCGGATATTTTCGAGTGTTCGCTAATCGGAGATACTGATTACGCAGAGATGTGGCAAAGATAGAGAGATAGTAGATAGTAGCTAGAGGCTATATAGTTGGTACGATGCCCATCGCAAGAAAAATGCTGATCTCATCGGGGGCATCGATGAGATAGACAGGTGAAACATTGCAAGCGCACAGTTGTATAGTATTTACACAAAGTACTTGTAATTCAATACCAAGAGCCATAACTGGTATATCACAGACAAAGAAAGCGTCGAGAAGAATAGCATCCCAAACATACACACAGTTTAACAACGCCCTAAATATACATCTTTATATATCCACACTTAAAAGATATATTTTTTTATAGATGGTCAGAGTTACGCCGCAAAGCTGGTCGCATGATGACGACGACCTGCTTATCATGCTTAAGGAGCAGCAGGGACTTGGATGGAAACAGATTGCGTCCCACTTCAAAGGACGGACGGCCAATGCGTGCCAATTTAGATGGCGTCGGCTAAAGTCAGGCACGTTGAAGAACGCACGCATTCACAAGCCGGCGCACTGGTCGTTGGAAGAGGACCGGTTGCTTCTCAGCTCACAGCTGTCGCTGCTAGAGATATCCGTGTTGCTGCCAGACAAGCCGCTGCAGGACATCAAGCAGCGGCTCAAGATGCTCCAGACGCGTCGCAAGCTGTCTGTCAAAGCGCTGCTGAATCATAGTACCAACACGTCCACAACTACTGATACCGCCGACAATACACCCAATACGGTAGAACAGGTTACTCTACCGCCACTGCGACCGCCACAAGATGGTTCGCAGTTACAACTACCTCCATTGGCATCTCTTCTTTCATTATCATGAGCATTTAATTTTCTTGCCGCGTTAAAACGCTGGGAACTGTTACATTTTCACTATTGGTTTCTTTCAAAAATATAGAACATAATAGTTCATTCGCCTGCAAATATCATTCGTATTTGGGGATAAACTGACATATATAATTTAGTATAAATCAAGTTATAAATTTTAATTGATTTTGATTTATTTCAAAAGATTTTTAATTAGCATTATTCATTCCAGACCCCATGTACAAACCAAAATACTACGATGTTGGCGTCAACTTGACGGACCACATGTTTAGTGGTAAATATCGTGGGAAGTACCACCACAGAGCGGATTTGCATAATGTACTGCTGAAAGCGAAAAGGTACGGTGTTCAAAAGATGTTGGTCACTGGGTCTTCGTTAGTGGAATCTGCCAATACAATAGAAATCATCAAAAATTACAAGTCTCTTGAATACCCAAAAATGTACTGTACTGTGGGGGTGCACCCATGTACAGTGATGGAGTTTGAAAAGAATGAGGTTGACCATATCAAAGAGCTGCGTGACCTTATCAAAACAGGCACTGAAGCCGGTTACGTGCACGCTTTCGGTGAGATAGGTTTGGATTACGATAGACTTCACTATTCACCAATGGACAAGCAAAAATACTATTTCCAGTTACAGCTCCAATTAGCATGTGAGTTTAATTTGCCGTTGTTCTTGCACATGAGGGCTGCCTGTGATGATTTCATTAATATACTAAAACCGTTCTTAACTGGAGAGAATGGCTATCAATTGCAAAATAAAAACTTGCTGATTCACTCATTTACCGGAAAAAATGACGAAGTGACTAAATTGCTGACGTTAGATAAACTTAGCGGCTCTAGGGTTTACTTTTCCATAAATGGTGCTGGCCTAAGAGAAACAGAGTCATTGGAAGTTATTAAGAGCATTCCATTAAATAAGCTAATGATTGAAACAGATTCACCATGGTGTGAAATTAAAAGAACTCATCCATCTTGGAAATTCATTTCAAAATGTCCGAACACCTTTTATCCAATAAAGTACAATGACGTTGTCAATGAAGAATTATTGAGCTTGGCAAAATCATCAAAAATAAACTTGAACGAGTTCCTACCGCTTCCAACTGTTAAGAGTGATAAATTTGACAAATTTTCCCACTCAGACAAATTTATAGATTCACCACTAATCAAATCAAGAAATGAGCCATGCTTGATTGGATTTGTTGCTGAAGTCATTTCAAAAGTTTGTAACTACGATCCCCAAACTTTGGTTGAAACTTGTTTTTCGAATTCTCAAAAGGTATTTGGCTAGTTATAATACTCTAGAGTGGCATTAAGTTTTATAGAATTTCTTAAATATAAAAGTTATAATAATAGTGAGTTCAAACGGAAACAAAAAAAGGTTTGTGTCATTTAAATGTAATACAAAAGGGAAAATATGCGTTAAGCAGTGTAGAGAAAACAAACTAATTCAGCAAGTACCACCAATTTATGTTTATGGGGTATATATTATGTATTCATGGCAAATATTAAAGAAAAGATGATGATAAAAAAAATGAAAGGAGAACAAGATAAGATAAAAAAGAAGACAAAAGTTGATAGATAAAATCAAGAGAAAAAAATGAAACTTCAATTAAAGCACATACAATACCATTAAACTGGAATGAAAACAGCAAAAAAATAACAACATAATGGATTGTAAAATCAATGTATGAAATGTAGAAAAAAAGATAAAAGAGAAGAAGAATTCGATCTAACTAACTAGTAAAGATTGATTGAAAATTATTTGGAAAACTGGATAATAACGACAACAGTATTAATTGTTACGATGATAACATTCATAATAACAAAATAGAAAAGAATTTGAATCTTTCAGCATTTAGGATTTGAACTTTGCATTTAATTTTTGTATATATTCTTTTATTTTTTCTTTTTTTCATTATATTGAAACATTTTGAACTATTGCTCAACTTATTGTTGTTCCTCCTTTTTTACTTCATTATCATCTCCTTCTTCTTCTTCAATTTGAATTTTATGATTTTCTTCACCATCTTCTACCTCTTCACCTTCCTTGCCTTCAACAACCCCTAGAGATTGAAGTATTTGTGAAGTGGAAGGATCCAGGTAAATGACGTTACCATTTTGTGAAGCAGTTGCAGAAGCCAATAATTGTTTAAGGAAAGCGTTTGCGTTATTTTCATCACTGGTTTCACCAGAATCATCATTTTGACTATTGCTGTGATCGTTTTCATCGACTTCTTCACTGGTTTCAGAGACTTTAGTCTTGATATCAATATCATATAAATCTTGAGAAAGTTTATCAGCGGTTTCTAATTTTTCTAAGTCTTCTTCAGAAATCTGGGAAGCAATTCTCTTGTACCAGTCTTGTAATGATTCATTATCTTGTAAGAGGGCAACAATACAAACAGACATATTATCACAACCAATACCGGAACCACCAGAGGTTGGAGCCAAGCAGGTGGTCATCATCAATTCACAAATTTCGCCAAGTGGCATACTTTCCTTAACATACCTTCTAACGAAGTCAACAACTTGTTGGGAAGTTAAGCAATCCCAAATACCGTCACAAGCTAAGACAATGAATTCGTCATCCTTAGTTAATTCGTGTTCAAGGACATCAGGTAAAGCAGTAACAGCTTGTTCCTCAGCAGGTAATTCAACATTATTCTTAAATTCAAAGTCACCAATACCTCTACTTAAAGCCAGGTTACCGTTGACTCTACCCATATCAACAAAACCACCGGCATTAACAATTCTAGCTTTTTCACCCTCATTGGTAGGCTTGTGATCAAATGACAGCGGTTTGCAATCACCCTTTATGGACATGATGGTTCTAGAGTCACCTGCGTTACCACAGTAGATTTTGTCTTGGGTAATCAAAACAGAGGTTGCAGCACATCCACTAGGATCTCTAGAAAGGTTGCTATCTTCTGTGATTTCGACATCCATGGCTAAAAACGCGTCTTTCAATGCCTGATTGTAATCTTTGTTTTTATAGGATTCCGTGTTCTTTAAAACGCCTGGCAACTTTTCACCAGTAAACAAGGCTACTTTTTCACCTCCGTGACCATCATAAACACCAAAGAAAGCCACTTGATTGTCTTTGTCTTCGTTGTTTAAGTTGAGCACTGTGGAATGCGAATCTTCCATTGTTACTCTCCATCCTTGCATACAAGAGAGTGCGTAGGCGTATTTCTGGTCGTTACCCTTCTCGGTGGTCTTCTCAGTCTTAGGATGAGAAAGAATCTGGCCCATTGTTTGAAATCTTCTCTATTCTACGTGTGAATGTAGCTATTCGATAAAATATCTAATTTTTAATAAGGAAAACGAACATAACAAAATGAAATGGAAATTTTTTCTATCATTTGTTTAGCATTCTTAAAAAATTTTCACATTTTCAACAAAAGAGGCGAGAAGGTGAAATTTCTCTAGGGGCCACGAATTATGTAAGCAACTGTATAAGTGAACACACACATTACGCTTGCAATAGAGGTCAGAACCATGGGTTGGACCGTTGTGCGGCATGCAATTTGGGGTCGTCGATGGTATGGTGGACGGTACCTGACGAATGCCAATGTCTTGTGGGCAAAATACGGAGATATCTACCAAGATTTGATGGATCTAGTCGGCACTGAAGAGAATATTACACATTGGAATGTGAACGATATGCCTCGGTCAGGATCTCTTGTTCACTTTAAAAGTTCAGGGGAAAGTATTGGTGTGGTTTTGAACGATTTACATTATGTCTTAAACCAGAAATCCAAATATTCAGTGGTTCTACCAGACTCAAAACTCGTGGAAGTAAATAAAAGCGATGTGCTCTTTACAATACCAAACTTTATTAAAGCTTCTCAGATGAAGCAGTTGTTCAAGGATTCAATTATCACCCCGGAGCGTTTATCGGTACTTGTTTATACCTTGAATGTTACATTGCACTATACTTCGGTGATCCAATCGATTATTTCAAAAAGGAACATCATCGAAGGTAGCTTCTTTGCCATGGCTCAGATTGACAATCAACTGTCACTGCAATTAAACCATTTTGTGGCTATGGCACTGAAAAGGAACTTGGCTTTGAAACGGTTTGTAGAACCATGTCTCAACGCCATTACAAACCCTTCGCTATTGCTTTCATTCCATTTGCATATTTTGAGCGACCCTATCAAGTTTAGGTACAACAACTACCGTTTTGGAAACAGTACCGAGTCTGTATTCTCAGTTTTGAAACCTCTAGACTTAATCACATCAAACTATTATTTGAACCCCATCAAGTTGGTGTCGCAGTTACAGTTAATCAACTCAAAAGATAGCGCTGAGTTGAAACTGCGATACCACCACATTTTACATAATTCAAACTCTTTTCAATTGATCAAAACATACAGAAATGACACTGATTTCAGAGATTTGATCCAATTTATCAAATATACTATTCTAAATCCACATAATTTACTTTTAACCAAACTAAAACCATTATTTCATACTGAGTATCTAACCGCAAAGTATTTATTTGAATTCCTGAAGGAGAAAGGATTATATGACGAGGAAAGCATGTCCTTTTTGAAAGAGAGCGGTGTTTATGATTTCGATAACTTTGAACAGCTCAATGAATCACCGAACTTATCAACATTTCGAAAATCAAATGTAATTAGAGACTTACCAAAATTAAATTCAATTGTTAGTTATTGTAAAGCTAAGGACACGGAAGAGACAGGTAAGCGTAGCTTTTGTTATAAGCTCACCAAGGATCTTTGCTTTTCAATTGAAAACATTTCTATAACAAAAAATAAGATCAATCTATTCATACCAATTCCGAAGTATATACCCAGACACGGTGCAAAGTTAACAAAAGTACTGGGTAACATCAAAGATCTTAAATATTTTGTGAAGCTTAGTTTCATTCACAATTTGGTTGATTCTAAAACTTTGACCAACCCAATCTTAAACATAACGATTGATTCATTGTCACACGCTAATAAAATTGATGAAAATTGGTTTGATCACAACAATAATCCTGAATTCACCAACGGGGATGAAAGAAAACTAAAATGCTGGGTATCTATGAATAAACTTTTTAATTTTTTGAAGGAAAAGGAAAAATCAAGGTTATTAAACGGTCAATTGAAAACTAATAATTTATCACCGAAATATCAGTATAAGTTAAAGGCCTGGATAACTGAAAATTTAAAATTATTCATTGATGAACAATTAAGTGAATTTTGCAACAACAATAATATCACTATATTATCAAGATCACTTCAAAAATTAAATTTGGCGTCAAATGACAAAAGAGTTTTTTCCAAGTTTAAATTGTTCAAGTGGTATGCAAACTCCTATGACACCTTCAATTTTCAGCTAAGTTCAAACTCAACTGATGCGATTGCGTATATAAGTTGTTTAAAATATCTCAATCCCGTTCAATTGCGTTTTGGTACGTCAAGTTCAAGAAATTATGTACCTTTGGGGTTAAAATCATTTGCCGGCTTTAGTGATGCTAACAACAATTTAGAGAGTTACATGAACATGTGTAACTTATTTTCATTTTTGCTAAAACACATCAACAGCGAATTTATGTTCCCTATAAAGGGCTTAATGGTACAAATTGACCAGTTTTTAAACAATCAAGGTGACAGCCAAAAAGAATTGGTAAAAAATTGCATTGAACTAATTGAAAACAACAGTTTAGTCAATGTCGATGAAATAATAGGCAAAATGAGAGCAAAATTAAAAAGAGAGACATTAAGCTTTGTAGATGTGAAGAGGGAATTACAAGACGATAAATATATTCAGAGCAGACTTTTTTTGAATTTAGTCACTGAGCAGTTGCGTCATATTGTTGACCAGTATGACAACTACGTGAAATCGTCACCTATCATTGGCAAGAGGGGCTATTTGAGATGTGTTGGCGAAAGCGACGCGAGATTGGACATGCTGCTACGGTCGCAGCGGCTAAGTAAGCTCCATGATATCCATGCTGGCGACACAATTGTTGCCAAGTGTATTGTGTTGGAGACATGTAGTAGAGAAAATCAATTCAGGGGATACTGGTTTGAAATGGACTTGGTTGTGGATATTGTTATCAACGGTTCGTCCAAGGTGATGGTAGGTGACACTGTTTTGTGTACACAAGTCATTGAGGCCAATAAGGTCAATGACAAGATTGTTTTACGATAATATAGCATGTATTTATAGAGAAAGCTGAGCGATATGGAAATAGAATGTATGAGAAACTTTTTTTCAGCGTATACTAAGTGCCATATTTAACCTAGCGTTAAGAAATGGAACTCAAAGAGACTGTGCAGGCTATAACCGTTGGAGTTGTTGGCTTTTTAGCGGGGGTGTATGTGAGTAAGAACGTGTTGTTTGCATCCAAGGGCAGCGACAAGAGTAGTAGGAAAGAGAGTGAGCTGCAACGGGAATTGAACAAAGCAACTGGCGAAGTGCGAATGGCGCTGGTTGTGCGTGGAGACATTGGCATGCTCAAAGGTAAGGCAGCAGCGCAATGTGCGCATGCAGCGGTTGGGTTGTACAGGTCGATGAGCGACGTCACTAGCGAGAATTACAACGGGGTGCTGTTGAACAGATGGTTGAGAGGCGGCCAAGCAAAGATTACGCTGAAGAGTCCGGATCTGGAGAACATGGAGGAGCTCATGGCCATTGCGATGTCGCTTGGAATCAACACTGAGATAATCTGCGACGCAGGCAGAACCCAGGTGGATCCTGGTACAATCACCGTTTTAGGGTTGGGACCTTGTCCAAAGTCAGTGCTCGATTTAGTCACCGGCGAATTAAAGTTGTATTAGCGAATAGCGTAAATCAATGCTAATTACTCGGGCAATAGAGGACAAGTCAAGTCAAGTCAAGTTAATTACAGGCGAACGGCGCGAAAGGGGGGAAACAACACAGGTGGGATTACCAGATTAACTAGGCGGGCGAGATAGAGCTTTGAAAATTGAAGGGGTAGAAAAATACAGAAGACGAAAAAAAATTGAAAAAGGGCGTGAAAATTACCCGCGAAACATCTTCCTACTTCAAGTCTTCAATAGCAGCAAGCTCGTAAATACACGCAGAATCTTATTATGTAACATTGCATTCTTAAATAACACTTATTACTTTTATTAAATTTTATAATTTACTTCAACACACTGATAATGTTTGTTTTTGTTTGGTGTCTTGAGCTAGAACTATTTTGGCTTGCTGAGCGAGCGCACTACATAAGTACTGCGCAGATCCAACATTGGTTGCGCTTCAAAATATGATGAGCTTGTTGAGCATATCATATCTAATGAGCTGCTACACGATATTGGTACTGTTCCGCACAATTGAAACATAATGCATACAGAACTGGACGTGCCAAATACAAGATGATATGCACAACATGTCTTGGGCTGATTTCAGCCAACGTAGTTTGAGATTCACTATTTGCCTCCAGACCTGCAACTTTCCTCATGCGCCACAACCATCTGTTATTTGTTTTTTCTCTATGCACACAAAAGCTGCTGCGCCACACGTTTTCTGAACTAATACACTGTGGCGTGAATGACTGACGTGCTTGCACGTGACGTGTCTGTCATTTCCAAACACGTGTCGCCTATCTGTTTTCTCCTGTCTCCAAAAAAATTTGCGACTACAGCTCTTCGTTTAGCTGAAAAGAAAAAATTTTCACATGCCGGGCATCTCGAGAAGATCAAGTGAAAAATTTCACTATATAAGTGGGAGGATCGCACATAGTTAATATGCTCTTTTCAGCACTCCTAAGCATTCTTAATTGAACACAAAAAATACAATGGTTGCATCAGCAGTTTTAGGATTCCCAAGAATCGGTGCGTTCAGAGAATTAAAGAAGAACACCGAAGCCTACTGGGCCGGTAAGATCGATGCCGACAAGTTGCTTGCAGTTGGTAAGGAAATCAGAGAAACCAACTGGAAGTTGCAAAAGGAAGCTGGTGTTGACATCATTCCATCAAACGACTTCTCCTTTTACGATCACGTCTTGGACTTGTCTATCTTGTTCAACGTGATCCCAGAAAGATATACCAAGTACGAATTGTCTCAATTGGACACCTTCTTTGCCATGGCTAGAGGTTTGCAAAGAAAGGCCACTGAATCTTCTAAGGCCGTAGATGTTCCAGCTTTGGAAATGGTCAAGTGGTTTGACTCTAACTACCATTATGTTAGACCAACCTTCTCCCACTCTACTGACTTCAAGCTTAACGGTCAAAAGCCAGTCGACCAATATTTGGAAGCTAAGGCTCTTGGTATTGAAACCAGACCTGTTTTAGTTGGTCCTGTCTCTTACTTATACTTGGGTAAGCCAGACAAGGATTCTCTTGACTTGGAACCAGTCTCTCTTCTTTCCAAGGTTGTTCCTCTTTACATTGAAATCTTAAAGAAGTTGGCTGCTGCTGGTGTCAAGGAAGTTCAAATTGACGAACCAACCCTCGTCTTGGACTTGCCAGAAAACGTCCAAGCTGCTTTCAAGACCGCTTACGACCAAATCGCTGCTGTCGAAGGTTTGCCAAAGTTGACCTTGGCTACCTACTTCGGTGATGTCAGACCAAACTTGGCTGCCATCAAGGACTTGAATGTTGCTGCTTTCCACTTCGATTTCGTCAGAGTCCCAGAGCAATTTGAAGAAGTCTTAGAAGTCGTTGGTGACAACAAGACTTTGTCTTTCGGTATTGTTGATGGTAGAAACATCTGGAAGAACGAATACGCTGCTTCCATTGAAGCTGTTAAGAAGGCTGTTGCCAAGCTTGGTGCTGACAGAGTTATTGTTGCCACCTCCTCTTCCCTCTTACACACTCCTGTTGACTTAACCAACGAAAAGAAGTTGGATGCTGAAGTTAAGAACTGGTTCTCCTTTGCTACTCAAAAGTTGGAAGAAGTTGTCACCATTGCTAAGGCTGTTTCCGGTGAAGACGTCTCTGCTAAGTTGGAAGCTAACGCTGCTGCCATCAAGACTAGAAGAGAATCTAAGATTACCAACGACCCTGCTGTCAGACAAAGAGTTGCTAAGATCGATTCTTCTTACGCTACCAGAAAGTCTCCTTTTGAAAAGAGATTAGCTGCTCAACAAGAAAAGTACAACTTGCCATTGTTCCCAACCACCACTATTGGTTCCTTCCCACAAACCAAGGATATCAGAATTAACAGAAACAAGTTTAACAAGGGTGAAATCACTGCTGAACAATACGAAAAGTTTATTAACGCCGAAATGGAAACTGTTGTCAAGTTCCAAGAAGAAATTGGTTTGGATGTCCTTGTCCACGGTGAACCAGAAAGAAACGATATGGTTCAATACTTCGGTGAACAATTGAAGGGTTTCGCTTTCACTACTAACGGTTGGGTTCAATCTTACGGTTCCAGATACGTTAGACCACCTATCATTGTTGGTGATGTCTCTAGACCAGCCCCAATGTCCGTTAAGGAATCTGTCTACGCTCAATCTTTAACTAAGAAGCCAATGAAAGGTATGTTGACTGGTCCTGTTACCATCTTGAGATGGTCTTTCCCAAGAGATGATGTCACCCAAAAGGTTCAATCATACCAATTATCTCTTGCTTTGAGAGACGAAGTCACTGACTTAGAAAAAGCTGGTATCACTGTCATTCAAGTTGATGAACCAGCTATCAGAGAAGGTTTACCATTGAGAGCTGGTGCTGAAAGATCCGACTACTTGAACTGGGCTGCTGAATCTTTCAGAATCTCTACATCTGATGTTGAAGATTCTACTCAAATTCACTCTCATTTCTGTTACTCTGACTTGGATCCAAACCACATTAAGGCTTTAGATGCTGATGTTGTTTCTATTGAATTCTCTAAGAAGGACGATCCAAACTACATTCAAGAATTCTCTAACTATCCAAACCACATTGGTCTTGGTTTGTTTGATATTCACTCCCCAAGAATTCCATCTAAGGAAGAATTCATTGCTAGAATTGGTGAAATCTTGAAGGTTTACCCAGCTCAAAAGTTCTGGGTTAACCCAGATTGTGGTTTAAAGACCAGAGGTTGGGAAGAAACTAGAGCTTCTTTGACTAACATGGTTGACGCTGCTAAGTTCTACAGATCTAAGTACTAAGTGTCAGATTACGAACAACACAACACAATGAAAAATTGACATTTATTCAACATTAATGTCATGCTGGTTATGATTATTTAAATTTTAATTTTTACTACATCTTATAAATATTTATATATATTAATGGTTTCAACATCGGTTTAAAAATAGTAAAATTACTAATGCTAGAATAGCAAATGGCTTCACTTAATTTTTCATTACATGTTTAGATTCTACTTAATACACACTTGCATATTTATAAAGTCTTACTTCCATCTTTGGATAATAACAGAGTTCTTCAACGAACATTCTGATATTGAAATTGCTTTCTTATCGTCTAAAATTGTCATCGGAAACGATAATGCCAATGACCATGGCTTACTATTATCTGCAATGGTAGAGACAAAATCATAAATAACATGAACCTGGTCATTGGAGTTAAATTTTCTAATAACTCTTTCACCATTCGCCAATCTAATTTGGATTGTGGTATCGCCTTCGCCTTGTGATATTTCGTCTTTCTTTGTCTTTTCCTTAGGTGCATCAACTACCGGTTCTTCTATGGTAATTGATTCCCCTGGTAGTGGAGAACCTAACCTTTGACCTGAGCCCTGGAAACCGAACTTTCTAGGTTTCTTCTTTTGATTATCATAGTACGAATCTTCCAATCGTTTATGAACGTTCACATCGACATCTTGAAACATTTTGACATTCAACAGTGACAATGGAGCCCTGCCTGCATTTAGTTGATTCAAATATTCTTTATTCTGTTCATCGTCGTACTTATATAGTTCACCATCATCAACATTGAAACCTTCTTTCCAAAAAGTAATTGTTCTGGTGACTTTTGATGGTAGGTCTCCCGCTTGATGAACTTCATCAAGGGTCTGACCATAAGACTGGGAACCTACAGCCTGTTCAACTGATCCAAGTGAATGACCTTGTCCTTTAAATTTGTTCACTTTTTTTTGTTGTTGGGGTTCTCTCCAATCCTCTTTGCCTGCTTCTTCTTCAGCTTTTTTCAGCAAATCATCAACCAAGCTTCTGCTGTTTCTGTTTTTGTTCTTGTTGGGATTTTCAACGGCTAAACCTGACTTTTCACCACCAGTAAAAAAGTTTGTGGGATCGTCATGTTCCTCTTTATCGTTTGATGCACCTCTATTTCTAAGATCGGAAAACGATGAAAACATTGAGCTTTTTGATTCATTCTGTTTATTCTTCTTTAATACGGGTCTCTTGTAAAATTCAGGATCGCTTTCAGTTAAATAGAAATCATTAATTGCATTTTCAACGTTATTATCGTTCCTTGTAAGATATTGTGATGCAATTGATTCTGGAGCACTCGTTATGGAAATAAATTGTGTCAAAGGGTCTGCCATTTTATTTATAATGACTCAAATACCTTTGTTATATGTAATTAACTGGCTTAATTCAATATGTTGAAGCTAATTTAATTTGCCATCCAACAATATCTGAATTCGATTTTTTTAATTTGTTAGTTTGAGATCTTCATTGAATATGCTCATCACTAATAATTTACTAATTAATATAATTATTATCGTTAAAAAACGAGCTATAAATTTGCAAATATCTATACTGTTTAGGATAAATATCTAACTACATGTACAATTGTTCAGCTTCCAAAATGGTATTGTTATTTGCTTTCATTTTGTTCATAGTTTCGATATACTCATCATAAGGATCACTGTCATGAACGATACCACCACCGGCTTGCAGATATGCAACGCCATCCTTGGTAACCATGGTTCTCAAAGCAATACAGGTGTCCATTGTACGTCCGTCGTAAGAAAAATGGCCAACTGCACCAGCATATACACCTCTTTTTTCTTGTTCCAATTCACCAATCAATTGCATGGCACGAACTTTTGGAGCACCAGAAACAGTACCAGCTGGGAAGATAGATCTGAAAGCATCAAATCTTGTTTTATCTGATCTCAATGTACCGCTGACTTGTGAAACCAAATGCATCACATGTGAGAATCTTTGAATTTGTAACAATGAATCAACGTTGGTTGACTTTGGTTCACAAACTCTGTTGATGTCATTTCTTGCTAAATCAACAAGCATAACATGTTCAGCGCGGTCCTTTAGTGAAGATTTCAACTCATTTGCCAATTTATCATCCTCCTCAATTGTTTTACCACGGCGAATGGTACCTGCAATTGGGTGCGTAATGACCTTGTTTTTGTTATCTGATTTGACTAAAAGTTCTGGTGAAGCACCAACTATTTGAAAGTCAAGATAGTCAATATAGAACATATATGGTGAAGGATTTACGGTTCTCAAATGGCCATAAATGTTAAATGGATGCAACTTAGTTGGGCGTGAAACTCTCTGTGATGGAACAGCTTGAATAATATCACCCTTTTTGATGTGATCTTTCAATTTTCTAACAAAAGTTTCATAACCCTCTTGGCCAACATTGGATGTGAAATCTTCGTGTTCGGTGATCTTTGGTTGCTCTGGATATTTGATTTCACCGTTGGCAAGTACATCTTCCAAATTTTCAATTTCTTTGATAGCAGCATCATATTTGGATTTCATTGTTTCTTCAGTGTCTTCTTTAGAAATATGGACGTTGTTAATTATCTGGTATCTTTGGTAAACGCTGTCGAACGCAACAATCAAATCACACAACATCAAATAAGATTCAGGAAGTTTCAGCACATCTTTTAGATCGTCGTTTCTAGTAGTTGGTTCAAAATACTTGATACAGTCGTACGAAATGTAACCAATTGCACCACCACTGAGTTTTGGGATACCTGGAAGTTGTGCTTGTTTGACATCTTTCAGTTCATTTTCAAGTAGTACCAATGGATCTGTTTCGACACCTTCAGTTGGACCTGTCTTGATAATTTTTCTAGGTGAAATACCCATGAAAGAATACCTAGACACTTGTTCACCATTGATAGCAGACTCAAAAAGAAACGATTGTGTTGGCTTTTCGGTCGATCCTTTCAACTTCAAATAAGCCGTATGAGGAGTCAAATGATGAGAGGTGTAAAACTTGTACACCGGAAAAACGTTGCATTCTGGTAGAGATTGGACGTAGTTCACAAACTGTGGTAATGGAGGTTGAGACATTGTTGATACTTTGCTAATAAACACCTGGTAGGTCTCTTCACTGAAAAATTTACTGATCTTGACTCATGAAAAATTTTGAAAATTTGCTTAGCATGGCTTATGACTAATGCTAAACATGATATGGAAGGCCGACAGTGAGTGTATATAGGAAAAGCTTAAACTTTTTTTTGATTCCTTTATTGGTGTTAATACACTATATTCACAAAGTTTGCTATGTTGCTATACTGTGACTAATGTTCTCGCCAATTAACACAACTTAATATTAATACATAGTCGGACATCATCTGTGTATATTCATCTCTTATCCTTGAACGTTGGTGAATGGAAAAGAAGACCTTGCTATTAATCATATATTAGGTATAACTTTGGCAAAGATAAATATAAGCTCTTGTCTAGCAACCTTCTATAATTAGCACTTTTCTACAATTTGATCTTATAATACAACTAAAGATGTACAAAAAAACTAAGAATACAACTGGCAGGAACATTTAAAGATAAGACAATGTATTGTAAGTTACTGCAGGTTTACGTTAATATATATAATATGATATACACATGCACCTCCTAGTTTCTGATGGTGGTCTCTGATTGGGAGCTATGTTGCCTAGAGAATTCAGAGTAACATAGCACAAGCATTAATTAACTAATCAACAATAGTGCTGTGTTTTCTTTGTTTAGTGTAGCTGTACAATGCAAACAAGTCAAAATTGCAAATAAAACGGTTGAGACTCGCTTTTTATTTTCAGTAACGTTCGGACTTGAAGGGTCATTGCAGTTAGTTCTAATGCCAGCATTTACTGTCTCTACTGTAGCACGGGACATTCACACCAGCAATTTTGTTCGGCCACCATTGGAATGTGAATTTGAGTACCAAATTCCTCCTTTTAAGCAAGTTTACAGCACTCAGCTTTATCAAGCTGATATTGAGGGTCCGTTGATGCCGGGATGCCTTAGCTTTGCATTTTCAAATGTTTCGTTGCTGAACTACAAATATCAGGACCAGGTAAACAATTTATTCAGTACTCTCAGGTGTGATTCGGAGAGAATCAACTTAGATTTCACCCAGTTAACTCTTGATAATCATAATGTCGTGGAAAAGGTTATTGGCGGAATCAACAATTTGCAGAAAACTTGCGATTATCAACTAATGATCACTATTACCATACCGGTGAATAAACATATAGTTATATCCGACATTCACCTTACTATTATACATGCGTTCTTAGATCAGTTTATTAGTATTGGGATGATCAATATTTTAGTAACGAAAAACCTAAAATATAGACAAATTTCATGGCTCGGATTGGTAGAAAAGGCATTCAAAGGCGCAAAAGAGCAATTACTTCCAATCTTTACCAATAATTCTGCCTTCCCAGGGCAGTATGCAAAATACCTTGGTTTGGTGTTAGATGGTGATATAACGCCGGAGTCTTTTTCGAGCGTCAAGACAACGGTTAGACAGACGCTCATACATGGCGCCAACAAAAACATTTCAGAGAGTGAGCTTGTGAAAATTTGGAGATGGATTGTCACCTCTGGAGGTGGTCAACTTACTTTAAAGTCTTACCCTTCTAATTTCAAACAAGTCAACTCGTTTTTACATAACAGTATTGATATATTCCAGCTGAGTCGGCCATTGCCTCTTCCTCAAAACATGATGGACATTCTACTTGCTGAAGAAAATGAGTTACCACAATATGATATTAGTTTTGAACTAGGAAGAGTTCCAACCTACAAAACAGTAAATTCATAGTTTTTACAATTTTTAATGATTGTATACTTTTATCTATTACCAATGCTGCATTCAAAATTTGTTTATAAATTATCTTTCAATCTCTATTCATTAAGACCACCATTTCAACTGCGCAGGAATACCATCCACTTCTTCGTCTGCTTCTTCGTCGCTATTTAACTCAAATTCAACATCAATATCAATGACAGTGGGTGAGGTATCACTTATTTCATAAATTGTATTCCAATCACCAATTTCAGAAACTATACCATCTTCAATGACAGCAACAAGACATTCATTTCCCCAGCCAGTTTCTAGTATTTTATTCTCAATTTTTGGACAAATTTCCAGTATCTTTTGTGCTAATAAAGCCTTGGCGCTTTTATAATCATGCTGAGGACCAAGCTCAAACATCAAAACCCATAAGTTATCAGAAACAACGGCCAATTGTGACTCTATTGATGATAGATCGCTACGGTAATAGACATTTTTCAATCCTTCCTCCACCTCTGCTAACGTGAATTCAGGTCTTGTTTCTTTAATCAAGATAGCATTCCAGAATTTTGGTTTTTCTATCACTTTTTCGTCATCTCCGATCGTATTTTCTTGAGCTTCCTCCAAAAGACGTTTCATTTCCGAAGCTTCAGCTTCTTTCTTTATTTTTAGATTTTCAGCAGCTACTTTGGCTTCCTCTTCTTCAATCTTTTTAATCTCTTCGTACTCAGTTGCTATTTCAACTGCATCCGATAAACTAATATCAGGAATAACACTTCCTCTAACCACCCTAACAAAGACAGATCTCTTTGGTTCAGGATCCTGTTCTTCTGCATTCAAATTCCATCCTTGCGCTAACTCAAGAATGAACTTTCTTTGAATAGGCTTCATCGGTTTGAAGTGATATGATGGCACGGAACTAACGTAGGAATCGAGAATAGATTTTGGTTGAATTTTCTTAGCTAACAATAATCTGGCTCCAGCTGACAAATTTGAGTTAGATCTTGATTCACTTGCAGGTGATGAATTAGATGACACCGCTGGAGTTTCTTTGTAATCAATTCCCCAGCTTCTAATGACTTTACCAATTGTTAAAGATCTGAAAATTGTTTCGATGCTTAAACACCAAGTTGGCTGCTTTCTCATAATTGAAATCACAAATGGGCTGTAAATTTTCTCAACCCTTTCAAAATCAAAAGTTGTACTACCTTTATGACTTTTAGACAACTGTAAAGCTTCAAACATCAACCTTGATCTGTGCTGCTGGCGACATTTGTCAGAACATGGTAGATAAACTGAATTTGTCAGTATTTCTGTATTTTCCATGTCCGAATGATTATCTTGATCCGAATTTACTAGCATATCCTGCTGAGTAAAAATGCTGGTATCATTCATGATGTCCAGGTGCAAGTCTTGCAATTTTGCTTCCATTCCATTGATTTTTGTTTTTTCTTTTCCTTTATGCAATGCAATTAAACCAACATCTGTTGGTTGATAATCCTTTTCCAAAGTACATGTGGCTTGTTCTTTCTTTTTCTCTTCCTCTAATCGCCTATCGTCGGCTTGCTTTTTCCTCAACTGATCAACAACCCAACATTCCACAACCATCTTTTTCTCACCACACTCGCATTTCAATTCTACAAGCTCAGTACAATTAACCTCCTCATTGCATGCAGTTGGCTGACCATTTTCAGCGTGACATAACTCTTTGCACAAATGGCCACAATCTCTTGTATTTCTACAGATTTTAAGGCACTCGGGTTGACACTTGCCTGGTAAATGGCATTCTCGAGTACAAGTATGATCTTCAATTCCACATGGAGAGGGATTACCACATTTCGTCATACATGAGATTTGTGACTGATCTTGAGAACAAATAACGTTGGCAATCAAATTGTGTTTTTTACACCGACAGGACTTAATTGTTAGCTGACGGCATGGAGGACACGGAATTTCATCAGGGTGACACTGATGTGGCTCTTGCGTATGACCACATTCTTTCTCTCTGACACATGGGTGTTCACATGGAGGAAGTTTAGAACCACATCTGAATGGTGCATGAAGAATGGTGCTACCACAATTACACACCAAATCTTCAAACTCGGATTGAATACATGGAGCACATGGACCACTGTGACAAATCGCTTGACAATAGTGCTTACGACACGGCAATAATTTATCACAAGTTTCCACGCATATGTGACTTGCTTCAACTGGGATGAGAGCTGCATTCTGTGGACTCAATTCATTTCTCCTAATTCTTTTCTTTGTTTCTGCTTCTCTTTTAAAACCAATGATTCTTTCAGGACAACACTTTGTTTTACAATTGTGACGACGGCAAGACTTCAAAACATTACATTTTAATTGACAGTGTGCCTTATAATCTTGCTCATTTAGACCACAAACTATGGAAAAATGGCTACTACCACATTCGCAAGTGATACTAACAGGTTCATAACATGGAGAACATTCACCAGTGTGGCATTTCCAATAACATTTGTGACCACATGTTAAAGTTTTTCCACAAATTTGGTCACAGGTAGGAACGGGATCCAAACAGGAAGTTCTTTTAATGTCAAGTTTACTGATTGGTGTCTTTCCACATAAGCAGTTGGTAATAGCTATTGGCGACAATAGGCATTGATGATTGCTTGATGTCTGTGGATGACAAAGCGATTCGCATTTATGATTTCCACATGATAACAACTCTTTACAGGGTTTGTCACACTGAAAGTTACCGACCCATGTAGTACCATCCTTCAAAAATGATTTGAAGGGATTTCTTTCCGAACACTGAATGTTTGCTTCTTTAACATTTCCACAATAACAAGAAGATTTAATGGACTTTTTACATTCACCACATATACCCTTATGGCATTTCTTCTGGCATGTGTGAATACCACAACCAAGTCGATCTCCGCAAACGTCACCACATGACCAACCCCGTTTGTACTGAGTCAGTGAACAAAGACTTTGCTTTTCATGTTTGCCACAATGGCAGCTTACTTTAGGACCTTGTTGCAAACATTTTGAAATGTGGGGACCAGGGTGACACACCTTGCTGCAACCGTGATGACAGTTCTTATCTTTTAGCTGCACTCCACAGACGTAACCACACGAATGAAGATCCAGAGGATTCTGACTGGGATTGGGCACTCTGCCACACCAACATCTGTAAGATTTTGGTATTTTTTTATGACCAAAATTACATGCAGGACATCTCCAGACACCATTACCAGACACTGAGTCTGTCTGTGCCCAATCTTGAACACAGTCTAAATCAAAAACTCTGTAACAATGTGTACAAGACCAGATCTTGGCGGTTGGAAGAATGTTTTCCGTGCAAACTAAACACACATAGCTTTGACTCTGTAATTGCTTTGCTATAGTAGCTCCCAGTGACTCGTCTTCTGTATCATTAGAGCTCAAAATGGGTTCCATTTCTGTAGTACAATCCGTACACCAATAGTGAAAATTTTATTCTGGCTTATAGACACTTGAAAAATTTAAAGAATAATACTAACCCGCTTTCTTGAAGTTAAATATCAAGATAAAATGGCAAACTTAAACAACGCATGGGCTAAGAGGGATGCATGGAGAACACAGGGTGTATTTTCCAAGGCACAACGTTTTAAGGGCGTTTTCCCAGGGTTTTATCTTGGTGTGGGAGCTTTTATTGCGTACTCTCTTTACGAAGATTACATTGCTCCACAACCACAACACAAGCACCATTGAACACACTTACTGAATTCCTAGGCAATTTTTATATTCTTTCTTTGCATATATATTCGTATATATCCATTTATTTATTTATTATAACCCGATTTTAACATATACTCAAACATCTCATTCAACACACAATTCTTGTACAAACCTT
This sequence comes from Saturnispora serradocipensis, assembly GCA_030570415.1. Taxonomy (NCBI): domain Eukaryota; kingdom Fungi; phylum Ascomycota; class Pichiomycetes; order Pichiales; family Pichiaceae; genus Saturnispora; species Saturnispora serradocipensis. Next base: position 117,980 of record JAJLVS010000011.1, on the reverse strand, counting down.
TTTTTTTACAATTGCAGGTTACCGAGCTAGCCTCTTGGCATTGGGTAGCAAATGTACGTTCCAGGCGATTACTTTAGAGGCGGTGAGACCAATGCCAGTAATCGGCGGTACATCTTATTACAAGACTATATGCATTTGTTGGTACATTTGGATCAAAGACAAGAAGTTTACGCAAACCCAAACAACAGAGCTAATTCTTACAAGAAACTTCCTGTGCAAGACTCGTTTGAAGAGTGGTGGGATTCTGATGAAGAAAAGGAGGATCAGAGTGAGGACTCTGACGAAGAGGGTGAGAATGATGGAAGCCATCACCATTCTGACCTGTTTGATGGTAATAAAAAAAGACTGGCTTCCTGCCACTGGTCACCAAATCCCCAATACCAAGAGATTATTAAGCAGTATAGCAAGAGATCTAAACGGCATAGCTCGAAGCTGACAAGACCTCAGGATGCGCCGTTAGATGTACTTCCGATGTCTTCACCTCAAATAACAGATTTAAAGCAAAGAATGTACACATATATGAAATATCATAGGAAAAATATCAATACAGGTTTGGCTATCATGTTTGAAGATGCACTTACGTATGATCCAGCGGTAGTCTCCATTTCAGGTTATGAAATTAAAGCGCCAGCTTATGGTGGCATAAGAAGTCCGCATGGCCGTTGGTGGGAATACTATTGGGGCTTCATTGGAGAAGAGGAGCTCCATGAGATGGAATCATTTGGGAACACAGAAGACAATAATCCTTTGCCTATGCATCTCTCCTTTGCGGAGTCTGAATTACAAAATTCTATGCTATTGGGAATGCCGCTATGGGGACCAAGTAGATTTGATGATCAGCTATTAAAAATGATGTATCATAATAAACCTGAAGTGAAGGGTCACAAGCCTCTTCATGAGACATATGCTGGAAAATTTAATTGCAAAGAAACATACAGACATCTATCGTCAAATAAGAAAAATGTTAATTTTGTTTTGTACCACAGATATATCTTACAATCATTGTTTCATATTGCTTTCAACAAACGTGACTGGGACACTACTTTTAAGTTATATGGGGCACTAACACAAGCAAGAAAGAGCAATCGATTGAATTCGTGGCCGATGGGCATGGAAATATTAAGAAATCTGAACTATAGAAAATGGCTCACTGAATTGGATAATATCAAACCTGTTGGTGATACTAAAGCCGTGAACTCAACTGAAGTAAACGATTATTCCAATAACAAATCTGTTTATATCTCAAGTAACACTTTGCATTATTTGTCAGAACTGAAAAGTCCGCTTCTTTTGCCATTAATTTTGGATCATTATATTAGAAATCACACTTCTTTGATACAAAAAATCGAAAAATTAGTTGTTTCACCATCTAATTTACTGAACAAAATTGATAAGCTATTTAGACATTTTTCAAGAACCGAACGAGGTAAATTTGTTTTGCATTTCAATGGACCTGAAACAACTTTTCTTTTGCCACACACTAGTAAAAGAGCTATGGAAGATGAAATTTATAATGTTGAAACTAATAACGATATAGATAACAGAAAGGTAAATGAAAGTAGTAATAAGCCAAACTACGAATTCAAGAAACCAAGAACATTAAAAAAGATAACATGTTTTTTATGGGATTACCATGTTCATTACAGAACAGGTAACAAATACAAACTATCACCTTCAGTTATAAGTCAAGTCAATTATCTTTTAATAAATGGTAAATTTGACCAAGCTAGGGAAGTAGCAGAGTTTGGTCAGAAGAATAAAGTTCCAACTGCTGAGGCAGATATGTTATTAATTGAAATCAACATAGGAGACATATTATCCAAACTCAGTGAAGTTATGATTGCGGCTGAATCATCATCAGTACCGTTTAACGATAATGTTAGAATACAATCTCTTTTGAAATCAATTGATGAATTGAATAATGATATTTTAGATATTTGGGCCAGTTGGAAAGACCAATTTGGTTATATCGAAGTTTCAAAGGAGACTGAAGGTAGCCGTGAAAGTAGTGATGAAGAATTAGATGAAGAGAACGAAGAAAATGATATCAGAATAGCTGAAACGAAAGTGAAAAAGCAACGAAGTGAAGTTGGTATGGAAAATTGGGGGTACGTTCAAGAGATCATTTTACGATTAGGTGTCTGGATTGAATTTGTTAAAAGAGGTGGTAAAGTTGGCCTTGGTGTTGATGTTTTTGGCGAAGATTGGAAACCAAACGATGAATATATTGATAGTGATAATGAGTTAATGGTTAGTGATGACGGTTCTGAAATTGAGGAAGTAGGAGAGGTTGATTCTAATAATGAATTGAACTCAGATTTAGGTGAAGGTACCGAAAATGAAATGGAGGATGATCAGTTTAGATATGACGACATTGATAGCATCAACGACACAAATAGCGATATTGAAGAAACGAAAAAATCAAATAATAGTATCACAAAGGATGTTGAAGACGAAATAAATAACGAAGTAGAGAGTGATGAAGATGATATGGGTATAGTTTCAGATGATTTTAATGAGGATGATCCAGAGTTTCAAAAAGAAATGCAGCAATTGATGGGTTATGATACACAAGAACAAGCAGTAGTGGCAGAGAAGAAAGAAATACTCAATATATCTGACTCTGAAGAGTTGCAGTCAGATAACGACACATTTGTTGACGAATTTGATTCAGATAACTCTGATTATCAGCGTGAGATGGCAAGATATGCGCAATACAGCCAAAGTCAACCATCACAATCTCAAGTGATACAACCATTAGACGAAGAAATTAGTGAGGCGAGTACTTCATCCCTTGATGAGTTAAGTGATTAATTACTTGACTCGAAGAGGTTTCACCATCGTCAAATATTTTTTTTGGATATAACATGAAGTTATACAGTACCAATAGGTTGCTTGAATTTTATCTCAGGGTCAGAGGTCATTCCATATACAGCTGCCAAGTTGTATGTACCTTCAACTGATATTTTCGATTTACGTATACTCAAATGAGAAATTAATCATTTTCAAACTTTACACATTCACTTTACTTAAAAGTATGCACTACTGAACAAAAGTTTTGATAAAAGCACTTATGTTCAATATTCATGTTGATTAAGCATTTTAATGACGCCTGACCTTGGGTACATGTATGCTTTTATAGATCCGCTAATTAATTTGAAAGCTTTATATTTAATTTGTAAAAGAAATGAAATGTTAGAGCTAAAAGCACACACTTACAATACACCTATAATGTACAAAGGAATCAGTCAAATCAAACACATTGCCCACAACGTTTAGTTAAGGATCTTCGGAGTCTTGAAATGATAAATACTTCAAGACATTTCTATATAACGTAAGCGAGCGATTAGACGATCCCAACACTTTTGAGTACACGTAGTTCATTAATGAAAACCGTATATTTTTGGTCCTATGCTGCTTGCAGTATAGCTATGGCTGTCGGAACTTTGGATTACTTAAATTCACGTTTACCCAACACTTATGCGATTGGCGTTGCAATCAATGAAGGTGTTCCTCTTTTAGTATTTGCCAATCTAATTATCGTCGTTATTCTCGGATGTGGTAAAATATTACAACGTTTAGCATTTGGCGAGTTGAGATTGATTGAAATTGAACACATATATGAAAGAGCTTGGCCAACTATCATGGGGATGGGTATGTCTGCAGCAATCTATTCACAGCATGAAAATCCTTTGTTTTTGATACTCATTATTTTGGGATTGCTGATAACCAAGATCTTTCATTGGATCATTATTGATCGACTAGACATGTTAATCCAACAATATCACTTGAGACCTAACTCGAAAGTTAAGAATGTCATTTTAAACAATTCTATTTTTGTTGCATTATTACTTTTCAAAATTGATTTTTCAATTGTTAAACTATGTATTGATGAATCATCAAACAATAAACAGGCCATTTTATTAGTTTTAGCTTTTGAATTTTTCTTAATATTGATGGAACTAGTAAGGGCAACTGTGAAGTTTTCAATTCAAGTGATGGAACTGATTTACATCAGTAAATACCCCGAGGAAGAAGTTTGGGATTTTAAAGCTTGGCTGCTATCAATTACTGATGTATTTTTATCTCTGGTGAATGCACTTATAGTTCCTACTATGTTCTGTTTTTTCATCACGTTAGGAATTGTACCACTAAATTTGACCAGCGATATTTTCTTTGCTTTCCTTGGACTTGTTAGATCAACAAGCGGTCTACTGACAATATATAGATCAAGAAAAGAGCTGAATAATGCAGTCACTGATCCAAGTCTCGAAGAAATTGAAAGGGATGACATATGCATTATCTGTCGTGATGAGATGGTTGTTGGCGGTTCACCTGGTGTTCAGAGAAGCGTACCAAAGAAAATCTCTTGTGGACATGTTCTACATTTGGGTTGTTTGAAGTCATGGCTTGAAAGAACAAACGGTTGCCCAGTTTGTCGTAAACCAGTTATTAAAGAGAAAACTGCAGAAACTAACGCCAACTCGAATCAAGCACAAGCGCAAGCACAAGCGCAAGCACAAGCACAAGCACAAGCACAAGCACAAGCACAAGCACAAGCACAAGCACAAACACAAGCACCTGAAGCAGCAGAACAAAATAATTTACCTGAACAACAAAACGAAATTCAATTACGTCAAGATCATATGGAAGGTGCCAATGCCGGACCAACAGCTACATCTGAAATAAGTTCACCGATGCAAGCCAATTCACAGTATCAAGCCGTACAATCAACCTTTGATACTGGAGGCTCAGAAGTTGGAACCTTGGAAACACGAATTCACGATCTCTTGAATGAATTGAGGGGAGTACAGCTGCCTCAAACAATAGTTTCTGATGTTAATGAATTTACCGAACATCTCAATAGAAACAATAGACATTCGAACAGGAACAACGAAAATTTCAACAAGAATGATAACAATGATACCAATAAAGGCAAGAACCATTGTACTACGAACAACAGTCATTATCATGATAGTAAAACCCATTTTGGTAGGAACAACCAATGCACCACAAGAAATGTAAATTGTATCAGCAACAACCAGAATGGTAGCAGGAGCAACTCAAATTTGGAGAGAAATTACGAACATCTTAATAGGATTAACGAATGTTTTAACAGAAACCATGAACATCTTGATAGAGGTGATGATCATTTCAATAGAAACATTAAACAAATTAATGAGGACGGAAATAATGACAATTCTGAAAGAAATGCAGGTACTGGTAGTATAGTTGGTTTATCAAGACCTTGGGGAAATATCAGAGACTGGAAGAGAGTAAGAAAATATCAAGATAATGATTCCGAGTATCTTGATTATAACGAAAACACACAATTGAGGTTTGATAAGCTGGATATAACTTGAACAAACTCAATGGATGGAAAGTTTTTGATTGAGTTTTATATCTTTACAAATAAATGATTAGCACTATACAGTATAATATACAATAAAAAAGTAGGGTGTTTGATTTTTTGTTTCTTTGTTTGTCAGCCTTATATTGTGTATCAAAAGCCAAGAATGGGGTTTCTCATATCTTTCTGCATTAGCCAGAACACCAACCAAGTGAAAAATCATTTTACTGGAAATTCATTTCTGGCTTCAACCCTATTGACTTGTTACTTCCTTTCCTAACTATGGTTCCCATTCAGTTGCACTAATTTGGCTGTTGCTTTCCTCTTTCCACCTTTAGTAGTAACGCTTTGTTAATATGTGGTAGAACACCACCATATGCAATTGTGGCCTTAATCAAGGTGTCTAATTCTTCATCACCTCTAATTGCCAATTGTAAGTGTCTTGGTGTGATTCTTTTCACCTTCAAGTCCTTTGCTGCATTACCTGCCAATTCTAACACTTCTGCTGTCAAGTACTCTAGCACTGCTGCCAAGTAAATCGCCGATTTTGATCCAACTCTGATCTTACTCTGAGCAGTCTTCTTTAAATATCTCTTGATACGACCCACTGGGAACTGAAGTCCCGCACGGTCACTGTGCGATTGCGTCTTCAAGTGTCCGTCTTTGGCCCCTGATTTACCTTTACCTCCGTGAACTTTTCCTGACATTGGCAGTTTTTTTTCTTATAGATCAAAGAAAAGGGAGTTGTGTGCAGGTGTAAACAACTTTTTACAATACGTAAACAAAAAACTCCATTCTATAAAAATTAAAAAAAATCAAGACTTTCGATCTGTCATTATTGAAATAGTGCAGACAAATTCTATAAGGTCACGTGACATTAGGTTGATAGATATTTAATGCTTCAAATATAAGTTTTAAAGTAGTGAATTAAATGGGAGTTTGTTGAGAGCAGTTCTAAGTAGCCGATGTATTTAACAGTATATACATGTATTACAAAAAAAAGAAAAGAAGAGAAAAAGTGAACATTAATTTATTAAATCTTCTTCATAAATAGTACATATGAGAATCATGTTATGAGGTCGTGCTCCCGGAGGCCTCAACAATGATTTCTTGGGGTTGGGACAGAGGTTTTATAGTTTCATTTGAATCATTGGCAAACTTTTCGTGCTCTTCAGTTGCACCTGCTGTTGGTGCAACACTGTCATTAACGTTTTGCTGAAACGATGGCCCCAGAGGTGAGGGTTTGTTGGTAGATTGTGAACAGATGGTTCTGAACTGTGGCAGTGAAGGCAGTTTCAAAGAGTCCACAGGGTAACTTGTTGTTGTTGGTGACAGTGTGTCAGACTCCGGCTTCAAAACATTTGTACTATACCCATATTGCAACTGGTAGATATTTTTCGAGTTTTCATTCAATAGCGTAACGTTTGAATTGTTCGTTGTGCTAGCGGAATTGGGGTATGAGTTGAAATTCAATGTGTAGGGAGAATTTAGATTTGAAAAGGACGAACTTGTGGTTGGTGACAGGAGTTTACCGTATGAAGAATGATAAGGTGACTGGTATCCCTGCGGGTTGCTATAATTCATTGGATATTGGTTTTGCAAGTGCGATGAATACTGGCTTCCATTGAAGCTTGTCATGTTCGTTGCAGATGACAAATTTGCAACACTCGATATGCTTCCGTTTGTTGTCGCAGTAGTAGGAGTTACTACATTTGACAAGTAATTATTTGGGTCACGTTGTTCAATATCACCAGAAACTAAATTGTGAGTAGCGCTTGACAGTAATGCATTTGCTGAAGATATGTCCTCATTGATGTTCAATGGTATTGGCTTATTGGCCTTCGGTCTAAACTCTGTGTTGGCGGAACTTCTCTCTAGCAATGCGTTACTTCTCGGTGGAGGTAGGTTCGAAGCTGACTGATAGACATTTGAAGACTGGCTGGCGGCCTTTTGTTGTTGTGAGTTGAAATAGGGCGTCTGCAGCTCATTGTTAGAGTTCAGGGGAAGCATCTGGGTGTTGTTCGCAGGTGACAAAGATGAATGTATTCTCTGCACATTTGGCAGATGGTGTAGATGCATTTGGTTGTTCATTATCATTGGTATCTGCATGGCATTCATCCCCACAGACAGCTGCGGAGGATAGTTTACGTAATATTGTTGCTGCATCTGGTGCTGGACATTGTTGTTGGATGACGTACTTGCATCTTGCTGGTAACGCAGATTCTGTATCTTCTGCTGATCCATGAGGCCGTTGATAGGATACTCCAGCGTTTGACGCTCCATCTGGCCCTTGTTGTTGATCTTCTGCTCTTTGGCAGATGCCGCATCCTTTGATTGGTTCGATGTAACTTCTTTGCTGTGCACAGTGTGTCTGTGCTGTCTTAGGTTGTCCAGTCTAGAGAACTTCTTGTTGCAGAAGTCGCACTGAAAAGGTCTCTCGCCTGTGTGCTTTCTGATGTGACGGGCCAAGTGTTCATATCTGGTGAAGGACATCGAGCAAGGGGGAAAATTTGTGCATTGGAACACCTTACCCTTGGACTTTGGTTTAGGATTCACGTTCGATGGTGCCTTCAGCTTGCTTGTTGACAGCGGCGTTGCCATCACCTTGGCTTTCAGTTCGCCCACTGCGCTTTTTGATTCAGACATCTCTGACTCTGCTAATGATAAAAAATGAATGGTTAGCTGCTGTGCTGTTTTGATCTGCTGTGCTTGTGGCAGGCTGTGTAATATCCAGTGAGCTCAATAACGAGTTTGAACTACTGACTTTGTGCTAACAGTTGACGTTCTTAAGAAACAACACCACACAAGTGTGAAGATTTTGATTCCAATTTTTCTCCAAGTAAGGAACACTCTGCCAAAACAAAATGTAAGACGGTAATGTGGACCTGCTACCTTATGTTTTTTTAAGTTCCCGTGAGTTATTTAATTCTTGTTATTGTTTTCCACAGGGGAAATCTGAAAAGGGAAAAAATAACAAAGGAAAGTTTCCACCAACTGATAGGCCATCAAATCACGGTAGGTGCAACTGGCACTGGGCTCCCCAGTTCAGCGATATCTGGACAAACACCACATGCCAACAGAACCAGCGCTTGGCGCTTTCTGGCGTCGCAAGCTTCTCCAATGGCTTGTTTGCAGAAAGCACACGCCACGGCGCACTTTGCCCTGCATGAATAGTCGCAAACGGTCTTGCGGCGTCAGGTGATGAAAAACTCAATACGGCAGAAAATAATAAAGCGGGCAGATGTAGAACCGAATAATAGGATAGACAGGCATTGTAGCAAGCCAGGCTTTGGGCGTAAGAACGGAAATAGTTTTCCACATCGTAAAACAGTTCCCCTGAGCTAACTATTATCCAAAAGGTACTCAATTCCCAGTTTCACAATCTTCCCGTTCCGTTCCTCTATCTGTAGCTGCGTTCCTGTGTCAGGATCGGCAAGTAATGTTCTCTGTTGGGCATGAGGACGGCGCACCTGTTCGGCAGGCGCATGGGGCACACGCTGTGTGCCATCCAGACACGCTGTGAGGCTGGAAGGTACACCTTCGTCTTGTTGCTGCACTTGGTGCGCCATTTCCTGGATCACCTCGTATGCGCTTTTCGTTTTCTTATTGGTCTGTTTGTTGTTCTCCTGTGTAGCACCAATTTTCTTGTGTTCATGTGGTGACGTACGCGAAATACCAACTGGCGTAGCAGATTCTGTCTCTGTAACGTGGCCCCTGTTTGTGGCATCATTACTCTTGGGAGTATTATTGTTCTGCGTTTCAATAATTTGCTCTCTGGAATCTTCCGCTACTTTTGTCTCCTTCTTCTGCACCGTTTTTCTGAATTCTTTAAAACCCTTGGAATTTCCCTCTTTGCAAAGTGACGTATGCACTTCAATGCCGCTGGTGTCCTCGAACGTGCGCTGGCAACCATTGCACTTAAATGTAACCTCCTTGTCACTGATCAACCCTATAGACCGCGCTATCGACGTTTTGGATCTGAGGCGTCGTCCTACTACATTGTCTGTTTTTGATGCCTCGCTGGGTTTTTTCAACGTTATCTTCTTGAACGCTTCGTTTGATTTAGCGTATTGTAGCTGCTTTTTTGCTAAAATATCAGTTATTTGTTTCCGTAGCCTCTTTTTCGGAATTATGGGTTTTGTTTTCATTGGTGCTCTGTTCAACACCCCTGTTAGTGTTGGTTTCACACATTCTGCACGAACAACCTTGCTGAGTTTCATTCCATCAAGCTGATCATCCGATTGCGATTTTTTAGATGGCGTTCCACTCACCATTTCATCAACTGTGCTAGCACTAGCTTCATCTATGCAGTCAGACTCTTGTTTCTTTACAGCAGCAATTGACCTGTCACTTTGACACACGTTGTCGTCGTAGTGCGTTTCGCTTTGTGAGCTAGTGACGACTGAAAGCAGGTTTTCATTGGCAGCGGAGTTCTCATTTTCTTCAATTTGTTGCATTAATAATTCTAATCCTTCATCAATCTCTTTGGATATCTTTTCACCCAGATTGTTGTCCTCCACGACTTGGTCTATTTGTAGTGATTCGCTTTCATCTTGATAGTTTTTGGGGGAGGGAGAAGGTGAAACTTGGGTTATGCTTGGTGTTTCATTTTGCAATACTATATCCTTTATATCATCTAGCAATGTAGCACCATTTATCTGCTTACTTAACAATTTTGCCATGACGTCCTTTAAGGAGATATCAATACCCCAATATTTCAATGAAACAGGTAAAGTAACGATCTCTAAACTATGATATAGGCGTTGAAACAACGTCAGCCTATTAAAACCACATCTTCTCAGCAGCCTTTTGTATCCCTTATCATCAAAATTGATTGAATGCAAAGCTCCATTTTGTGAGTACCCAATATAAACAGGGAGCAATGGTAGTTTGGTACCTTTAACTTTGCTCAAACTAACCTCATATGGCACCGTTGAATCTAATCTTACTACTTCATCAATTATATCAAATGCTGTAAATGTATCTATGTCGATAACTAGTTTACCTTCTACGTGGTGCTCCATTTCTTTTGCTTTATCTTGTTTCCAAAACTCTAATCGTTCGCTTCGAATTATCACATCTTGTAACTCATACTGATCCAATCGCACAGTAAAACTTGTTTTACCTAACCCAAGTACAATCAGTAGGCCGCTTTGCTTATGAATGTAAATCCCGAAGAAACTCAATAATGGCGATGTCACTAATCCAAACTCCTGCACTTCTCGTTGTTCAAGAGGTGATCTGAGTTGTAATTTTATACATCTCAATGTTATATCAGGGGCTCGATATTTCGTATGTCTAAACTGTACATCCCGAGGTCCTACGAGTTGGCTATGGAGTTCATTCATTCCATTCAAACACAACTATTGAGCATTGAATGATATCTAGTGGAACGTAAAAAAAATATTTCACACCAAAACGATACATCAACTTATAATAACAGTGATAGACATACATTTGTTAACGCGTTCACTGCCCAAAAGATGTTAGAATCTACAGAGCAAGTTACTACTGCGTGGGACTATCTCCAATCGCATTTGAAATTGGAAAGATTAGCAAGGGAACAGATGCCATATGATCCCAAAGAGTGTACTTATGCTTTGGGACCATTAAGACAGCCATTGTTTGCTTGCCTAACTTGCCAAAGATTGCAAAAGTCACCTAATGCAGTATGCTATGCTTGTAGCATTAAATGCCACACAACTCATGAACTTGTGGAACTATTCACAAAGAGAGGAAGAACTTGTGATTGTGGGACTTCAAGAGTTCAAGGTCCATGCTTTGTCAGGAATCCACAATGGCTTAAGTTAATTAATGACAGTGAGAGCAAATATGAACCTGACATTCCAGATAGTTGCAATTCGTATGGTCATAATTTCAATGGTGTTTTTTGTGATTGTCGTCAACCGTACAATCCTATGTTAGATAGCAACATGATTCAATGTGCATTTGGGGTAGCGTGTGACGAGGATTGGTATCATGAAGAATGCATTCTAGGTGTTAGGCCTGGTGCTATTGAACGAAATCCAAGAATAATCGCACAACGTAAGTTAGCAGATGCCAACGAGGAAAGAACAAAATGCCAACATAACAATGACGGTGATTTTGACGATAGTAATCAGATTAACAACTTAGGTGAGCCTGGTTTAGATGCACAAACTGAAAATTCCATTAAAACAGAAGCAAAATCAAATCAGGATGATTATGACGATGAGGAAGTTGAAGAGCTTAATATTTTGCAGCTTCCAGGCTTTCCTAATTTAGACTCTTTTGAATCCCTAATATGTTGGAAGTGTGATGCGATGTTTAAAAAAGAATTTAACATGATGCTGGATGTTCTTGAAACTTACGATGTTGTATTTCATGTAAAAGCTGGAACTTTAGATGAAAGGCTTGAAATCTTACATGGTGAGACTAATGATACACAAACTAAAAGAATCAAGAAAGAATGGCCGAGGACAATCTTCTTAAAGAATGAGTACAAAGAGAAGCTAGACAATTATTTGACTAAAACCACAGAAGCTACTGAGCTTGTTAGTTTATTGAATAGGTATCCATTTTTACACAAGGAAGAATCTACATACGAACCTCCACTTGATGACGAAGATGACGATTCTTCTTCGGTCTATGATTTAGGAATGGAGCAGATTAAAAATTTACCCCCAGATCAAGCTGCTCTCGGCATAATGGCCCTAAATAAATTACAAAACAAACTTAAAGAATTCTTTACACCATTTGCAAAAGATGGGGAAATTGTTACAGAAGAAGCGGTCAATGACTTTTTTAAAAGGGAAATGAGGTAACAATAAATATTATACATGGCAGGTCACAATTTTACTAATGTGGAGTATTATTTCTACTGTTCCTATTCCTAGTAGAACCATACCCATTATTTTTTTGCTTTTTTTCGTTCACAGATTCAAGTAAACCTATGTACTTTTCCATAAATTCCGTTTCTCGTTTTATATTCTCTAGCTGCTTTTTTAGCCATTCTTCTTTCTTTTCAAATGCTTGTAACTTCAACTCGTTAAACTTACCATTGAATTGTTTTTCAAGACTTTCGGAAATTGTTTTTGTAGCATTCAGTTGAGACGATGCGTCAGCAGCAGCTGATGATGTTTCTTGGTACTTTTGTCTGGCAACATCATTCTCTTTATTCAGAAACTCTATTTTTTCCTCCAGTTCCTTGACTTTCTTTTCTAAATGATCGTTTTTTTCATCATAAGTCTTTATAATGTCGTCGTTGATACCGTTAGCTATTGCATTTTGAAGTTCCTGAAATCTATCTTTGATACCTTTTGGTTTGTCATCTTCGTCGTTTGAAAGTAACTTTTGTAGCTTATGAAGTTCAACTTCATTCCTATCTCCTAGCTTTGACTTATTTTCAATGGTGACTCCTAAGTCTCTATCTTTTTTATAAAGTTCACCCATTTTAGTAATGTTGTTGTCTATCGTTAGCTGTCTAAAACTTTCAGATATGTGCATCTTTCCAAGTAGAGCTTCCGTGTCGAGCATCCAACCTTGCATTAATCGCATAGTGTCGGTTAATTCTTTTGTGAATAAATATTGATACTCACGATAGCTTGAAATAGTGGATGTTTCATTTAAATCTATATGTGTCGGGTTTGGTTTCGACTTTTTTATGTTATGTAAGAAATTTGGCTTATCATCGCTTTTAGGACTTTTCAGCTTACCAACTTCTTTGTTAATGGATTTTATATCACTCTTTGGAACTCCATTGACATCGGCCATAATGACATCATTATCTTCGGCAACATTCTTACTATTTTCTGAATCAAAAAATGTAAATCTATGATCATTCGGAGGACAATAAAGTGCAGTGGACTCCTTATAATTTAGTAAAACTTTTTTGACTCTTTCTTTCAAATCGACGTCAAATTTTAAAGGAACACAAGTTTCAAAAGTGTTTGAATAAGGAAAGTCATTTTTCCGAGAACCAGATATAATCCATTTCACAATATCCTTATTTAAAGGAACAAACTCTTCCAAAACTGGCAAATCATTGATCTTTGTGTCTGGGTAACTGGCTATAGTTAATAGAGTCAAATATTTACTCAGTTCAGTTCCACCAATACCCAGATTTCTTAATTTCCACTCATAATGTTCTAAAGAGTTAAGAACAAGTGGTTTGATAATTGGGGTGTTCCCCATTGCATTAGTAATTGAATCAAAATCCAAATTATTAGAATCTAACAAGATTAGCAAGTCAGGTTTTAATTCATCTACTTTTGACAAATGCTTCAACTGTTTTGATAATACTAGATATATCTTCAATTTTGCAGTTTCGTTTTTTTTTTTATATAATGGACTGTTTTTTGAAACCTTAGGTGTATAGTCTTCTCTCATATTACCCTTTGTATTATTATCACTTGAACTGATTGATGGATCGTCATTAGCAAGTTGAGTAGCTCTATTTGGAGGTCTTCCTACTCTGCCACCCCGTCCTCTAGGTCTTCCGCGACCTCTAGGCTTATTCTGAACTGCAATGTTTGGCCTAGCTCTCACTTTTGGCGTAAGCTTTTCAGGTGACGACGAGATGTCTTTATTACATGAATCGCTATTCAATCTTTGATTTAGATCAAGAGCTCCATTTTTTTCATAATAAAGTGAATTACCAGAGAATCTGTAATATTGTAACTGTGCCTTACCAATTAAAATGGCTTCCAACAAATCCATTTCCTTGGAATTTGTCACGGATAAAACGACAGTTCTTTTGATGTCAGCATCGCTCAAGTGATCGAGTAATTCATTCAGATAATGATACTTTTGTGATTGGCTAACTATATTTTGCTTTGTATTTAATAAGAGTAAATTTTTTGGCATATAATGATCCACTATCATCGTTGGGTGGTTGATAATCTGTTTAGAATTAAATACAAATGCGTCAAACATGGCATCATCAGACATTCCATCGATAGATTGATTCTCGTCATCATTTAAGACTTTCAGAACATGATTTTTGTGTAGGCGTCCAAGAATATCCAACAATGTTCGCTGATACTGTGTGTATTGCAAAGGAAGCACGTGAATCTGTGGTGTAGCGATGATATCTCTTAGATTCATATCTGAGATCAATAAAGAAAGGTGTTCGTTATTTACATTAAAATTTCAGTTAGTGAGGGAATTCTATCTCATTCAAGCATGTTCAAGACGTTCTCCTCGATCTTCAGCAAAGCTGCTGTTCAAGAGCCAATTGCATTGACACCAGCTTTATTGAACAAAAGACACACATTATGTAATAATCTAGTTAAGGCATACGAAGTACAACTTCAACTCATGAAGGAAATAAAAAAAAATGATTTGAATATAATGAATTACTACTTAAACCTAGAACCACAGTATCAAAGACAAAGTGACGATATCAAATCATTTATGAACACCTCAGCGCTCTCGAATGTCCCACTTTCAGAAGAGGAGTTCAGACGTATAGTGAATCCTCAGTTAAATGAAACTATTGCCGAACTTGAAAACATCAATTCACAAATCCAAATGGACGATTTGTTGGCCTTAGATAAAGCTTACAATAAAGATCTAAACTCATTTTTTAGGCACTTTCATAATAATAGAATCGCTGTCTCATACTCATTGAAAGAATATCTTTCGAAATCCTCATTAGTTAAAACTCTAAAAGCCGAAGACATAATCAATTCGTCTATTAAAACAACTACTACCGTACTTGGATTGAACAACTATCCAATTCCAAAATTTATCATTGATCCTAGTAGCGATTCAAATTTAGAAGTCACTTGTATTCCTCCTCATATTACTCACATCATGTTCGAAATGTTTAAAAATGCCTCTTTGCCATCTTTACAGCAAGGTAAACCGATCACTATCAATATCTATAAGCAGAATAACCAAGAAGCATTCAGTTCAAAAAGTATTGATACCGAATTGTTTTCTTTGACTACTTATCTTAAAGAATCGCCAGGCACAGAATTTGTTACTCTAGAGATTAGAGATGAAGGTGGCGGAATGCCAAACCACTTACTCTCGAAAATCTGGCATTTTCACTACACAACATCGAGTGATGTTGATAGGGACCCTATCCATGGCTTTGGGATGGGTTTACCACTATGCAAAGTTTTTGCAGAGTTTAATGATGGAACATTAAAATTGGAAAATAAAGAGGATGAAGGGGTCCGTATAAAAATTACATTACCAGCAGCATATTTATAGTTCATAAATACATTATTCTTGTTCTTCTTTTCATAACTTTATCTTCTACGCTAGGAGAATTCATTTTAGACATCATTATTTGAGCATCATGTTCACACAAAATTTGATTTTGGAATGTGAAATAATCACCACTGTCAACTGTTTCACCACATTGTCCACATCTGAGGCAATCAAAATGAAAAACTTCATCTAGATCATTTTGCATGCACTCACCCTCAACGCCTCTACCGCAAGCAACACAAAGGGAACCATTTAGTTTATGGAAATGACGTTCACAATATGGAGCATCATTGAATACATAACAAGAAGATCCCTTTGAAAACTTTGAGCCGCATTCGTAACATCCAAAGCATCGTCTATGCCATTGACCGGATAATTGATTATCTTTCGACCAAATCTTCTTCTCCTGTTCATATATTTGTTCACCGCATCTACGACAAGGACCCTTCCCTGGTATATATTTCTCTTTTTGTGGGTTAATGTGAAAATTTTCAACAGCGTTAGATACTTCCTTGATTTGATGGTCATTTGATTCCACATTCGGTTTTTGTTCGTTTTTCATATTTGGACTATCAATTGCATTAACTGTATGCTTCGTGAATCCGGTTTGAGATAGTGATTCGGGATCAGGGGTTGTATTAAAAAGCGGTTTCTCCAAAAGTATATCGTCGTTATTATTAATCAATTCAATATCAGGAACAACAGCTACATCATTGTCCTCAAAAGATCTCTCTTGAATCATTGACATTTCATTGGTAAACCCATTCAAATTATAGATATTGAGGTCGTCAGTTGCCATAGTACTCAATCTTTTACCTTTAACATCAGTTGGTGTAAAAGAATTTTCACTTAAAACGTCATTCTCGGACACTGCTTGACTTTCGAGGACTGACTTCATGCCATTTAATTGCTCCACTGGATCATCTTCTATTTCACCCTCAAACTTCCTGTCAAAGGAGTCAAGGGAATTGTATGATTGTCTAGCAGAAGAAGCAGGTCTTAACTTTAAAATGTTGGAATCACTGTCGATCGGTTGTAGAGGAATTAATGCATCGCTAGGTCCCAGGGACCACTCAGGCTCAAGCTCGGTATTTGGTTGTAATACCCTTGTTTCTTCCTCTGGTTCGTGTAAAATAGGGATCTCTGGTTGTGGCGCTGGCTGCTGTTTTAGGTCCAATCTTGGAGGTATTTCTAGATCATTTGAAACGCATGGGACAGACGACTCTAGTTCAACATTTGGAATAACCGGAAAATCCTCCAACGATGGTTTATTATTACGGTTGATGGCTGGGGGTTTTGACGGAAGTACAGGATCAAAGTCTCGATGATTTGATGGTATGCTAGTGGCAACAGAATTGGAAATTGATTTCACCATGTTCCTAGGTATACTTGAAGTTGGCGTTTCTAATGGTTTATCTGTGTTGCTACTGTATGTTTCTTTTAGCAATAAGTTTGGAAACGAATGCGTAGAAGGTTGAGTGCTAGTAAACGACCTTTTGTTACCAAACGAAGGAGAGCTACCACTAGCACTTCTATGGTTACCAAATTTGTTATTTGGAGGTGGAGGCATCATCCTGTTATGAGAAGATACCGGAGATGTGAAATTCCGTTTGCTTTGACGAGTAGATCCAGGTTGTGGTTTGTAAACATCAAAGCCGGCTCTCTCCATCACTCCTCTAACTCTGACCTTTGTTGACAGTGGAGGAAAAGCAGAATTAAATGGGACATTAGGAGTCGGCGAGGACTTCATGAAGTCAGGCAATGTGTCCAGACTTATGGATGAACTTTGTTGATTATCTGATTTTGACATAGTATCAGTTTGTGTTCAAAAGTTGATGAATGTTTGAAAAAGACAGACTAAAGGTAAGAAATGGATTTAAACGAAAGAATGTATTATAATATACAATAACCTGACTGGGTTTTTCAGATTAGTGCAAATGATTCAGAAGAAACAACAAAAAAATATTCAGAAGAGGCTTCGGTCTGTATCTTTTTTTCGTGTGCACAACACCGGTTTGACTAAAAATGAAAATAGAAAACATAAGTGAAGAACGGAAAGCCTGCTCATTTGCTCGGCTTCGACAATAGACTCGCACCGTTGGCTAATCGACTTACTGCAACGGCCAAAAATACAAGAGCATAAAAGCAGAAGAAACTGGTGAAGATCATACCAGTAAGCAAGAATGTTGCAATATAAAATAGGTTCCTTAAAGTATAGGTGATTAGCACAACCTTGGTTTCAATGGACATATAAGCATTATTTTCGAAAACACATGGGTAATTCAATTTCGCAGATGATGCTGTCACTGTAGCAGCAGCCTTTACGTTTTTGCTGCTCAGCTCTTTCCTTAAAGGGCCATCTAAAGCATCAAAGATACTAGAATCAGATGATGCTGTTCGTAACGACGGACAGCTACTTTCAGTTCTGTTGGCATCTGCATTTTCTTTGTCGTTGTCACCAGAAAAAGCAGTCGATTTGATATTTGAAATATCTGATGATTCACCAAGCCATTTAGGTTGCGAAGTAACTCTAGTAAGTAGTTTATTGTCTCTAGAAGCATGTGCAGTAGTTAACATTCGCTTTTGTCTGCGGCCCGTTCTTCTGTTGTTAGACATTTTATTATTGAAAGAAGAAAGATGAGCTGTCAGGAGTTGAATTTCTTTCCCCTTGGGCACCATCATCAATTAATCTCAAAAGAAAGCTCATCATCACTATAACCATTATCAATGTTGTCTAGTGGTGTCCTTTGAAGGCGTTGCTGAACCATTTTGTATAACAAAGCAGACACAATTGCATATGTTGCTCCTGTTATGAGCATTATAATAACGTCTCTCCATTTGCTACTACTGTCTCCCTCCTCACCTAGCTTACGCATCTGATGTCCGACAAACAAAGCAACCGCGTTCTTCGGCGATGCCAGTAAAGTCGCAAGCCCAAAGCAAAGAATGGAGACGCCGGGAATACAGGCAATGGCACCATTCGTCATAGAATATGGTAGTGGTAAAAGTCTAAGAAGCATTAAAGACAGCGTCTCTTGAAACTGGCTGGTTTCAGAGTCTCGAACAATGACTGTCAGTTGCTTAATCATATCATACTTATTAACCAGTCTCTCTGCCTGTTTTTTGAATAACGCATTCACCACTGTAAATGAAGCTAAAGATCCAATAGTGGAAAAGAGAGATGCAAGAAGTAGACCTTTAGGAACACCATACACGATACCAGTTATAGTAACTAGCAACGTGAAACCAGAGAGTGGCGGAAAACTAACTAAAATGAATCCACAACCAATCGCCAATTGACCTCTCAGGCCAAGTGATTGCCAATATTGTGATGCCAAAAGAAGTTTATGCAAAATGGCTTTGTGAAACACAATGATTATTACGTTGGCAGCAAAGGCAATTACAGCAGCAATTGCCAGAATCGACTTTATATACCAAGGTTTGGATTTCACATATTCAGAAAACATATTTAGGGCTTCTCTTCCTCTATCCAGAGCTAACATGGTTTGATTTTAAATAAAAGATAATGCTGAAGGCTTATTAAAATTATAAAATACATAATTTTTTCCTTGCCAAAAATCCCTTTAGTAGAAAGTATCACAAAAATCTTATTCATGTTCAGATCTACGAATTTGGCATAATAGCAAGCAGATGCGACTGATATGGTTGATAAGAAGATTCATCAAAAAAAATGGACTACCAATAATTCTTTCATGTCTTGTTTTGCAGGTGTTGTCGATATATTGGGAGGCATGGAGTTTTGATGTTCCAGTATGGTTTGTTACACGATATAGATTATTCGGTAAAACAAATAATGATCTAGAGAAATATTTTACTATGAACAACTCAATTAAGTCGATAGGCCTTCATGACATTATCAGAGTGAAGTTGCAAATGGAGTACGAAGAAACTATTGAAGCGTCAGATTTTGATTTTGTAAATCATTTTAAGGAATTAAAATTGCAAAGCCCATCACCTTTAAGAATTGGCAATTCAGTTTTGAATTTCACGTTGGAATGCATAGAAGTTTTTAAAAATTACGAATTGACTTTCTATCATCCAGAGAGAGTAATTACAAATAAAGGAAAAGTGGTCATTTGGGAAACTTTATTTAAGGACAACCCATATGAAATATTAACAAAGGAGAAACTATCAGGGTACATGGATTTTCACTCCTACATGATCGAAGACCTCAAGTTGAAGCATAAACTGGTATTGAAGTCTTTGCCCAAAGAAAAACCTGCATTTTATAACGAAGTAGGTTACGTCTACCTTGGAGGCGGTATATATACATGGCTATGTTTGCTATCGATTCAGGCACTACGGAAAACAGGATCACAACTACCAGTGGAAGTTGTTATTCCTTATAGAAAAGAACACGACACGGATATTTGTCAGAACATATTCCCAACATATAACGCTAAATGCATTTTGTTACCTGATTTGAATCTAGAAGTAAAAGGTTATCAATTGAAACCTCTGGCTCTTCTTTTTTCAACATTTCAAAATGCCTTTTACCTTGACTCGGATATAATTCCTACTATGAACCCTGACAGATATTTTGATTCAAAACTTTTTATTGATTATGGACTGATCACTTGGCCTGATTTTTGGCGTAGAACAACTTCGCCAGATTTATACGAAGCCTTAGAAATTCCAATTAGTGAAAAACCGGAACGCTTCTTGAACGACTTTTATACCCCTGTTGAATTTCAGTATAGCTCATTTGATGAAGTCAATTATCACGATTTAGCTGGGACAATGCCTGAATGGAGTACTGAAGCTGGATTGTTATTGCTTAACAAGAAAAAACATTTCAATGTATTGTTATTGGCGTTGTATTACAACTTAAATGGTCCAAGAGCATTTTATCCATTACTTTCCCAAGGTGGAGCCGGTGAAGGTGATAAAGAGACATGGGCGCTGGCCAGCCATGTTCTGCAAAAACCTTGGTGGCAGGTTCATACTAAACCAAGAAAGCTTTACGGAACATGGATTAAGGATAGAAACTGGATTGTGGATTCATCGATTGTTCAGGTTGATTTACTAGATGACTACGAAGGTTTAATGGGGCTTATCTGGAGTCAAGATATGTGGAGAAAAGAAATGATTGAAAAAGTTGGAACTGATGACTTCATTTATAACTATGGGTATGCTTATGGTGAAGAGTCATGGAATTATGCATGTGTTCTTGGTGCAGCGTTGGGACACGGTAATAATGGGTTGGGTTCAGAAAATAATGTCTGGACGCCGATGGGAAATCATGTGTTGGATGTTCAATGCGTTAAACGTTCGCCTGATGCGTTTTACCACATTCACAGTCCAAAATTAGATCCTTGGGAGTATATAATGGAGGACAAGTTCACGAGTTTGACGGGAGATCAAATGAGAAATTTTGGTGAAGAATGGTTGAGTTTAGGATGGGACCTAGAATTGTGGATTTGGAAACAAATTCAAAGTAATTTTTGCTCTGTTGGTCCCATTCAAGAAGGTTTAAAATCCATGAAAGTGTTTGCAAACAGGGATTTTAATGATGTGTGTAACCCTATTTTGGAGAATAGAATTAAATGGTTGGAAAAGGACAGTGAAAAGAAACTTGCAGGATTTTCAGGGCCTCTCAGTGGATGGAAGTTAAAAGATACTACTAGACTTATGATTGAAGCAAAGGTCATGAAATATCGAAATAATAATTTTTAATAGCAAAAAATTGTTTGTGTACTCATGCTGAGCAGTATCAAGAACTAAAAATTTATTATCTCAAAGATATGATTATCATTTATTCGAAATCTCTTTTGCGTAAGATAGATGAGTACAGCACCATTTAAAAATTTATATGAATGCAAACATGTGCACCCAACTGCTGCAAAGGCATGTAGCATTTGCTACAAGGCTACTGAATCGGTGTTGATTACTCTGGAAAAAAACGACTGGTTTTATGTTTGTGAAGTTCATTTAAAGGACAAGCAATTTGCAGAACTTGTGTATGTAAATAATGACGGATTAGATACAACATCGCAATGGAAAAGGTATTGTGCAGAAGTTGAGAAAGCCCAAATTGCTCTAGTAAAGCACAAGAGAAAAATTACTGAACAATCAAAAGATGGATGGTTTGACAAAATCCATGGGATCTGGAAAAGTAGTGACGTCAGTGCAGCTGATGAAAGTAATACCAGTGAACAAGATAAGACCACTACAGGAGATTTAGAAGGGAGTGCCAAAAATGCTCAAACGGAACTAAAAAATTTTGAGAAAACTAATATTAAGTATAAATTAGATACCATATTTTATAAAAAACGGCTAATGGAAGATTATCAAAAGAAAAAGCAAAGGGAAACATTGATGAAAATGCAAGAGGGTTCGCTGTTCCCTAATACAGAAGACTTGAATCAACTACCAAGATAAATTGGATTTCCATTTAGCACCTTTGACACCTCTAACCATTAGATCCATAGTTAATTTTTTCTTTTGACCTTCTTTATCGAAGACCTCCGCAACTTGGACGGTTTTCACGTAAGTGAAACCAAGTTTTTGATATATTTTTCTGTTTTTTGGGTGACTTGATTCAAGGTACAATGGAGCACCTAACTGGCGGCCTTTTGCTCTACGTTCATCATACTTATGAAGAATATCTTCTTCTTCGTTATAGTACCATGATGAATGAGTCGACTCGTTATCTGAATATGAGGAATATCCTGAGTAATCTGTTAACGTGTCTGAGTCTAATTTGAAAGCGAAATTAAAACTTTGAATCTCACTATCTAGCTTTGAATCCTCGTCGGATCCAGTAAAAGATTTTGGACCATCGGGGTTTTCGAGATCATCGTCATCATCATCATCATCATTAACTTCGTTAGCTTGCTTATATACATCAATGTAATTCTGACAAACGTAATCTAGCAATCTTCTACTCAATCCCATACCACGACCTCTTGGAATGGCACCTAGATCGGACAAGTACCAACTTCTTTCGTATTGATCACCTAAAGCTTCTTGTTTCAATTCAGACAGAAGTTTCCATTGTTCGTCAAAAACTCTTTGTCTTGTTTCTTTATTTGCCAACCAAACGAACCTTAAATAACCACCGTCATACATATTCCAAAGATAATTAAAAAGTGATTTGTTTTCGTTAGAATCCGCTTTGTGAGGTTTGTCGAAACAAGCTACAGCAAGAAATGGGGCGCTTGGGTCTTTAAGTTCTGCATCAACATCTCTTACGGCAACACACAGGCCTGACAAGATCGTTGTGTATGTGTTCGCTTCAAATAAAGCCAAATCTAGCTGACGCTTTAACTTTTCATCTTTAATGTTGGAAGTCAAATAGTTGACATACAAGTCTTCCTTGAATGCAATTTGTAGTGTTTTGGCGGCCTTCTTGTAATCCTTAATTGATAGCACCTCAACTTTTATGGATTCTAGTTTCACCGGTGGTAAATCATCTGCTATATCCTGCTTAGGTTTACTACCGAATATTGATATCCCTTGAAAGATGAATGACATAAATATATATAATGAAGGCGCTGTTAAATAAGGTGACTGGACTGATGTTGTTCTATGAGATTGTCTGCTTCAAAATAGTTATAACGAAGGATCAGCTTCTCTTTTAAAATATTTCACTATAACCGCGGTTTATATGGAAGAGCTTTATACAAGATAACGAATCTCGGTTAAAGAATTGAATACAGTAACCAGAATATGGAACCAGTGGGACGCAATTACAGTATTGTATTGACTATAATCATTCCTCAACGTGTAACCAAATCTTTGTTCATGAATAGGAATTTCTAGTGCATAAAAATTATTTATATATAACTGTAATGGTAAATATAAAATTAATGTCTACTCTTGGCTTCTATGGCTTCCCTAATAAGCAAAGACATTGTTTCTTCAACATTCACCCATTTGTCAACTTCGTAGGAACAGCTCATTTCCACAAACGAGCATCCCCAATTGCCTGCCAGTTCTCTCCCTCTTTTGACAAGCAAAGGTGAAGAAAATGGTGAATCGACGTTTGTACAAGCAATTACGATTGGAGGACGCTGAGGCATTCGGCTCTTTGTTATAAACTTCTCCAACCTCCTCTTTTCTTCCATCGACAAATTTTGGTAGTCTTTGAGTTCGGTCAAAGGTAATTCTTTCCTTTTCCACATCTGCTTGAATGAAGTCGAAATCGACAAATTGTCGTACTCTTTGCCGATTTCCCAATTCAAGTGGTAGGTTGTCCATTCGTTCCAAGCCTGCGTGATGCAAACGTATAAGCTCTCTAAAATTTCAATGGACTCAACATTTATTTTATTAGCCGAGTCATCGTAAGCAGGAGGGTTGATGTTCGAAGTCCCAGACTCGGGGATACTAGAATAGCAAATTAAGTAGCCGTCTATTGATGAATTTAAATCACTGATGCCTGAAGCTGTTATCAATGGCTTGACTCTAGACCTGAAATTTGTGTTATAGTCATTTGCTAAGTTATTTAAAACATCTTTTGATAACCTGCAATCTAGAGACCTTTCTAAAAATGGAATCATGTCGTCCTTGTGCACGCCAGGTGTATCAATCAACTCGACTAAAATTGGAGTTGAAACAGGGGCCTTATAAGTCAGCTCACTGACGGTGCTAGTAGCAGAGTTGATTTTAAATGGAGGTTGGGGCATGATACCTCTGGTTATACGACGCCCCTTGTTATCCAACGTGGTAGTTGCAGCAATTTGATGTGAAAACGAATTGATAGGTTTGAAATATTCACTTTCGAACATATCCCACACTGTGTAGTCCAGGTTATAATAGTTCTTAGTCATGCCAAGAATATCATCAAAACTAACCTCGTTCTTGCTTTTGGCCTGTTTTAAACCCTCTAAATCAATTGTTTTGAGTAATTGCGGGTTCATGCATATGGACTCATTATGTAGCAAATTCACTTCTGATAGATCTTTGGGAGTTACATGCACATCTAATATTGCTCTAGAGTCAAATCTCTTTGGCTGGAATTGGACGAGCAGCGGAGAGTTTTGAAGCGTTGGGTAATAACTTGGAAGTGATATCTGATTTGAAATAATAGATACAAATGAAGATTTTGATGATTGATGTGGTCCCAGAATAGCAAATCTCAGAGGTTTATTGGTAGTGGCTTTAAACACATCTTTTGTAGGAGGTTTACTAATCGGAGATGAGGACATTAGTTTTGGTTCGAAACGAAAGATAAAAAATCAGCAGTTTTCTTAGTCTATAAGATACTGTCTTTTTCTCTTATTAGATAGCTCAGTCAGCGAAAAAGCAACAGTGACACACTTTAGTTTCTGTATCTTCTTTGACTGATTCTACAATGTAGAAAACAAGAGAAAAAAAATTAAAGTGGCTTCGCTCATGACTACTGATGTTTATCAACAAGTAATGTAAAGACCGTGAGGAAGTATGACAGGTTTGAAAGATAGCCAATTACGAAATCTTTTTCTAATTTAGTCCAATCAATTCAAGTGCTTTTTGGTTTGCTTGCCTTTGTTATCTGGTGTAAAATAATTAGCGGGAGATATGTTTGCTCATGATGTTGCCTCTCAAGTAAACCTTTTCCTTTTATCTGTCAACAGACTTGATTGCTAGAAGTATATAATGGCAACCACTTGGACCAAGACTAAAGAGATGGAGCAGCAAGAATGGGTGGCCTCTAAATATGAAAAATATCCTGCCTTGGCAGCACTTACTGGTATGATTGCATCTTCGCCAATTCCAAAGATTTTTGCGTCAAACGCAGTTCCATTTTTGATGTGGAGAGAAGAAAGACAAG
This sequence comes from Saturnispora serradocipensis, assembly GCA_030570415.1. Classification (NCBI taxonomy): domain Eukaryota; kingdom Fungi; phylum Ascomycota; class Pichiomycetes; order Pichiales; family Pichiaceae; genus Saturnispora; species Saturnispora serradocipensis. The sequence continues at coordinate 92,655 of JAJLVS010000011.1, read as the reverse complement.
AGAAGAAAGTTAAAGGTAGAAGAAGTAATGCTACATTATGAGAGAGATTGAATTTTTTTATAAATTACTAGTAGATAAAGTGGATAAGGATTTAATACAAACAAAAGATAACGATAATACGAAAGAAAAATAAACGTCTTTTGCAAATATATAATAGATAAATCATGGGACACTGAATAAAGAGAAGTTTCTAACGATATTTGGACCATACTCTTCGTAGTCCTTTTTAGTGTGACAATAACTTTTAAATTCAGAAGTTTGTGCCATAAGGGAACCACCAAACCAAACGGCGTTACGTTGTCTCTTGTGAGAAATAACCTGCACTTGGACACCACTTGATTTGGTACCACTTAGACGTTCGCTGCTCTCCACTCTTTCGTTAACCATTGATTTCAAATCCCTTTGTAATCTTCTGCCGAAGTCTTTGAACATTGTTGAACCACCTGACAGGACGATGTTCTTGTATAAATTCTTTCTCACGTCAATTGGGGAGGCCTGGATGACCTGGTCGACGATGGTAGGCAATGGGGTGAGGAAGTCAGAGGAGGCAATTTCCGGGTTGAAGAATATTTCAGGAGCAAGGAACCTTTCATAACCAACGTCTATTTGACTTTGTTTGTGAGCAACTGTGTCAACAATGTACTTTGCAAACATCTCTGAATTCTGGTCAAACTTGTTGAACTCCTTCACGATGTCAGGACACACATAACAGAATTGCTGCTTAATCCTCTCAGCAGTACGGAGAGAAGAATCTATCTCGCCACGCTCTCTAAGCATTGTCTGAATGAAGTTGGTGATGTCTCTACCGGCGATGGGAATGTTCTTGATGGCACTGCCGATAACGTAACCCTCGGCGACGGGGATGACATGAGTGACACCGTCACCAGAGTCAATGACCGTACCGGTAAGCGATCTGTCCACAACCTTGGAGCTCGTCCAGGAGGCGGCCAACGCCAAGACTGCCTGGACGGCGATGTATAGACCAGCGCAATTGAACGACTCAAACATGATCTCCGCCGTGTTTTCTCTGTTTTCCGGTGGGTTCAAAGGCGGCTCAGTCAAGAGGAAGTAGTGGTCCTCTGGCTCACATTTGAGATACCTAAAGATGGAGTTTTCCCAGAACCGTTCCATTTGATCCCAGTTCTCGATCTGGCCGTGTCTGATGGGGTAATTGAGAGAGTACGAGGGGCCCTTGGCCGCCTCAATGGCTTCGTCGCCAATGTAGAAGTCAAGATCCGCCATGTCTGACTTGATGCTGCTGAGGTTGTTTGCAGAGCTCTTCGAGGTGCTCGTCGAAGCTAGAAAGGATGGCTTAGATGGCGCAGAGGGTTTGGAGCTTGCTGCACCCGATGCCCGTGTGGCAATGGCTGTTGGGAATACCCACGATGGCGAGTCGTTACCTGCGAACCCAAGCTTCGTAAAACCGGTACCATTATCCATAACAACGGCAGGCGTATTGATGCTTGTCATGTTTTGTTAGTGTACTTTCGTGTCTGTATGTGTGTCGGGCAGGTCTGTGTGTTTATATCTTTACTGTCTCTCTCCCAATTGATGTACTAGAAAGCCTTCAAGCTTTTTCTATTCGCTATTTCAACAAGCCTGTAGTATCAATATAGTTTAGAGATATATATGTGTTATAGGCATTTTCTCACCACCTTTTTTTCTCACCCTTTTGCTTTACGGGGGTGGGAGCTAGGTGTGTTGAACAGATGCAGAAAGGTGCTGCGCCACATTTTTAAAAATTGAAAAAAAAACTCAAATTTCTTCCTGTGGCTGGTGTGCTTACGTAATCACATTTGAACTACAAGAGGGTAATTACGTAATCACCATATACGAGCTTTAAAAATGTGCTTACGTAACAAACGGCGATGAGCATCTTGCAATTCTGCTCCGGGCGCGTCTGCCAGCGCAGCGAGCGTGTCACTAGTGCTGCCAACCCTGTTGCATGCCCCGTCTTAGCGGGTCCCTTGGCGGCACAAACAGGCTCAGGCCCTCTGCATTGGGGTTCCGGCATATACAGCTAGCCAGATGGGCACAGAAAGAGAGAAAAGTGAGAGGTTCGGAGAACGGTGCACCGAGACACCGTAATGGAAGGAGTTGAGCATTTTTGGCAGAAGATAGCGGAAAGTGAGAGTTAGAGGTAGGGGAAAATTATAAAAGAGAGAAGAGAGAAAGCTCAATAACAGAAGGTTATAGAGGCACAGAAGCAGCAAACGCATTAAAATGTCCTCCTCTCTTGAACAATTGAAAAACTCAGGTACCGTTGTCGTTGCAGACACCGGTGACTTTGAATGTATGTATTCAGGCAGCGCCAAAAGAGTCGAATAAGGGAAAACAGGAATACTAACTCGTATAAACCTCCGTCCACTGGATGGAGGACGATGATGCAGCCATTGCCAAATTCACCCCACAAGACGCCACCACCAACCCATCGTTGATCTTGGCTGCGGCCAAGCAACCGCAATACGCCAAGTTGATTGACGTTGCCATTGCGTACGCCAAGTCCAAGGCCTCTAAGCCAGAAGAACAGGCCGCCGTTGCCCTCGACAGACTGCTTGTGGAATTCGGTAAGGAAATCCTCAAGATCGTCCCAGGTAGAGTCTCCACCGAAGTGGACGCCAGATTGTCCTTCGACAAGCAAGCTACCATCGACAAGGCGCTCTCCATTATTGAAATGTACAAGGATCAAGGTATCTCCAAGGAAAGAGTTTTGATCAAGGTCGCCTCCACCTGGGAAGGTATCCAAGCTGCCAGAGAGTTGGAACAAAAGCACGGCATCCACTGTAACTTGACCTTGCTTTTCTCCTTTGTGCAGGCCGTCGCCTGTGCTGAAGCCAAGGTCACCTTGATCTCTCCTTTCGTTGGTAGAATCTTGGACTGGTACAAGGCCAAGACCGGTGAAGAATACACCTCTGAAACCGACCCTGGTGTCCTATCCGTCAGACAAATCTACAACTACTACAAGAAGTACAACTACAACACCATCGTCATGGGTGCCTCCTTCAGAAACACTGGTGAAATTTCCGCCCTTGCTGGTTGTGACTATTTGACCATCTCTCCAGGTCTCTTGGAAACCTTGTCTAACTCTCAAGAAGCTCTTCCAAAGATCCTTGACGCTCAAAAGGCCTCTGCCTTGGACTTGAAGAAGGAATCCTACGTCGACGACGAACCAAACTTTAGATTCCTTCTCAACGAAGACGCTATGGCCACCGAAAAATTGGCTGAAGGTATCAGAAAATTCTCCATTGATTGTGCTGCCTTATCTGATGAGTTACTCAAGAGAATTCAAGCTTAATTGGTCTCTTTAAACGTTCCTTTTATTATGTATTTAAATCATTTTAAAACAATATTCTTACTATATCATTAAAAGGCGAAAATGCGCGATGATTGTAATTTTTTATCCATTTCATTTTATCAACCCCAACTCCTTTTTCTAGAGTATACTTTGATAATCAGTACTGTTGATATTGGTTAGAAGGCGCTCTTATATATACCCGTCTAGAATCAGCCCTTTACTTCACATTAACAAAAAAAAGATTTGTTTTTATTCTTGATCTTTTAACCTATATTTGTTCTTTCTCAAATACATCTATTAGTTTAGATACTTGAATCATTCCACTATCCTAACCTCAACTTTCAATGTCACAGCAGGTGCAGCAGCAACAGGGTCTGGCGGTTGCAAGTTTGTCTTCTGGACCGTCAAATATGATGCAGAACTTTCTTTTGGATCAGATATTTCAAGAACTAAAATCTCATGACGAAATTCGTAGAATCAAAGCTGCTAAAAACTTGAGGGTGCACTTCATTACCATCTCCACTGACTTAAACTCCAATGAACAATTGTATATTTTCAATAACTACATCAACAAAAAGATTTTTGATTTGATTAATAGCAACCAAATAAATGACCAATTGGGTGGGATTGAAGCTATCAGTTCATTAATCGAGCTAATAAATTCTTCGACAGATGAATCTCTAAGCCAATTGACTAATGCTAGCAACAACTCAGATGAAAATTCTAATATGATTACAAGATATGCAAACTATTTACGTCGATTACTTTCATCGAACGATCTTAATGTAATGAGAGCGGCAACTTCAACAATTGGTGGTCTGGCTACCTCTGGTGGATCCCTTAGTGGTGATTTTGTTGAGGAAGAAGTGAGACGTTCCATGGAGTGGTTGTTAAACGAAAAATTAGATAGTAAGAGACATTCTGCAATTCTGATCATCACATCCTTGGCTAAAAATGCTCCAACTTTAATGTACCAATTTATCAAGGAAATTTTGGGTAACATTTGGATAGGCCTAAGAGATCCAAAGGCAACAATAAGAGAAGATTCAGCAGTTTGTTTAAGGCAATGTTTAAATGTTGTTTATGAAAGAGATGGAGAATTGAGAGGTTATTGGTTCAATAAATTATATGCCGAAGCTTCAAGTGTTTTCAAAACGTATTCTCCCTCCAGAATGAATAGTGCTAGTATTATCACTAGTACCGGTAGCAACACAAATAGCAATTCAACTGGTTCATCCACTCCAGCACTCTCATCAAATATTAACAGCCCTGCTGAATATGTTCATGGCTCCCTATTATGCTATAGAGAGCTAGTCAGCCAAGGTACCACAGTCTTATCAACAAAAATTGATGAAATTTACGAAACTGTTCTTGCAATGAAAGACCATAGGTCAATTGATGTTAGATATGAAGTTACAAGAATCATTCCCAAAATGGCAAGATATGATAAAATTAAATTTGTCGACAAATATATGCATAGAGTTTTGCTATACTATATTTCACAATTAAAAGTTAAAAAGGATGTTCCAGCTATCCTTATCTCGATTGGTGATATCGCTATTGAAACAAAAAACAATATTGTGAATTATCTTAACGGTATCTTATTAGAAAGCATTAGAGATGGATTAACTATCAAATCATCTCATAAAGGTAAGAGAGATTTGACAAAAGCTTGTTTCTATTGTTTAGCAAAGCTTTCGATTTCACTTGGCCCTCCATTAACAAAATTCATTAACAATTATCAAATTTTACGCTTAGTTCTTAAATCTCCTTTGACTGATAACATGTTAAGTGTTTCAAAGTTATTTATCAAATATTTGCCATCGCTGGAACCAATCATTAATGATCGTTTACTCAATACCATAAGTCTTTGTTTATCTGGTTATGACTTTAGACATCCTGGTTCTCTCGATTATGAGGAACTTTATGATTATGATCTAGCGTTTTCTTATAGACAAAACATGTTGCTAAAGGAAGGAGGATCTTTCAACTCTACCACTGTTCAAGACATTGTTACTTTAGCACAAATTCCAATCTCTAAATATTATGAAGATTCTGACGTAATTATTATTCTACAAGTTTTGAAGGTGTTGCAGCATTTTGACTTTAAAAACTATAACTTGAATGAATTTGTCCGTTATGTTTTATTAAATTATATTGGTCATGAAAATCCGGAAGTTAGACTGCAAGCTGCTTTGTCGTGTGCTCATATTTACACCACATCAACAATTTTAATTGAACGTAGTGAACATTCTCTAAGAAACGTGGATTTGGTATTAGGTAAACTACTATCTATTTCCATTACTGATCCAGTCACTGAAATCAGATTGGAAGTATTAAGTTCTTTATTGGACACATTTGATCCACATCTTTCACAGGCTGAGAACGTTAAATTGTTATTCATGGCTTTAAACGATGAAAGCTTTAAAGTTAGGGAAGTGGCCATTAAGGTAGTCGGTCGTTTGACATTTTTTAATCCTGCCTATATCGTTCCACCCTTGAGAAAAATGCTAATTCAGATCATAAGCAAGCTTGAATATGGTGGTCACACAACTAGAATAAAAGAAGAAACTAATATTGCACTCGGTACTTTAATAGCTTCAACAGGTGATTTGACCAAACCATATACCAAGCAGATAATGGATGCGTTGTTACCTCATACAAAGGATGGAAATGCCAATGTAGCTGCAAGTGCAATTGCAACAATTGGTGAGCTATCAGTAGTAAGTGGTGAAGATATGATCCCTTTCATTTCAATTCTGATGCCAATATTACTTGATTTTTTTAAAGATCAAAGCTCTCATGTCAAACGAGATGCAGCATTGAAAACTCTTGGGCAATTAGCGGCTTCTGCTGGTTATGTCATACAACCACTGCTTGATTATCCTCAGCTATTGAGTCTATTGGTTAATATTTTAAAATCTGACACTTCCACGTCTGCAAGAAGAGAAACCGTTAGGTTATTGGGTATAATCGGTGCTTTAGACCCATACAAACACAGAGAAGTTGAAAGCAAGGTACAAGACGCCGAAACCGTTGCAAAGCAAAACGCTCCACCTATTGACATGGAATTGTTAATGAACGGAAAAGGTCCGACAAATGACGAATACTTCCCTACTGTTGTAATAAGCACCTTGCTCAAAATTCTTAAAGATCCGTCCTTGAGCTCTCACCATTTGGCTGTTACCCAAACAATTATGAATATTTTTAAAATTTTGGGTCTAAAGTGTGTTCCTTATTTAGACCACGTGATTCCAGGTTTTGTTGATGTTATGCATTCTTGCCCTAAATCAATATTGAATCTATATTTCCAACAATTAGGTGATCTGATAAAGATTGTTAAACTAAATATACGGCCATTTCTACCTCAAGTGTTCAAACTGATCAAAGAATTCTTTCCGGTTGTAAAGTTACAAGGAAAAATTATTGGTGTTATTGAGCAAGTTTCAAAAGCACTTGAAAATGAATTCAAAATTTACATGCTTGACCTTATTAATATATTTCTAGATGTGTTGGAAAATGATACTTCAGTTGGTTCGACTTCTTCGTTAAGAGCTTTAAAAGCATTCGTGATTTTTGGTAATAACATGGAACCATATATTTACATGATCGTTCCATCTCTGATCAAATTGTTTGAATTTTCAACACCTACTGTTAGAAAGAGTGCGATTGAGTGCATTGGAAAATTGGCAAGAAATTTAGCAATGAATGATTATGCTTCAGAAATTTTACAACCCCTGTTAAGAGTTCTCAGTAATACTGATAATAGCGATTTGAAAATGACTGTCATGACCACTATCTGCTCTTTGTTATTACAAATGGGTTCTGAGTTCAAAGTTTTTGTTCCCGTTGTTACATCAGTTTTGATTAACAACAAATTACAATTTCCTTTATACGATCAATTTGTGGATAGACTTCAAAGAAGTGAAACATTGCCATCAAATTCTGTTCTTTATGGAGAAATTGCTAAAAAGGATTCAATCTCCAGCGATCAAAATAGTGGTTCTCAAAAATTAACAGTCAACTCCCAATCACTTAGAAACGTTTGGGATTGTTCAACCAGAAGAACCAGGGATGACTGGCAAGAATGGATGAGAAAATTAAGTGTTGAGCTATTAAGAGAATCACCTTCCAGTGCACTAAGAGAGTGTTCAACATTGGCTGCAGTGTATCAACCATTAGCGAAAGATTTGTTCAACTGTGCATTTGCCAGTTGTTGGAATGAATTACATATTCAGCATCAAGGGGAACTAGCGCAATCCCTTTGCATTGCACTTTCTTCACCACATTCTTCACCTGAAATTCACCAAACCCTTTTAAATTTAAGTGAGTTTTTGGAACATGATGAAAAGTCATTACCTATCAGAACACAAACACTCGGTCAATATGCACAAAAGTCACACGCATACGCGAAAGCACTCCATTATAAAGAAATGGAATTTATTCAAGAACCTACTATCCCTACTATTGAATCCTTGATTAGTATCAATAACCAATTGCAACAGTCAGATGCTGCAATTGGTATTTTAAAGTATGCACAAGAGCATCATGGATTACAGTTGAAGGAAACATGGTACGAGAAACTTCAACGTTGGGATGATGCCCTCAAAGCATATAACGAGCGTGAAGAAGAAGATCCAAATTCGACTGAAATAACAATGGGTAAGATGCGTTGTTTGCACGCATTAGGAGAATGGGATACATTGAGCAATTTAGCTCAGTCTAAGTGGGAGCAAAGCTCTCCGGATATAAAGAGAGCAATTGCTCCTCTTGCAGCCGCAGCATCTTGGGGATTAGGGCATTGGGAAAAGATGGGTGTTTACATTGGTGTTATGAAAAAGGAAAGTCCTGACAAGGCATTCTTTAACGCTGTTTTATCATTACACAATAATAACTTCAGTGAAGCAACATTGCAAATAGCAAAGGCTAGGGATCTGCTAGTTACAGAGGTGACAGCATTGGTTAGTGAATCTTTTAATAGAGCATATGGGGTTGTTGTTAGAGTTCAAATGTTGGCAGAATTAGAAGAAATCATTGACTATAAATGTTTGCCTATGGGTTCTGATAAAAGAGTTCACATTGTTGACACATGGAATAAGAGGTTACTTGGTTGTCAAAAGAATGTTGATATCTGGCAAAGAATTTTGAAGGCGAGATCTTTGGTCGTTAAACCAAAACAGGATATGGAGATATGGATTAAATTTGCCAATTTGTGCAGAAAGAGTGGTAGGCTAGGGCTTGCTGAGAAGTCTTTGAATGCACTTCTAGATGACAGTTCTAATGGTGGTAAAAGTCAAAAAGGCTCAGCGCATGTCGTCTACGCTCAATTAAAATATATGTGGGCCCGGGGTCAACACACAGAGGCTTTATCACATTTAGTTGACTTCACTTCAAAATTATCTCGTGATTTGGGTGTCAACGAGAATGAAGCCATCACACAGCCATTACCAAAACGAATTCCAGGCTTGTCCGATGACATCGAAAAATTCACGAGATTATTAGCCAGATGCTATTTGAAACAGGGTGAATGGAAAATTGCAATGTCCGACAATTGGACTGAAACTGAATCAGAAAGTATTTTAGGTTCCTTTTTACTAGCAACGCATTTTGACTCGAATTGGTATAAAGCATGGCACAATTGGGCATTAGCTAACTATGAAGTCATTCCTCCTCAATCCAAAAACTATGGTGACCATCAGCAACAAAAGAACAAAGAAGAAGACAACTCTAATATGGTCTTTACCTATGTTGTTCCAGCTGTTAAAGGTTTTTTCCATTCTATTGCATTATCACATTCTAATCCGCTTCAAGATACACTACGATTACTCACGCTTTGGATCAATTTTGGTAGCGTTCCTGAAGTAACAACTGCAATGCAGGAAGGGTTTCAGATGGTTAAAATTGATACTTGGTTAGATGTTATTCCGCAATTAATCTCACATATCCATCAACCTGATCCGTTAGTTTCTCACTCCTTGCTAGGACTTTTATCTGATTTAGGACGTGCCCATCCACAGGCTTTAGTTTATCCGTTAACTGTTGCAATTAAGTCTGAATCTAAATCAAGACAAAAAGCCGCATTAACTATTATTGATAAAATGCGTGCACATTCTTCATTATTAGTCGACCAAGCTGACATGGTTAGTAATGAATTAATTCGTGTGGCTGTTCTTTGGCACGAGATGTGGTATGAGGCATTAGAGGATGCATCTAGAGCATATTTTGGTGAGCAAAATATTGAAAAAATGTTTTCGATTTTAGAGCCTTTACATGATCTTCTAAAAAAGGGACCTGAAACAATTAGAGAAGTTTCATTTGCTAATGCATTTGGTAAGGAATTGAATGAGGCATATGGTTGGTTGATTGAATTTAGAAGGAAGAATGATTCTGTTTACATTAACCAAGCATGGGATCTCTATTACACCGTTTTCAGAAAGATCTCAAAGCAATTACCATTATTACAAAACTTGGATTTGCAGCACATTTCCCCAAAGCTATTGCACGCGAAAGACTTAGAGTTGGCTGTTCCTGGTACTTATGAAGCAGGCAAAGAAATTATCAGAATTGCAAGATGTGAGCCAATTTTGATGGTTATCAGCTCGAAGCAACGGCCAAGAAAGTTCAATGTTTGGGGCAGTGATGGTAAAAATTATCAGTTTGCCTTAAAAGGTCATGAGGATATCAGACAGGATAATTTAGTCATGCAGTTATTTGGATTAGTGAATACCCTTTTGGCGAACGACCCAGAATGTTTCAAGAGGCACGTTGATATTCAACGATATGCAGCAATTCCACTTTCTCCATCGTCAGGTCTACTTGGATGGGTTCCCAACTCAGATACTTTCCATGTTTTGATCAAAGAATATAGAGAACCTCGTAAAATCTATTTGGATGTTGAACATAGAGTTATGTTACAAATGTCACCAGATTATGACAATTTAACGTTACTAGAAAAAGTTGAAGTTTTCACTTATGCACTGGATATTACAAGAGGTCAAGATCTATATAAAGTTTTATGGTTCAAATCCAAATCGTCCGAAGCATGGTTAGATAGGAGAACCACATATACCAGATCCCTTGCAGTGATGTCAATGGTTGGATACATCCTTGGATTAGGTGATAGACATCCTTCGAATTTGATGATGGATAGAGTCACCGGTAAAGTGGTTCACATTGACTTTGGTGATTGTTTCGAGTCAGCAATCTTACGTGAAAAGTATCCTGAGAAAGTTCCATTCAGGTTGACTAGAATGCTCAGTTATGCAATGGAGGTGAGTGGTATTGAAGGATCATTCAGGATTACTTCTGAAAATGTTATGAGAGTGTTGAGAGATAACAAAGAATCATTAATGGCGATCTTGGAGGCATTTGCGTATGACCCATTGATTAATTGGGGATTCGACTTCCCACTAAAAAAAATTGTTGATAGATTGGGTTATAAGTTACCGGATCAAAATTATAAGGAATTATTGAAAAATGGCGAAATCAGCGCAGAAGAAGCATCACGTTTGGAAGCCAATTATAAGAATGAAATTAGGAATGCAAGAGCTATGTTTGTTTTACAAAGAATTAACGACAAATTGACTGGTAACGATTTTAAGAGGTTTAAATCATTGGATGTACCAACTCAAGTTGATAAGCTAATTCAACAGGCCACAAGCGTTGAGAATTTATGCCAACATTACATTGGTTGGTGTTCTTTTTGGTGAATGGTGAATGGTGAATAATATCTCAAATTCAAAAAACCAATTAAAAGATGGAAAGCAAAAGAAAAATTTTATGGTATATATTTTTTATATTCTATACCTTGTTATATCTAATGTAACTATTGAATATTTCAAATAAGGCGCTAATAATTTTTATACACGCTTTGATCAGAGTGACAATTGCTCAGCAAAACTGAGCTATACTATGACTAAGATGGTGTTGCTACTAAATTTTTGCAATTGTAAGGACAAATAATGTATTTTCCCCATACAAATTACATTTTAACATTAGTGACATTTGGGTGTAAAGTGTATGGCTCTAAAATTCTACGAATTACCAAATTCTAAATAATTTATTTTAGTTTTTTAATGATCAACGGACAAAGTGGAAAACATTTGCAGTTTTTTATTACTTATTGCTGAATTTTCATTCAAAGTTTGTGTCGAATAAAACTAATTATCTATTACTATATTAGGTATATAATGAGCATTGACAAATACGCAAAGTTACATTGTTACTTAATTAGCCAAACTAAAATATCAAAGAGATTTGTTAATGATGAGCATAAGACATAAATACAAACAATATTTACAGATAAACCATAATGTATCGGTGATGTAAATAATTGCCGAAGTCATTTGGTTCCTTAGTCTTATCAGTCAAGAAACAAATCCCTTGATCCGAAACAATAGAAATAGTCGTCATAATTGACCTTATAATTATTTTACATTTACTTTAAGAATAAACGTTTTAGTTTTATAGTTTGGATTTGTTAGTTTCCTGTTTAACGGATAATACAAAGAACCAATTAGAAAGTATATAATAATTGTAGACTTTGTTGCTTTTCAATTGATTCAAACAGCGAATAACCGAGTTATTAACAATAGTTTAGATCTCTACGCCTTATAACTGCTCTGATGCGAAACATATTACTGGAGCAAGTGGTTCACTAGCCAGATTAAATTTGATGTTATCAAGAATAAACTGTTGTCCACTCTTTTCAAATGAAAAATAACTGAATTGTAGCGTACTCTATGGACAGATAAGAAAGGTAAAAAAGTGATTGAACTTTAGTGCATTTCCAAGCCTAGTAAAAACAAAATAAGTTATCAAATTAGTTGCAGCACTACGACGTAACGGCTCAAATTTTTATGCACGGGAAGATAAATTTACAGTGATCTTATGAGTTTACGAAGTTTGATCAATTGTAACACGAGCGGGCGATGGAAAAAATGAAAATGAACGGGTGCTTTTTGTACAATTATTCGATTTGTCGCCTATGTCAACAGTTGCTCAAAAGCAATGCTCCACGACTCAAATTTATTATAAGTGATGGCCTCAAAGCCATCCTGTGAACTTTTAAATACAGATTTTAAAACTATACAGACTATTTTATAAAGCAACAGTTAAGATTCAAGTAAACTCTTCTCAACTGCTATTTATATCACGACACTCGTCTATTTACTCACAAAACCCTGATGAGGGTTTCTTGTAAAATATAGTTATTACATATATGCTGTCATATATTTCACATGAACCACACTAGACCCCTTGTTATTTCAAGTTTTTTCTTTTTCTTTGCTTCACTGTCGAAATCATTCAAACACTACACAAGACACTACCCACTTTTTAAGCGCACTGAATCTAGCAAGAAGGCAGTTACATAACAAAAGCCCTGAACGTAGCGTTGGTTCCCCTAAAAGAAAACACCAGATTTTGGTTTCCAGTGCGCTAAGCACATCACACGCTAGTAATGTAAGTCGGTTGTGCGAGTAATAGGCCGCCAAGCTTGCGATGAGCACAAGTGCAGGCTCACAGACAGTACCCGCACGCGATGCGATGTATTGTTCATATAGAGTAAATTATCATTAAAGAGAACAAAAGAAGCTTATAAATATTAGAAATCATATGCACATTTTAAATTAAAACAAAGAACGTCTGTGTTGCAAAACCTGCGTCAAGCTTATAACAAAGCAGCGATCAAACCGAAGACAGCAGCACCGGCGGCAATTGGAGCGTTGGCGGCAGCAGCGTCGGTGAATTCGGAGGTGGTGGCAGTGGAGGTTGGCTCAGCAGAGGTGGAGGTTTCAGAAGCGGTGGAAACAGAGGAGGACTCGGTGGTGGTGGAGGAGACTGGAGCAGCTGAAGAGGATGAGCCAGATGGGGTACCAATGACCTTGACTGAGATACAGCCGTCTGGAGCGCCAGAGGTGTAGTACATGAGCTCGTAGGAGGTAGCAGAGTAGTTGTATGGGTCGTTGGTGTTCTTACAAGCGTAGAAACCGTCAGCGGAGCCCTCGACTAGCAATTCGTTGTCTGAGTTGAAGGAGAAGGTCTTTTCGGAACCCGCAACAGTGAGGGCAACGTATTCGGAGTCGACAGAGAACTCTTGCACATAGGAGCCAGCGAATGGAATGCTCAAGACACCGGTGGAGGCGTCGTAGTTGACAGATTGGCCAGTGGCGGCAGTACCGAGGAAACCGTAGTTGATACCGGCACCTTCGTGGGGGAAACCAAGACTGTTGCCGTTGACTTCAGAGTTGTCGGAGGAGACACTCAAGTTGACGGAGTCAGCAGAGACAAGGGTAGCAGCGGCCAAAGCGAGAGTAATAAGAGAGAGCATTGTGTGTGTGTGTGTGTTTGATGGCTTCCTTTTCCTACATCCATCTCCTAGTGGTGAAACTTCGTTCTCTATTTATACCATCGGGGGTCTTGCTTGTTCCCGTTACGTAATTGCAGGACCTTAGTCTAAAAATAGCCCCATCATCGTCCTACCCTTCTTTTTTTACGCTGTCGTTTCTTTTTTCTGTGCTCTTTTCCATTTTGATGCGGCCAAGATGTCCGTTAGGATATAAGCGATGCAGGATGGAGATGAATGCGCTGGAGGATACTGCCGGAACGTGGGGGGAGAGTTGGCGACAACATTAGCCAGCACCAGAAGCGCTGCTTCGGCATGCTGGTGTTGTTGCTTCGCACGGGAAGAACGTGAGGCAAGAGAAGGCTCCCGTCACAACATTCCTAAACTCTCTGGGTTTCGAGGTAGAGAGGGTTTTTTTCAATAGGCACGTACCTGCATTTGCCAGTGTGAAAGTTTGCTGAGTAAGCTTGGGATGAACCCCGTACAGCTGTAGTTGCATAGTGTGTACGAGTGTCTAGCTTACGGAGCGTTTGCGGCAGCTGTGAACCAGCAGAAGGGCGACGAGAATTTTGGTTTGGCAACAACCAGCACCGCTGCTCTACTGCGCACATTGGAAATTGATATTGCTTGTGCGTTTCGAGCCACCATGCTGCGTTGCGTTTTTGTACCCTGCTGTATGACCTTTTCTATTTTTGTTTACATCATCACTGGAGCACCCGGGGGCACGAAAGTGTACTTTACCGTTTTGGGAATATGTCCCTTCCTGTTTCTGACAGCACGCGCGCAGAAGCTCTCGAAGAAGGTGTGGCTGGTGAGGGATCGTGCAGAAGAAAACGAGAGGTTAGCAGTAAAGGCAGGATATCGGGAGCGAGAGAGTAGTGGGTGCAAGCGGGTGGGCGATGTGTATGAGTGCAAACATGGAATAGAAATGCTGGCTTTGGCACGTCTCGATTCGCACCAAAGTCCCGGATTTATCAGAGCGTGCTCAGCACAGTTACATACACAAGACAGTGATTATGCACCAGAAGTGGCAATGTAGTGCTAGAGCAGCAGGTAACGCCAGTGGCGAGACCAACACCCACATGGTGGTGATCGTAATGCAGTAAAGAATTAAAAAAAAGAAGAGAAAAATAGCTAAGCGTTAATGCTGTTTCACAACACCAGTGGCATTGGCCTTGGACAAGATGTACTTCTTGTAAGCTTGGATGTCACCGTCGAATCTCTCAACCTTACCGTCCTCACTGACCCAGATCTCGTTACACACCTCGTTGATCATTGTCACATCGTGGGAGACCATGAGGACACCACCTTTGTAGTTCCGCAGTGCCTCGGAAAGTGCATCCAAACCAGACGTGTCCAAGTGATTGGACGGCTCGTCCATAATCAAGATATGCGGTTCAGTCAAACAGAGTGCCGCAAAGGCCACACGCGATTTCTGACCACCAGATAGCGACTGCATCTTCTGTAACGCCAAGGACCCCGTTATACCAAAGGACCCCAAGTGACGTCTGTATTCTTCGTCCGTCTTACCAGGATACTTGCTGGACATCCAACCCACAGCGTTCTGCGTGAGATCCATACCATCCACGTGGTGTTGTGCGAAGTATCCAATTCTTAGCTTGGAGTTTCTAGAAACGGATCCGTCCAATGGAATGTTGCCGCCCATGATGACCTTCAATAGCGTGGTCTTACCACAACCGTTGGCACCAACAAGCGCAATTCTAGAGTCCATTTGAATGTCAAGATCCACATGGTTCAACAATAGCTGATCTCTGCTGTATCCAAACGACACGTTGTTCAACTGGAGAACCGGTGGTGAGAGCTTTTCTGGATCCGGGAACTTGAATGTTATTTGTTTCTCTTCTTGTGGCGCTTCCAAAACCGGAAGTTTCTCAAGCTTTTTGATTCTCGATTGCGCTTCAGACGACTTGGCCGCATTATATCTAAACTTGTCAATAAACGCTTGCAAATGTTCCCTAATTTTCATTTGGTTTTCGTATTCTCTCTTTTGATTCTTCAATCTTTCTTCTCTTGTTGAGTAGAATGAATCAAAGTTTGATCCTCTATAATAATCCAATCTCTCAGAGTGTTGATGGATGATATCTGTGGCAACTTCGTTCAAAAATGATCTATCGTGCGAAACAACCAAAATTGTAGCTGGGTAACTCAATAAATAGTTGGCAAGGTATGTACTTGATGGAACATCCAACATATTAGTTGGTTCATCCAATAATAGTAAATCAGGTTTACAAAACAACGCTCTTGCCAATGACAATCTCATTCTCCAACCACCTGAAAAGGTTTTTGTTTCTCTATGTTGTGCTTCTGCACTGAAACCTAAACCATATAAAATTGAAGCAGCTCTACCTTCTGCCTTATCTGATTCCATTTCACCCAATTTTTCGTGAACTTCTTCTAATCTTGTTGTCAAATCGATTTGTTCATTTTCTAGTTTTTTCATTTCTAATGATTCTTCTTCAAATTCCTTTTTCAAGTTATCGATTTCATTAATTCTTTCTTCAATCTTTTGTTGTTCCATTAACAACTGCTTTCTCCAAACATCTGCATCTAAAACAGATTGAATCGCTGTGTTTTCGTCACCCCTTAATTCTTGTTCAACATGTAAAATTGTAATATGTTTTGGAATGTCTAGTTCTCTTCTAGATAGCGCCCTTAGCAAGGTAGACTTACCAATACCATTCTGACCAACTAAACCATATCTTCTACCATGGGCCAAGGTCAATGATGCATTGGATAAAATTCTTTGACCTTCACCAACATAAAGATCAAAAGTGTCAATTTTGATATCCTTAGATTTACCAGCAGCTGCACCAAATTCGATGGGGTTGACCTTCAAGAAAAAGTCATCATAATCTTCCTTGTTATTTTCATTGATCAACTTTGATGCCTCATACTGAACAAACTTGTTATTTCTCTTGGCAACCTTTTTAGCGATTTTGGCTTCTGCCTTCTGCAATTTCTTCTTATCAACTCTGGTTTCAATGGTTCTACCGGTGTGTTCAATGTCTGTAGCTTGTAGCATTGCCAATGACGAATCCATTTCTCTTTGCTTCGAGTTGATTAAAGAAATATCCAACAATCTTTTTGACGTATCACCCGTAATCTCCAATTTGGCCATGTTACCACTCAATTGCTTTTCAAGAGACTCCTTTATCTTTGCAGCAAGTGTGTCAACCTTTTTAAGATCACCTCCTGCACTAGTCAAAAGCTCTTTCAAAAATGTAACTTCACTTGAGATATCCAGCTGCTGTGACAAGACAGCATCCTCTGTTGAGTGGCTAAGATGGTTAATATAACCAACCGCATAGTCTGCAACTACGGAATCAATCGATGGGACCGCTTGTCTTACTTGCAACCCTAAATTTGACATTATATACAGTTCTAATCAATAGACATATATTAGTAAAGAATGAAAATTTTTTTTGCCAAACTTTTGACGGAATTTTGCTCATGAGAGTGAATGCATACTCTAGTAACTCCAATAGTAGTTTCAATGCGATCAAAGAGATGTTCAACCGATAACACATTAACCTTTTTTTTAGTTTTTCAATTATTTCCCCAAAATTACTAACTAAAAATGTATATTACTAATCTCTAATGCATTGCTCTGAAGCAAACTTTATAAAATTTTGTTGACTATATGTATATATATATCATATCCATGATTGCATGTATTCATACCTTTTGCAGTATAACACACTATTAAAGTTCCAAATTAGCCCTTGCTTTAGAATTATTCATATTTTCTAATCCAAACAGGTCTCTATTGAAAAGGTTATCCGTTTCGTCTTCAGCAAACTCTTCTCCCTCATCTGGCCCATACTCTTGGTCATACCAGTCTTCATTGATGTCATGCTCGTCATACTCATCCATGAGTTCCTTTATTCTTTCATCTTCATTTACTATCACCTTATCAGATTTGACGTCATCATCTGCCTTATCCTTGTAATATCGTATGGAAACATTAAACGAAAACGCTGAATCTATTGACTCATTGTCTGAATCGTATGTGATGTCTCCCTTGCTATCGTTATGACTCGTATCTTGCTTTTTAGCCCCATTATTTACTGGAGACCCCCAAACGTGCTTGACAGTCCCTTGAATAGTAGACGTTTTTTCAAGGTTTGGCGTCACTTGGAACGGCTGCCGCAGATCTGGAAGTGATCTACGTCCTTTGAGAAACTGTTTAAACTTCATCAGCGGTGATTGCGCCTTCAATTCAACATTTACCATCATTAATTTTATACAGATATTGATACTATCTCATGGCTTTAAAAGAGAAAAATTTTGGGCATATTTTTATCCTCATGGTAAGCACATCCTAATCGGGCTTTTTTACTTAGTTAGGAGATAGCTAGGAGATTGCTGTTGAGATGTATCTGGTGCGTTTCCTAAAATGGATACATAGAGGAAAGCATTAAATTGATCGCAGTCATAGTGTACACACTTTCTTTCTTCTCTTTCCATCAAAATGAAATTCCAGTTGCCTTATAGGCCAAATAAAAAACGTCAAATACTAATTTAGTCATATTTATGAACATATAAATATATATATATAAGTTGATATATAGTTTCATTAGAAGGAAAGGTAAGCTTACTCACATAGTTGCTATAGAATAAACCATGTTCTCATCCTTTCGTTTCCCATATCTATGTTATCTCAAAATTCCACAGTTATTTCTTCTTCAACATAACTTGGTAACCACCTAAACTTAACTTTTCATTCCTTTCAACAACGCTGTTAATCTTATCAGCGAAATTCTTGATGATTTCATTCATACCTCTATTCTTGGCGCGGAAAACAACATAAGTTTCGTTGTTTGACTTGAACTGCAAGGCGGCATTGACCTCCTCCTTAGAAATAATACCAGCAACAATACTAGTAACCTCATCAGTATCTAATTCAAATCTTGCGCTTAATCTATTAATTGGATAAGATTTCAAAATACCTGATTCACAATAAATCCATGTTCTTAATGTTGATTTTTTAACGGTGTCTTCTAACATCTTTAAAATTTTATTGGCTTTATCTTCAGGTGTCAATTCAAGACCTGGCATCATACCCCAAATGTTAAGCTCTCTAAATCCCTCCATAACATTCTTCCAATCACCTTTAATGAACTCTAATGCTGCAAGAATAACACTATCACGTGCATCTTCGGCAGGCCCTCTGAAATATTGTCTTACAGCATATTCTAAAACTCTTCTGAATGTTTTACTACCACCGGTTCTTTTACTTTGTTGTAATTGAATTAATATTTCTTGATTATCACCAATGGTTCCCTGATAACAACCAAGTGCCATTAATGGAATTTCAATCAAAACAGATGTAATGTAGTAAACTGTTTCTAGTAATTGAATATTGATATGCATATGAAACGGAACGTGTCTTTCGCCTCCAATTGTAATAGTTTCACCATCAGCTGTTAATGCTTGAACAGTTTGAGATGATCCTCCCCTATTAATACTTTGACCTAAAACTTCCCTGACTCTGGCGCTTGTTGCAACTTCTGTCAAAATTGATCTTGCTTCTTCAATTTGTCCATTTCTAAAAGCTGCCAAACCTAATTGGGCAACAGCTCTGTTGAAGAGTACCTGAATTGAAACTTCAGCAGATTGAACAACAGCTTGAACGTGGGTAAGATGAAGAATTTCTCTAGCACGGTAGAATTGGTCACATGCAGCATAATAGTATGATTGCATTAATGCAGCACGCTTACGTTGTGATCCTGATCCATGGTTGGAGTATTCGTAAACATGTGCACATAATAAATCAATTAATTCATTGGTACTTTGAACATCAGCTTCATTACTAGTAATCTTTGCAACACTTTCACAATTTTCAATTGATAGTAAATTCCATGCATTCAATTCTGAAAGAATAATTAAGTTAATTGGCTTGTAGTAAATGAAATCCAATCTACGAATAATTAAACGTGTCAATTGATCACCTTCTAGTTCACCCAATGCTTTAGTTGATAAAATTCTTGAATAATAAACTTGACCTCTGACAATTAATGAGTAAACCTTGCTTTCATCTTTTAATCTTGAAATGTATTCATTAGAGTTTGGATCAATATGAAGTAAGTGAGAGTTCAATTCATCTGCTAATCTTTCAATCAGTGAAGCAATTGATCCAACAATTTTTCTTCTCCCTTCGGAATCTTTTGATGGTGGCGAAGTTATGTCTTCATTTCCAGAAGCTGCTTCAGTAATAACATATTCCTCATCAGAGTCTAATAGATCTAAAATTTGAATAACTTCGTTGAATGAGGAAGTCCAGGCATCCAATGGCATGAATGATGCCTTTGAGTGCAGGTCAAATCTAATTGATAGTAGCAGCATGTAAATGGTGATTTTTTCGTAAGTTGTCTTTGCTTCTTTAACAAGTAATTCCAATTCTGTAATTTGTTCCTTATGGTCAATGTTCTTCTTACCACGAGTTTCTAAGATGGATAAAACGATGGTAAAGACAGCAGAGGAAGAACCTTGCGCATTCGCGTTGGCTTTTTGATCGTTCTCGTCTGAGACATTCAATGAGTTGGAAGATTCATCATTTTCAACGGCAAATGCAGATGGATCCTCTCTGTATTTTTCGACTTGTTCTGCATAAACTTTAACTTCCTTTTTAACTTTTTGTTTGACAATGTTCAAGTTCTTTGATTGAGATGGTGAAAGTAGCTTTAATGATTCTTTACTTTGATTAGCAACAGCATCTTCAATAAGAGAAAGCACCTTGATGTAGTCTTTTGGAATTGGAATTTGGTATTGCTGGTGTTTTGGAATCAACTTCATTAATTTATCAAGCTCACTAGATAATTTGATCCATTCTTCCACCATGCTAAATGTTTCAAGTTGGTCAACCAACGCTTCAATTTCATCAAGATACTTGTCCTTAGCGGATTTGACCACCTTCTTCTCATCTTCACTGTCACTGTCGTCGTTACCACCCTTGAGGAAATCCTTCTTAAGGAAATAATCACGGCCCTTTGGCGCTTCATCGTCCGAGTCTGAATCTGAAGACGACCCCCAGTCTTCACTTTCGTTATCATCGTCGTCCTCATCGTTATCTGAGTCGCTGTAATCGTCTGACTCGGTCTTGCCAGCTTTTGGCGTTTCACTCTCTTCTTCTGAATCAACAAGCTCTTCTTCATCTGATGAAGAGTCACCTGCAACTTCTAAAAATACCTGGTGACGTTCGTCATCAGAGTAATAAAGAATCTCTTCGTCACTTGAGTCCTCTATGTCATATGAACTACTGAAAAAAGTGGACATCTTGTGCTTTCTCTTATAATGAACAACTTCTTATTTTATAAAGTGAAAAAAAATTTTTCAACGAGAAAATTCCCAACGCAGAAGGCGAAGAGAAAAATGTCCAGAAAAGTAATTGGCTCAGCATCTAGATACCAATCTCAATCTCTTTCAATTCGTTGAACTTAGAAAAGCATAACCAAAGGAAAAATCTGCTTCGAACAAATGATAGGATTTAATAAATAGATAGATATAAATAAAGTCAATAAACTAAGAAAAGAAAAACAAACAAGTAAGAAGATAATATTACCATTTTTTCCTGCAAGTTTAGTTTCTTAACTTGACACCAGATCCAGAGCCACCGATTTCACTGATCAGAGTAACTTGACACACCTTTCCACGCCATGCCTTACCATATGAAACACCCAAAACTTTCTCCTTTACAATTTCGTCGCCACGCAGCAGTGGACGGAAGTCACCTGCACAAATTTCAAACTCTGATCTGTCAAGATAGCAATCAAAGTCAATGGATATCGCATCAGTTGCAATAGAATCAGACTTTGCCTGAATCTTACGTGCTTGATCTGCTCTAGGACCTGTTGAGAGAATTGTCAAAAATTCATTTGCAAAATGAGACGATAGCAAATAGTTTTTGGCCTTAAATGCTTGTGTCATGGCAACTTGAAGGGCATTCAATCTATGTGCAGGCTGTAAATCAACAGATGCAAAATAGGAAGCCAATTCCAAATTTCTTTTAACTTCAGTAGGTGCTAATGTACGTCTCTTAAGCTCAATCTGTAAACCAAGAATGTACTCTCTACAAATACCTAAAACTTCATGACATTTTTCTTCATCCTCTTCGTTATTAGCAACTAGAGTAATAACGATATATAGGGTCTTCCTGAAAATTTCAATTGCTTCTTCTAATTTATTGCTTTTAAACAGTTTGAACCCTTCTTGAATAAAATCATCTAACAAATCAAACCCTGGAATTAGTCCAACCTTTTTACCAGCAGACTCGAAAACTTCCGAATCTCTGATGTAAGATGGCAAATTACTCTTCGCCTCATCAAACCATGGAATCTCTAACTTTGAAGCTTGATAAATTTCCATAAATCTTGATCTCAAAGGCTCAAATTTAATGATACCAGCTTGCTTGTTCAAGATACCTGCTGCAACGTCAAACTTCCCAACAGAGATAAAACCAGCTGCAGTTTTGGAATTTTTAACCCATTCCTTTAATTCAGTTGGGAGAGCACCTGTGTCACCGATATCTACGGTTTCTTCAGGTTGATCTAGTTCAACCTCCAAATCTTCGTCACCTAGATCCCATGCATCCTCTTCATCTTCTTCAACAGGTTCCTCGTCAATGAATCCTGCATCTTCGTACAGTTCCTTTTCATTCTCATTAATCGCATGATGTTGGGTACTTGATTCATCTTCTAATGTAAGACCTTCTATATTGCCGGTAATCGCTTGTTCAAAAAATGAAGCTTCTGCACTCTTTAGTTCCCATGACGAAATTGCACCATCAATCGGTTGAGGTATGCTGGTCACTGACTTTTTAATAGTTGGTAATTCAATCTTTGACTCATCAATATTTGATTCAGCAATAATGCTTTCAGCAAAATCATCCAAGCCATTTTGCTTTGCTGTAACATATGCTAAAGGCTGTAAACCACTTGCAATTAAAATTTGAATTTTCTTTTCAATATCATTTAGGTATATTGAGTTAGTGTAAAGAGAGCCTAAATCACCTCTTGACTCAGCAATCTGTGACATTTTAGTGAGCTTTTCAACATTACCAGTTGTTAAATAAAGGAACGACAATTTATCAAGTAAATGTAATTGTTGATAAACTAACTCAACGATTTCAATATTACCTTGAGCTAAAGCTTCTTTACCTAATTGTTCCCAAGTTGGTTTATTTTTAATCTTTTGAGCTTCAGCAAGCGCAATATTCAAATTGTGACATTCGATTGCTAATTCAAATCTTGTTTCAGAATCTTGGACAAATTGAAGTGCTATTTCTGGGTAACCCTTTTGTTGTAAGTAAGAAATGACATTCTCACCAACAAGGTTTGAATTTTTAACAATTCTGAGTACTTCCTTAAAGTTCTTGTTGATAAGAGCCTTTTTAAATCTATATTCAGTAGGATCAATGACAACATCTTCAACTTCACCCTTTCTATTCAAGCAGTAACAATGGGTACCAAGAACCTTCGAAATATAAAGAGTATTTTCCAAGGTCTTCAAAGTACCGGTATCACCATTCAATAAAACATATTTAATATGATTCAAAGTTGAATATATCAAAACACCAGTTTCATCCCAGGCTGCTGATTTGACTCTAATTGTTTCGTGCATTGACAAAACACCATCTAAATTCTTTTTTGCGATTGTGATTGTATGCTTTGATAATAAAGCAATATATTGATGATCTGGAGACCAAGAGCAGTATTTGACACTTGAAACACCTAAAGAATTAACAGATTTCTTTTGTTGAACATCGAATAACTCAACTTTTTGAGATTTAATGAGTAAAATGTTACCAGGAGTTGCAGGTAAAATATCCTTTACATCATTGTCTAAAGTTATCACCTTTGTAACTTTGTTATTCAAGTCACGAACTTCTAAAGTATGCGAAGATTTAATGAATGTAACAAATCTATTTCTAGCAATGAAATAGGCTGAATTTGCTTGACCCTCACCTTTTGAGCTTGGTTGAAGCGCACCAACAATTTCCTTCGATAAAACAAAATAAGAGTACTTACCATTATCCTTTTCACCAGATTGAATCAAAATCGAATTCTCAGAAGGATTGTGACTGATATTTCTAATTTTATTCCATTTGATTGCAGCATCCTTCAAAGATATCATAGGTAAAGAAACATTCTTTGATTGAAAATCAAATTTCTGTAACTGAGTTTCATTATTAATGAAAAATAATTCATCGTTACTGATAACCGAAGCAGGTCTTTCTCTATCGAGCTTGAAAACCATTACACCAGAGTCATGACAGGCTGCAAACAAATTCATTGAAGGGTGTGCTTTGATCATCCAAAATCTATCGTTATCTCTCTTAAATTGTTTAACAGGAGTTCTATTATTGAGATCCCATGTTCTGATCGTTTTGTCTTCACCAACGGAAATAATAAGAGGCTCTGAAGGATGGAATAAAACAGAGGTTACATTATTTGTATGACCTCTACAACCATCAACTTCCCAAGCCCTAGTATCTGACATTCTCCAAACCTTGATTGATCTGTCGTCACCACCTGAGACAATTAAAGGCAATTCATGATGAAAAGAAGCCCAGTTGACACCTTTATCATGTCCTTCTAGGACGTACTTGACAACGGCATCAGTGTTACCAAAAATGTCTTGTTGAGGAGGTTGCATTCCTAAGCTTTGATTTCCACCGTACTGAGAGCCTTTGAAGTATGGGTCGTCATAACTGCTGCTGAAACCATTGCTGCCAGGACCACCGTAAGAACTTTGGTTACCTGAAGGAGCTGAATGTTTTTGGATCAATGATGAAATATCCCACACTCTGACGGTTTGATCTAAAGAAGCTGAAACAATAAGGTTTTGTTTTGGATGAAACTGTGCACTCATGACATAATGATTGTGACCTGTTAAACAAGCAATCTCCTTTCTATTTTGCCAATTCCAAATTCTGATGGTTTGATCGTCTGAACAAGAAAGAATCCAAGGCAACTCATGGTGAAATTGCACGTTTCTAACATAATCCAAATGACCGTTCAACGTAAACATGCATTTTCTAGTTTGTGTAGACCATACCTTAATTGTGTAATCATCACCACCGGACACAAAGATTGGCTGGGTAGGATGGAAATCAACTGAACGGACTGGTCCCTCATGATCTTCAAACCTTTCAATCAGTGTACCCATTCTGTAGTCCCAAAGCTGAATTGTAGACGAATGAAGTGATACAAGAATCCATGGTCTTCTAGGGTGAAACGCCACGCCTTTTGCCCTAGAAGACTTGGACTCAAATTTAGTTAGCATCTTCATATCGTTCTATACTCTATTGACAATACTATGATTTCTTCCTCTTGTTGTTGTAGAAGGTGAGGTGGACAATTTTTTGCCCTCCAAAAAAGGGCGCCTATAGTGCTCAGCACTGAAGCTAGGGGTTACCCGGATTTTGTGTAGTTGTTCATTAATTACATTTATAAAAAAAGTGATATAGAGATGTTATAGACGTTGACGCTTTACAGGCCGGCTATCTTCAGCATCAGTTTGTGTTTGTATTTGGTCGTTTGCCATTTTCAAAAATTGTTTTAAAAGTAGTAAAAACTGATCGATATCATAACCAATTATTTCAGTTGGAATGGAAGACTTGATTCGTCTTATTGTTTCCAGATGATACTTGTGGTCTTTTCGTGACCTGGCTTTTTTTGCAGGGGTATTAATTAGCCTCCATTGAAGGTCCAAAAATTCAAACAAATGGTTCAAGCAGTTTAGCTCGAATTTGTCACCAATGACCAAGTCTTGACTATTTTGAATGATAGAGTATGCAAATAACCATATGAAGGCAAGAAAATTCGGAAATTTGAACTGCTCACCAACTTTTGTTTCTAGCTCTAGCTGGTACGTGCTTAAATGGTTTTCCAAGCTTATCAAGTTGAGAAAATTACCACCAAACACCAAGCTGTCCTCCAAGGTTATGACGGCATGGATCCAGCCACTTGGCAACAAAAGTAAATCACCCTCATTGACATCCACAATGAGTCCATTATTAATGTAACTGTCCGGTACACTTTGATCAAGTTTTAGGTTTCTGATTTCGCTGGGCTTTAAATCTGGAATTAAATCTGGTAGCCAAGTTTCGTTCTGGTTCGATGAAAGACACCAATTTTTGTAAATTTTCAAGTTCCGCTTTAAAGGTGGAATAAGAATAAATCTCTTTGATCCTTTGATCGGAGAGTAGTACACCGAAGTGGCCGCAAAGTCAATGTGAAAATCTGTTAAACAGCCTTTTACGGACATCAAAATGTATTTCTGAATATTTGGACACTCGATAGCATGTTTAGCCAAATTGTCGTTTAGCACTTTATTGTCGAATAAATTGCAAACCAAATCCAAATCTCTAACTATTTTTGGTATCCTAACCATTTTACCTAACTCAGTATCTGAAAATTCCAATGAAATAACATTAAGTATTTTATCTTTCTCCAACGAATTGAAGTAGTCCTTCCATTGACTCATATCCCATTTTTTCAAATTGTTATTTTGCGTCATGGTATTCATAATTGGTACTTCATGATCGGCTCCAATGAGTTCAGTGAGTTTATCAATATTCAAGTTTGGAATTTCAAAGTCCAGCTGGATGTTTTTGTTGTAGCTCTCCACAATATTAGGATTTGCATTCGGAATTAGTATTGGTTTTGTAAGCTTGCTTCCGTCAATTAAAGCTTTTAAGTCGTTATCGGTGAATACTTTGTTCTCTGCTTCCACTCTGATATACTTGATTTCGCCTTTGTCGCAATCAATGGGATTAAAAGCATTAAATTGGTCCCAGTGATGGTGTACGTTCTTCTCCCTAAACTTCGCTTCATTTAATGCCGCATAATCTATCTTCACTCTCTTCCTGCTTGACCTTCTTTCCATTTGGATATACACATGTAGATCATGTCATGAACGAGAAAAGGTGAGAACATTTTTGTTTTAGGATAAATTGATGAATATAATTAAACTTGAGCAAGTACCCCTCCCTGAGTTAATGAGAAGCCGAGATTTAGTATAAGATGGTCGATAGAATACTTTACCAACCAGCATGTTCTTTAAGTAAAAAAGGAGGATTTAAAAGCCACTACCTGTTAAAAAATTAGTTAAAGGCGTAATTTTTGTCACTGCTGATCCAGCTCTTATTTCAACGACACTGTCAACAATACAGTAATACAATGCAATATATATATACAACATTAGATAATGCTTAAATTTAACTCTACTTCATTTTTGTTAAAATTAAATTTCATGTTTATTGAGAAGTGAAAATTTTTGATGAGGTTAACACACTTACTAATCTGCCTTATTAGCTATAAAATGAACAACAGCGCAGCTAAGAACGTGTTGAACAGTGTTTCACAACTCTCACAATTAACGGAAAAGGTGACAGTACATAGAGCGTTTGTACCAACGTTCAAGGCGTCGTATGCAAGCTCAGACTCAAAGACAACATATTCTCCATTTGACTTTTCTATTGCGTCTCAAAGATACCAAAATAAGATCAACAAGGCAACTCGTTTGCAAAAGATGAAGACGTCAGCATTCAATGCACCAGAGGTGAATCCGCTTGATTTTTATATCATGCCCCACCTATTGTCACCATATATGTCACAGTCGGGAGCTATTTTGCATAGAGACATCACAGGATTGAACGCCAAGAAACAAAAATCTATGACAAAAGCCATTAAAAGAGCCAGGGCATTTGGATTACTGAGTAGTGTCGCACAGGATATTTCTACATTTGAGAAGAGAGGTTCTTCTTTATAAAATCTTATAAACCTTGTATATAATGGTTTTTAAAACCCATGAAATTGACAGTAAACGTCGGTGCCCATTTTGTGGATTGATTGTAAACGAATGTCACCACCAAAAAGCTTACAGTACGTCAAACTTAACGGTAATCCATATCCCATACCAGCGATCATTTTAGAATTGACAACAGAGGAGGTATCATTAGCGTCTGAAAATGACGAGTTCACAGTGGTAAATGAATAGTCCCAGAGATGAGAAGTGAGATCTGGGTGGATACCTAAACCATGATCGGATATCTTAACTTGTAAAATCTTGGTTGCATCTTCCTTTTGTAAAATGGTGAGTAATATGTCGATTGGTTTGTTGATGTTATTTTCAATTGTGGCCCTCGTACTATTCTTAAGTAGTTCTTGTAGCACATACTGAATGTGATTGTCAATATAAGGGAATATTAGAGCGCCTTTTGCAGGGGCTTCAAAAGTGAACTGATCCGGGGTCTTGATAATAGATTTGATATTATATTTCGGTATTTCACCATACTTTAGCAAAGACATATCGTTCACGAATTGAATGGCTTCGTTCAAAATTGATAGGATGTTCAAGTTTTTATTAACAATACCTTCGTTTTTCGTGGATAAAGATATGTGGTTGTTGCAGATCAACTGCATAAGAATTCTTTCTTTTAAATGTTCATTTAAAAACACCTTTTGATTAAAATTAATATACTTATTAGTTTCTTTAATGCCCTCGTTGATTTCCACTATGTTATCGTGATGAATATCCATGATCCTTTTCAATATCACAACAAATGACTCATTGTTTTCATTTGTTATCTTGAAATCTTTGAGCTGCTTGGCATTTGAGACTTCACTCTGGAACTGTGAGGTGAATTCGAGTAAAATCTTCAATGAATTAGCATACGAGTTCCAGATCGTAGTCCAATGTGGATTGATCATTATACCAAATGGGATGCCATTAAAAATCTGTAACCTCTTGCATAGCAAGATCAGCAGCGACTCGTACGTCTGGCTGCCCGATTGCAATAGCTGTGTTTGGTCAGAATAATTTAGCAGCTTTTGAGTGTTTGGTAATGGAAATTGACTGACTTCCTTGATGCATTTACTTAGCATTAACCTTGTTAGAAAGCGGTCGGATGCAAAAGCAGTGAAGTAACGTCGAATAGTAACCATTATGATACCAACAAATATATGTTATGAAAGAAGTGACGATAGAATATTATGATACAGTTAAAGGTACTAATACTTAAAATAAATTAAAGGTATAAAACTAGTATGTATAGGAGAAAAAATAAATTTTAATAGTGTAAGAAAGAACAATATAGGTTGGGATTTGTTGTAGTCATTAAAAAATCATTATAGTCATCATCATCACATTGTACAATTATTTAAGTTTGCTGCCCCACACAGGTAATGGTAAAGCGGTGACAGTAACATAAGAGTTTTGTTTTGTGCTCAAACCGGCGTAAGCGTTGTACCAGGCGATGAAGGCCACAATAACACCCACGATACCACCCGCCTTGGTACAGTTAGTGGAATCTGCCAACTTACCTAAGGTGAGCAACAAGAAAGTCACACTCAAGAGGAAGAACAAGGAGAAGAAGGCCAAAGTGGATTTCATTGTGCACAATGTCAACATTGATGTGAAAATGGTCCAGCCAAGCAAATAGAAGCCCACAGCATTACGCAACTCCACTGGGTCGTCGTAGGAAGCGGCGATGTTGAACCAAGGGATGAAGATGGCACCAAAGGACATCCAGAAACCACCGTAGGACGAGAGAGCCAAGGCACCGAAGGTGTTTTCAATGGACATCTCCCACATACCAGCTAGCAATTGGACAAAGCCGCCGTAGAAACATGCTAATCCAATAACAATGCCGTCGTTTTTGACACCCATGGCACCCGCGTTGATGAGCGATAGCACAAAGGTGGTCAAGGCGAAGGCACTAAGTCCCAAAGGCGCTGGGTTCGCAAACTTGTGGACTGATGGCGCAGCGTAACCTGGGTTCAACGTACCACCGAACGCTGTCATAAGCTCCTCTCTGGCAAACTTCTTGTTGCCAAGATACACGTAGTTACCGTCGTGAGAGGTGGACACCTTTGAGATGATGTGGCTGTTTGAGTCGTTGCCGCTGTTGTTGGAATACAGGCCAATTGGTGCTGATTCAAGGTGCTCGTCTGGGGTGAGCTGCTTTTCGATGTCGTTTACCATTCTTGTTGTGATTTGTTGTTGTAGTGATGTTTCCAATCTATCGTGGATCCCAATTCAAGGGTCTTAACCATCTCTATATATACCCTTTCTGTATTTTTTGCCTCCCAACCATACCATCACTATATCTCCGCCTTTGCAAATCTCCTCTTTGGCTACTTTCCTTTCACCGTCAGCTTCTAACCGATCATCGTTCATCTGCTATTATCGTGGACTCCTATTATCTCCCTCACCCAACAATAACAAGCTACATCTCCACATTATTGTAGTCGGTCCTTCGGAGTCGGACTCCAACTCCGAGGCTACTAGCGAACCTGCCCACATAGGGCTGCTCAGCGCCAAAAACTAAGGCGGAGAAATTTCAATTGGACGGAGACCAAGAAGCTCAGCGGGCAAATGCGTTCTACAGAAGCGGAGAAGCTGGGGGCAACGAACGCTCTTCCACACAACTAGCGTGCAAGTAAGGTAAGTAAGCGGAGATACGCGGGAGGAAGGAAGTGAAGGAAAGTAGCGTTGAGGCAAGAGGAGACATAGCTGAGGCTGTCGCTTACTTTGTGTTTGGTGCTATCGTTAGGACAACAAAAGCGCACCTCCATGGGTCCTTGCTGGGTTAAATGTCGTAGCTCTCTAAAATTAGCGAATTGTAGTCCATGGTAGGTATATTTTCATGTGGGCTGGCCGCCACCTACACCTATAGCTGGCGTTAACGCGACAGCCAATAAGACAAGATTGTTTGCAAAAAATAGAGGCCCGAGGTGAGAGCGCAAGCAATGCGAACAAAGTCTCGATAGATACAAAATTTGCCAGTTTTGGGTAAGTGACACATCACGGTATTTGTGGCTCATTACCTTCCAATCACACTCCTATAGTGCACTGGGCGCGAGGGCTTAGAATGATTATCTTATATAGCAGCGTTCCAGCATTACCCCACAAGATGCCCGTGCGCAGGGGGCGTTTCCAAGAGACTGTAGAGGTGCAAACTGCAGTCAGCCTTACATCCCGCCAGTTGGGACAAACTTTTGATGAGCGCACAAGCTGAAGGTGTGGGTTGAGCTACGTGGTGTCGGGGTCTCGCTTCACAATTTAAATGTAAATGGTTTAGACGTGATTCTAGTAGAAACACTTGAAGCGGACGAATCTTAATTACCCAATTAGCAAAATGGGGTTGCCGGCCTAACACTCTAGGATTTTGGCCTATTGCCTTCACAGTAGAATAGTCAACAAAATACTTTACGCGAGCACCAAGATAAACCACACACCTGGTTGGCACCCCAGCTACAAAGATGGACAGTATTAGTAGAAGACATAATCAAGCGCAACCACACACATTTTCGGATAATTTGATGCATAGCATCGGAAACCTTAACAAAAACACTGCTGCCGGAGCCTGGTGTATCGAAAAGCATCATAAACGGCCTAAACAAGCTTATACCTTTTCATTGCCTTCTGGCCATACACCGACTTGTCAAGCGCAGAATAAAGGTGGAACAGCTTTATTGAATTCTCGTTTTTGTTTTTGTAAAGCCGGTAGTTCTTGCTCTCCAGATCGTCCAGTTTGGAGTTGTTAACTTCGTTGTAGTTGATAAAATCAAGAATGTAGAACCTTTCTTGGTCGACGCTGCCATTGTCAGCATCATTGTTGACGTTACATGAATTGGCCGAGTTCCCTTTTTGCTCTTTGTCAATACCACCATTATTCCCATTATTGGTGGTCCAGTAATTCAACACACAGTTTTCAACAATATCGCCCCATTTAGAGCAAAAGTAATCAACCCCCATTCTGTGCTGAAGGACTGATTTTATGAGAGGCCCGTCAATACAGCTGCTCAAATCAGGCTTGGTATTCAAAACAGCTGTTAAAGCTTTTTCACCATACTTGTCAACAACCTTCGAGACAACAGTTTCTGCTCTGATCTTAAAATTCCTCTCATAAAATGAATTGTAAATTTGTCTCATTAAAATTGTTATACTCCACTGGAATAGCGTGTAGTCCTTAAATACATCATTGTCATCAGCATCATTCAAAATCAACTTTTCGATTCTTTGGATGCATTTCATTCTAACTTTATATGTTCCAATAGAAATCCACTTACCAAAAAGTACCCTAATCAACCCACTTATCCTCAGATCAAGAAATCTTATGAACAAACAAACTAGTTCTTCTTCTTTATCGAAACCTCCATCAATTTTGGTAAACCCTATTTTGATCAAATTTTCAATGAATCCAGTTTTTTCAATAATATTAACACCTTGAACATTACTTGTAAAAAGACAAATCATTTTAATACAACCAATCTCGTATTCGTTGTTAAGTAAATATTCTTTTTTATTGCTGTGTTTATTGTTATTCAAAAAATCAAGAACTTGTTTGAAAAGTCCTTCAAAAATCATACTCATTTTTAGAATCTCAACACCGTTTTCTTTATTAAGCATCAATTTAATCAATTCAATACCGTTCAAAAGGTAATTTTCAATTAGTTTCTTATCCTTTTTTTTTATGTTGGAGAATAATAACGATAGCTGGTAATAAATATTTTCATTATCATTTTCGTCATCGTCTTCTTCATTAACACCTCCACTATTGTGCTTGATTTCAATTGGATTATAAATTGAAAGTAGCCTTTTGAAAAATTTAGTGGTTTTAACAGTCTCATCAAAGGCTTTCTCTTGCCATAATATTGATGTTAATAACAAATTTATAATTTCCCATGACCATTCTTTACAATTTTTGGTGGTCAAAACATGACTTAATTGCAAAATTGACTTCAAGTCACAATTAAATTTACTTAGCTCATAATTTTTTAAATATTTAACTATATTGTTAGAGTCGAACCTTGTTATTAGACCATCACCAATACACGTTAAATCTATTCCAAGTGAATTTATCAAACTTGATGGTATATAGGCATTTTTAGCTGAAAAATTATCATCTTCTTCGTCATAACTTTTGAATGTTTCATAATTTCTCTCATCTAATTTAAGGTGCCTTTTCAATTCTTTTTCGATCAGATTGTTGATTTTGAAATCAATTTTAATCAATTCCATTTCATCTCTTTCAAATAATTTGCTTCGTAAATAAGTTATTTCACTAATTAATAGAATAATTCTTTTTTTAAATTTTTTTTCATGATCATTCAGGGATTCATAAATGGTGATCAACACTGAATTGATCTGACATTCTTCACATCCCTTTAACATTTTTTTTATTAATTTGACAACGTAATCATTTTCTATAATGGGACAGCTCCTTCCATTGAATTTAACTTTGGCCACTTCATTCATAGTTTTGTTGCTCAAAATTAGCTTTTCCCACAAAAATATTTCGTCATAATTATCTTGACCCCAGCCAATTGTTAGTTTTCTGATTTTTAGACCATTGGATATTATACCAATAACACTATTCTTAACTATTGAGGATTCGTTGTAAAGACCTCCGTTTATTAACATTTTAAAATATTTATAATCATTATCAAGAAAAAGATTCAATCCTCGTTCGCTTCTCATTATTTTGCATATAATGTCTCCAATGTGTAACATTCTTCTTTGAAGTGCTAAATGATTATGCTGAAAATTTGCATTCAAGTTAGCATCAATCATGTTGCTAATTAAAAGTGGTATAAAATCTTCCTTTTCCAATAACAAATATAAATCTTTATCTTCAATATATTTTAATACTAATGGTAACGAAATGGTTTTAATGTCTCTTGTTGAAATGTTACTTGTTGTTGTTAGGTATGGAGGATCAATTAACGTCTGAATTGTTAGCTTTAAAAATTTATACTGAAAACCAATCTCTGGACTAATTAAGCAAATTTCGCAGCTTAATTCAATTAAATCTATGATTTTTATTATTTCAACATTTGTGATATTATTTATGCAATAATCATATGTCTTTACTATTTGCTTAACGATATCTTCACTTAAAATTTCGAATGCATATTTTTCAATAACAATTCTGAGCAACCTTAAACACTCATTAAATTCTCTACCATTAATATTTTTTAATGCTAAGATGATATGAGATTTAACAACTTCAACGAGTTCCTTACTCAAGTGTGTAAATGTTAAAATTCTTAGTGCACATGCTTTGACCTGAGAAAATTCAGATTTGAATAACTGTTCAATGCTTTTCCGACTGTCCTCTTCAAGAAGATAACTCTTACTATTTTCTAATTTAGTAATAAGCTGGTTTGTTATGTTGACTTGTTCAATTGGATTAACACAGAATTTTAACCTTTCAATTGAATCTAACACTAGCTCTCCATCAATTTCAATATCTAAAATATCGTCAACATTAGACCTAGTTTTAGCCCGTGCTTTTCGCTTACTATCTAGCATACTTTTTAACTGTATCTTAAGCTGAATTTGTCTAATGCTATCTTTGCAATTTGCTATTTCTTTTTGTGTTTGGGGTTTATTATTGGTATTGATCCCAGGGTTACTCAACATTTTCAAAGCTCCATCTAACAGTCGCTTCTGTCGGTTCAATGACCTCTTCAATTCATCAAATTCTGTCATTATTAGTAATACATATATCCAATTACACTTTCATTTATTTATCTGTTTATATAATCATCTTGATAAAAGCAAAAAAAAAAAAACTATTTTTCATTGAATTGTATTTTAAGTCTAATCACTTTCTATATTTAAAGAAAATACACAGACACACAATGTGATTTCTATAAAAATTATGAATTTGCAGCTATTTTAAGATCTTAGCGTACTGTTCTTGTAATCCCCTAATACCTTTGTTCAGATTCAAGATAATAAATCTATGGGTCAATTGTGGAAACTTATCTCTATGTAAGCCAAACCATTCAAGTGGCGGCGTGGCATCCCCCAAATCTTTAAGTTTTGGCGTTTCAATGTTGACTTTCTCTAGAGGAAGATATTGAAATTTTTGATCTCTTTCCAAATCTTTCAATTTGTCCTCGAAGTTCACTGATGCAATTATAGATTCTTTATAATTTTCCTCAACAAAGTTTTCTTTATTAGAGTGAATTTGTAAGAACGACAATCTTTCCTTCAATGTGGTTGCATGTGAAATCCACATTTGATGAATAAAATAGACTGATCCTAGCTTCCATTTAATATCAATTTTATCCCCAAATTTACATTCGTAGGTATATTTTATATCATTTTGGCCATCTTCCTTAAGTGTCATCATTGATATATTCAAATGTGGAAAAATAATAATGTAATCATCAATGCATGAGTTGGAAGTGAAATATTTCAAGTCAGCATCATCTTTCATCATTTCTCTTTTGGAGAATGTAATAAGTGAAACGTAGAAATCTTTCAACTTGAGCTCAACTTCATTTTTAATTCCATTTTGTAAAAATCTAGCATGCAGAGAGCCCATCTTTAATGACACGGCCTGTTTGTCCGATAAACTACTTGGAAATATCAGAGTTTCAAAACTATGAACGTTAAAAAAAAGTTCTGTTGGTAAGCTTCTCATGATAGAATAGAATGTGAATGATGCAATATCATTATCAGATTCAACAGATGTATCATTTGTCTCAGTTAATGTTTCATTTACTTCTTCGAGCTGTAATTTTAACGTTTGTTTGTATGATATCTTGAAATTTTGTGATATTCTCAAAATAATTGAATAAATTTCAACAAAGTTTGATGCCATCATTGCAGTCATCATGACTTTGAATGATTTTATGCAAAACTTTCCATTCAATTTCCGATTTTCATATTCGTTACTTAATCTCACTAAAACATCATTTCCATCTATCAAACAGAAGGTATGAAAATCGATTCCAAGTTTCACTTTGATATCCTGTAATGTTAAATCTAGAACTATGATTGGTAACTTCAATAACACTCCATTATCCTTATATTTAATATGGGTTTCAAGTTTGAATCCATTCACTATTACCGAACTGTCTACTTTACCAATTGTGGACAAACTTATGTAATTAGAAAATAGCTCTAATTCATGATCCCAGTTATTCAACCTTATGGATTTTGTTTTGAAGGCATCAATTTCTAAATTCAATGACCCTAAAGATGATCCTAAATCAATTACAGCTTTGATCTTCTTGATAAAAAACATTACTATCCATGGTAACGGAGAGGTGGTTTTGACCTCCATGAGTAATTGACTATACGTTTTTTTATTTCCAACTTTAATATTAACATTATTATCTGCATCATAATCGTACAATTCACCCGGAAACCAAAGATCTTTAAATACATCTAAATCTTGTAGTTGTTGAATGTTGATGTAACCAGTAATATCATCAACCGATCCAATCGTTGTAATCTGTTTTTCGTCTTTTGATGACGTCAACATACTATTCAAAAGGAATCCATTCAAACCCACTGACCCAGAAATTGCTTTCGAGAAAGCATGCTTTAATTCAGCTCCAACTTCATCAACAACAAATATACCTCCTGAAAAATCGTGTTCAGTTGTCAAATGAATTCCAATTCCTTTAAGATGAACCTCTGCTTCCACCTGTGCCATTGGATCACAATTCAAAATCAACTTTTGAGGAGCAATTTTCAAGTCAAAATTCAGATTGAATTTTTCACTAAAACTGACAAAATTGATACCATTAGCACTATTATTTATATTTGAAGTTGTTTTTTGTGCTTTCATTTTAGCTTTATCATTAATATCTCTCATGTAACCTCTAAAAGATTTGACTATAGCCACAATAACTGGAAGACATGTGCAGTATAATTCGTTTTGCGTCTCACCAATGTGTGCAGAAATAATAATATTATGCCTTTTAAGCGAATGAATATCATGTTTATAATCAATGACAAGTGATAAAGTTGGTGCGGTTAAATACAATGAAGATGCTTTTCCATCGCTTTCATAATATTGATTCTCTATTAAGAATGCAGCACCAGCAAACTGTAAGTCACAATTGACCATTGCACTAGAATTTTTAGGTTGATTAACCCTTTCAACAGCAACAGGTTTTGTCCCTCTATCCTTTTTTCTATCTTGCAGCTTACTTTTAACTCTGACAAACTGATCTTCTAAATGATTGATTGAAACTAAGATAGATTTTCCAATGTCGAAAATATCAGTCTGAAACTTGAAATCCACCATATCTCCTACCAATTTTGAGTTACAAACAAGCATGTCTTTGTTTCTCAATAAGCTGTATATTAGATGAAAACCGGGGAAATACATTCTATTGTCCGATAATACTTCACTTTCTCTAGGGAAAAAAGAATCAGTAGTTGGTCCATGTGCTATGGATAAATACAATCCACCCATAGATATATCACCGGATCCTTCACTACACAAGACCTTTGCATTTTCAAAACCAATAATTGGCCCAGGCATATAATCATGTATATCCAAAATCCAACCAACACATACATTATCAGCTTCAATACCGACTGAAAAAAATCTTGAAATCGATTCTAGCATCTCCAAGTTATTGAGATCGCTACCATTAGACACCGGCTCATGGTTTATATCAAAAGTTTCACCAAATTGTCCATATGCTTCTATAGCTTCACATAATAACATATTGTTTAAAGCCAACCTGAGATATTCGGATTTTATGAATAATTTTTGTCTAGCTAACATGATATCGTCAGAGTTTTCCACCCCTAACCTTAATTGCAAATCTAACATAGTAAATGCTGAGCCATGAGAGCCATTCAACAACACATTAATTCTCATACTTGGGATTATAAGTTGCCCAAATGGAGATGTACATTGTAAAATTTTGTCGTATGTATACAAATCCATCTCAATTTCTAAAATATCAAATTGAATGATGTTACCGTTTATTAATGTCCATGCGGTAAGTTTATTAAATTGCAAGTGACTTTTTGCCCGAATATATTTTTTCACTTTTTTTATCAAAACACTTGTATTATCTACAATACTGAAGCTATTGTCATCACTGGCTTCTGCTCCACTCAAAAATTCATTGATCTCTCCAAATTTATTCCTCACTTTATCAAAGTTATACTTTAGAATTTCAATATCACTTTGTAAAGATTTAGCAGACTTAATAAGGTCATTGTTATTCAAATTCAATCTGGCCTCTGATAACACGGTATTTGAAATAGCCAAATATATATTTTCAGAATATGAAACATCCATCTCAAGTAAAAACTCTTTAACAAATCCAGAAATGTATTTTTGTGAGCTAGATTTTAGCTCGGCTCCAATTCTTTTAATAGTGAGCGAAGAGTATAGTCCTTCTGGGTTTGATTTGGTAGTAAGGACAACGTTGTTAAAATTGAAACATTGTGAAAGAGGTTTTATTAAACTAACATCCATTGAAAAAGTTTCGAAGTTGAAAATGAATGTGAACCTAAAGCCAAACTTTCTGAAAATATTTTCGCTTAAGGATAGCAACGAGTTTTCATTTGACAATAGACTTGAACTGCTTAAGTCAATAGTAGACTTGTACCTCATCGCCTTTATACTTTTACTATGTTCAACAAGCTCTTTCATAATTGTATACTCGTTGCAAATTATAATATCCAATAATTTAGTAACATCGCCTTCAGCTAAGTCAACATAAAGTTCTGCGCTTGTGTGATCCACAACAATAACTAAATCTCCATTTTCAAAAGGTTTTGTATTCACAACTGCAATTGAGAATTTCTTCAACTGATACTCTAAAATGTTCAGCGAATCAACATCAAGAGCAACGTTAAAATATGAGTTCAAAAAGTTGAGAGAAAATGAAAGTAGTTTATCTGTTTTAACTAAAGATGCAACCAGGTTTGTATCTGTACCTTGAACAGTTAATGATGATTTATCTATATTTAACAAATGCTTAAAATAATCAATGTTAGTTTCTAATGTGATTAGGTATGGCCCTTGTTCTTTTGATATATTGAGATTTTGCACAGATTTTGCACTGTCCAAATCATCAATTTCCCCGTCGCTCTTGAGTTGTTCCATAACAAGAAAAATGTTTTCAATCGATTGCAATAATTCATTAGAATACATTTTGATGTTACTAAAGTTAGTCAATAACTGCTTTATCTCTAAGGAAATTTCCAGAGAATTAGTGATATGTGTATCTAATAAAGGATAAGCGGTATCGCTAACTTCTTTGGACAAAACGCTTTCATTTAAATTAAATTTCAGGTCGTAAATTTGAATTGCATCCTCAAACGGTAAAAGCTTTAGTTGTAGATTATTTAAGCAAAATTCAGCTCGATGAAAAATTGTAGTTTCCTCACTCTTAGATGTGCCAAAAACCATCTCCAGAATATCATTTGGGGACTTTTCCCAAGTTCTTATATTTGCAAAAAAATTTTGGAGTCTATCTTCTGCATCTCTAGGAGCATCCCAAAGTTGTTGTTTAAACAGCTTTTCTCTTTCCGCACGCCATTCTTCTGGAATTGAATTTAAAACATGCCTCAATCTTGGTAATAATTTCCAATTTTTATCACGACGAATGCTATCCTTTTTTGATTGATTCCAGACTGCGTTTAAACATTGGGGTTCATAAGATATTCCTTTATCTACACCCACCATTGTTAACTGATATAAAATCTCAATTTTTGCCTTTCTTCGATTCTGCTTCAATTCGTTTTGCTTGATTTTTAATATGGTTTGATACTTTCCAAAACTAGAAATATACTCAACTACCCAATTCAAATTCGCTAATTTAATATCAATATTGAAATCTGTTAATCCTATAGTAATTTCTTTTATGTTTTTGAGGATGTATGAAAACTCCAGCTCATATAATTCTACTGCAATCATTGTTTTCCTACTATTGAATATATCAAAATTAAATCTCTCGACATTACATTGCACTACTAAAGCTTCATCTTTTTTAGCTTTTGTTTTACTCTTTAAAACAATACTTGAGTTTTGTGATCGTATAGAAACTCCATTATTGTCTCCAATTCTCTCAGAAATGAAAATGTCAATGACATTGCAGGAATAGCTGAGATTTAAAATTGCGTTGTCGATTTTTTTTTTTATACGAATGAAATATTCAATTTGCAGTTGATCTAACACCTTTGACAAAGAAATATCATTTACCTTACTTGCAATGTCCAAAACAACGACCAATAGTTTAGGAGAAAAAAAAGTTAAAAAGTTGTCCATTTCAATATTGACATTATCATATTCGCATGAAGGATTCAAATCCGCTAAACCTTTAAAACAACCGACAGTATCTGTGGGCTTATTTGAATCAGAAGCATAATCGCCAGAATCAGAAGCTTCATCAGAATCGAGGTCATACAAATGATTAAACTTCTCCGTAGTGGTGGACGAAGTTTTCGAAGTGCCAATTTGTGTTTGCTCAAACTTTACTTTGACATCTGGAGGTAAAGAATTAATGAATAGTTCAGCTGTTTGACTGTTTATTGGAATTGGTACCCTGGGCGTATATATAGATTCATGCAGTTTTCCATATTGAGTGTAATAAGCTCTATCTCTCAAAAATTCAGGAATTAACCATGGAGTACGATGAAAAGGACCATCATTTTCATTGAGATGCAATGATTGTTGTAGCATTCTGTGAAAGCCATCTTTTTTCTGACATAAGTTTGTTAGCTTCAAGTTTGCTGATAAATCAAATACTTGTTCTCCATCCACATATGATGTCGCCTTTATTTTATCTATTAAAAGATTTACAGCCGAATTATAATCTGTTGTTGGCTGATCTGAAATGTTAAAAGTGACGCCATGCAAAAACAAATTAAAAACATATTTTTGAAATTCATTCACATCGACGTGAGGTGAGCTTATTTTAACGTTAATGAAAGGAGATCGAAAGTCCAGGTTCAAAATGTCCATAACTGGGTTTATTGTAATTCCTAATGAATTTTCAAAATCATCATTTCCAATACCAAAGGAGTGAACTGCATTTGTTAAAGCACCCAAAAAACTGGGTGCGGAATCAATCAATATTCCATCTGTATCAAATGACCAACGACAATAATATGTAGGCTCACAAGGTGGTAACCCAAAAACACGAAGACCGTGAATTGATAGGCCATCAATTGAAATGTCTGGTTTGAAGTCCAAACTTCCTTTGGTGTTAGTAAAGATAACACTTTCATCAGAGTCTTGAATATATCTACCTTTGACTTCTGAAAAATCAGCTTGAATGTCCATATAATAATTTGTGTTTCTCAGATCAATATCTAGATCGTCGAAATGCAAAGCAATATGAGATCGTGCATTATATAAATTGCATGGAAATACAATACAGCCGTTATCAACACAGAAGGAAAGCATTAAATCCGTTTCATTCTTAGTTTTCCTGTATGGATTCATATTATTATTTTCGACACTCTCTAAAGTTTGAACGGGAATGCCATCAACATTTCCAACAACAGATGTACCGACTTTGTATAACTTTTCCTGATCTTTATATTCCTTTTTCCTTTGAGTATATTCCTCATAAGTCTTGAAATGAATTAACCCACCAAAGTAATTTTCCTTCAAATCCATAAAATATTTGATAACGAATCCGTAGACTTTTAACGTTGTATCGTTACATGTACAATTCATAACAATTGTATCGACTGCACCATACTCAACCACATTAAAATAATTATAAGATGCATCTACCTTAAAATCACCAGCATATCCAACTTCTTCCGTTTCACCAAAATCATTATAGGTAGACCATTCTTGATGCTCAATTGACAAAAGAAAGTAACTTGTGAGAATTGTAAAATCGATCAAGTTTGATTTTTGGTGTAAATGAAGCATTGGTATATTGACATTTAATACTAAATCGTCACCCTTGAAGCTTAAAAATCTGTTTTTGTCATGATCAGTTGGATTGTCAATAATATTTTCTTCGTTAATATTCAAGTAAAGTGCATACTTTTGGAACTCCCATTGGATATGATACATAAATGGCCTAAACAATTCAATGGGTGTCAATGGGCCTGAGCCAAAGTCGCCAATTAAATCACTGATTAAAGCCACATGCTCCCTTAATAGATAAAACTCCGAATTATGTGATTTGTTTTTGAATGACCAATTTGCTAGTCCTTGCCATTCTAAAGGGTAACCCACGTCACCCTCAATAAAATGTTTATCTGCTTTGAAAAGCAGTGCACCATTTACACTAGTTGTGACCTCTGGTTTTATCATTTTCGCACTAAAAGCATTCTCAAAACCTTTCTCACCATTTGGTACAGAAGGTGCCACCAAATCCAATGATGATCCGCCACTAAATCTTAAGTCGATCCATCCATATCTCAAATCTTGCGTATTATCGACGACTTCTTCTTTACTTTCTTCTCGGAATGGTACTCTAAAAATAGCATCATCTATGAAGTCAATTTGCAAGTCAAAAGAGGTATGCATTCTATAATCACCAGTTTTCAATTTTTCTTGGATTTT
Source organism: Saturnispora serradocipensis (assembly GCA_030570415.1). Taxonomy (NCBI): domain Eukaryota; kingdom Fungi; phylum Ascomycota; class Pichiomycetes; order Pichiales; family Pichiaceae; genus Saturnispora; species Saturnispora serradocipensis. Next base: position 50,679 of record JAJLVS010000011.1, on the reverse strand, counting down.
AGCATCTGCATATAAAGTTGGAAAAAGCATTTGATGAATTTCTCCTCTTTGTTTATTGGCCCATGGACCATATGTTATCTTAGCATTACCAAAAGTGATATCAGCCCCAAATTTAGGAGCAGATCCACTATTTCCAACGTCAGGCCCATATTTTTGATCTGTTACTAAAACACGTTCAGGTACCAGTCCTGGAACATCATAATAGTACGTAATATTGGCAAATTCAGCTGTAAGGAAAGTAGATTCTTTGGCATATTCTGTTCTATTTTCTGTTTTCTTTTCGTAAAGAGATTCCCATTCAAAAGAATCCAATGATTCGAATTCTCGCATGTATCTCCTCAATCCCTTCCAGTCGGATGTACTCTCAATATCTGAGTTAATATCAATATGGGGATGTTTGAAAGCATTTCTGATGAATGGACTGAAAAGAGCTTCACTAAAATGTTTTACTTTAGAAGAAAAAAAATAATGGTGTCTCTTTGACTTGGTTTTCAGCTTATCGACAGGAGGCAGAGATGTCATTATAGAGTCTTCGCTGTAAGTAATGTTCTTTTTGAAATCCAGTTTCATTTCTTTGAACTTTAAGTCGTAAAATATTCTAAATGGATCCTGTGAATCACCTGCAATTGTAGCATCCATGGTACCTCTCATTTCCTTATAAAAACCTACATGAAGATAAGGAGTAGTATCGTTACCAATGACTAAGGAACCTTTAGAAATTCGGATATCAACTGGTAGGACTTTTAATAGGAAGTTTGAGACGTTTTCTTTCTTGGAAGGCTCGATTAACTGGAGTGGATCCAAGCCTGAAGCAATGCTGCTCTGATCATAGTCTTCACTGGGCACCTTTTCTGTTACGTTATCTGCGGCCGCCTTTCTATGCCTCAGAGACGCCTCCATAAATGAATCCTTTTCGAAAGAAGTGTTCACAGACTCTTCCTGGGTTGCTTCTTTCATGGATTTGGCAATATGTTCATGTGCTACGCTTCTGTTGTACACAAATATTTCACAACCTGAAATTTCTAGTAGAAACCTTGATGGCAGAGTTTGGTTCATGATTTGGTTTAATCGTTGAGTCTGTACGTCGTATTGATTTTTCTTTGTCTTTCGAAACCAGTACCGCCATGTCAAAGTTGCCTGGTAAACGACGAGCATTTCATCTTTAGTGATAATGACTACATTCTTCAAAAAGATACGTGCCGTAAGAAACGATATCTTAAATGCTTGAACCTTGATTCGCACCTTATATCGCCTCCATATGATTGGAGATAGGAACCAGTTTATAGCTTTACCAACGAGCCTGTTGAAATAGAAGATGAGAATTAAAGCAGCAAGTACGATGATGATCCAGTCCACAACAAATACCCAATTCAAATTAATTGTAGAGTCTACTGATCTTGCCACAAACTGAGACACATCCGACATACCGGTGTTTCCACGTCTTACTGAATGGTTATATAAGATATTGTTTAGAGACGCCTGCATAGAAAGAAAAAAAAAATATTTTCGTGTATTTAGCTTCCTTTCCAAACTAATAGTTTGTACCAGTTTAATGAATAGTTAAACCGAAGATTATACTTTCTTTATTCCTAAAGGTATTGCAATGATATTCTGCATCTAATGGTAACAATTTCATACTTAGATCAGAAATGAGCAATCTGCCATTTTTGTTGCGTGCCAATAAGGTACCACTTAACTCAAGAGTGGCAAAAAATTATATCTTCACAATTATCATGAGTAAAGAATAGCTATAAGTGATTGTCGCAATGTCAGATAACGATAACCCATTCAGAAAGCTAGAAAAAGATTACAGTGAAACTCTCGATGAGAAGTTTCCAGAGATTGATCAATTGGGGAAGACAGACTACAAGGAGGCAGTGGACAAGCTCCTTGTTTTAGAAAAGCAAACAAGACAAGCAAGTGATGTAGCGTCTTCTAAACGAGTGATGGTAAAGCTAGTTGACCTTCTTGTTGAAAAGAAAGACTGGGATCTCCTTGACGAACAGATCACCCCATTGAGCAAGAAACACGGCCAACTGAAAGACTCGATTCAGACGTTGATACAACAAACGATAAAGCACTTAGACAAGATCCATGATTTGGATACAAAAGTTAAAATTATTGAAACTATCAGATTGGTGACAGAAAACAAGATTTTTGTTGAAGTGGAAAGAGCCAGAGTTACTAAGATTTTAAGTGACATCTTGTTAAACGAAAAGAAAGACTTAGACAATGCATGTGAAGTTTTGAACGAGTTGCAAGTTGAAACATATGGTTCCATGGATATGGATGAAAAGATTCAGTTTATTTTAGATCAAATGACCCTAAATAACCTGAAGGGTGATTATCAGTTTGCTAAAATTCTATCAAGAAAGATTCTCCCTAAAGTGTTGAACAAGTACGCTGAACACAAGCACAGATATTATCAGCTAATGATTGAAATTGATCTTCATGAAGACGATTATTTAAATGTGGTTAAGCATCACTTGAATATTTATGAGATTCCAAAGGTTGCTGGTGATCAGGACAAGGCTTTGGACATCTTGAAGGAAGTTGTCTTTTTCATTATTCTAACACCTTTCTCAAATTTACAAAACGACCTAATATCAAGGGTCAAAATCGACAGAAATATCTCTAAATTACCATTACAATCAAATTTAATCAAATCATTTACGACGATTGAATTAATTGATTGGAACTCATTTGAAAAGAACATTTTACCTGTTTTAATAAAGGAAGAAACTTTTAATTCACACACAGAAAAGGGAAAATTACACATGGAAACATTGAAACAACGTGTTATTGAATTTAATTTAAGAGTAATTTCAAAGTATTACTCAAATATTAAGTTAGATAGACTCTGTGAATTGTTACAATTGGATCAAATGCAAACTGAAAATACAATAATTGAGCTAGTTGCTAAAGGTGATCTATTTGCCAAAATTAACCGACCATTACGAGTTGTTAATTTTATTAAACCAAAAGACGAAAATGAATTATTGAACCAATGGTCTTATAATATTGACAAATTATTGGAAAATATAGAAACCATTGAGCATTTAATTAACAAAGAGGAATTAATGTTTGCTACTATTGCAACACCTGCCAATTAATTTATATATTATAAACATATATAATTGCATGACTTTAACCCAAAGCTGAATCCTTGAACTGAATCTCTTTTCTTTTTCGAGCCGACTCCACTAACCCATTCCAGCGTTCTTTCAATTTGATTATTTGGAATTCTAGTTGCATCTTCTCTCTTTCTACAGAATTCAAACGCTGATGTAATTCCGCAATCACTTTATCGCTAGATGAAATCGCCAAATCAATATTTGCTATGCTTTCCGCAGAATCTTCATTCTCTGGCTCATTGACTTTTAATGCTCCAATGATTTCAGATAAACAGCTGTGGCACGATTTTAGTTCTGTATAATATAGCCTATTTAATTGGGTCAAGTAATCGTTCTTTATCTTCAAATCCCTTTCCTTCTCTTTTTTACTGTGATCTAAATTGCTGAAATTAATTAACTGTAGTGAGTGTTCTAGTTGCTGGATATTATCCTTATCAATAAAAGGTATCTTATAATGCTTTTGTTTTTGCAAGCTATTCAAATTGATGTTAAAATTTCTTAAAAATGATAGTTGTATCTCATTGAGTTTGAAATTCATAAGCTTTTTATTCAAATCTACAGCTGGATCATTCATCTCTGTAAAATCTGATGTTGTTGCTAGTGTTGAAGACTTGGGTCTAGCTTTTAAAACCTCTAATTTTGCAATTTCCGCTACGATTTGATTTTGGTATACCTTTAAACTTTCAATCACTTCAATATTAATGGCATCATTGACATTAACCTCATCTATCAATTCGGTAATTTTAAGTATCGACTCTTTATGTTTAGCTATGGCTTTCAAGTATTCTCTCTTTTGAGTTAATCGTTGGGCATCTTGCTCTAACTCATATATCTATTTTAGCCGCAATTAGTATTCTAGAACTACGTAATTGTTAATATTTAACTATGCAACATACATGGCTATAACTGGTCATCTGTATATTTATAACAACTTATTACTTCTTTCGAATTGTGAAGCTGATATTCTACTTCTATCCTTATTATGATATGGGATAAAGAAAGTTAAGTGAGGTCTTAAAAAAAATAGAATTCTTCTGGATGATCTTTTGGAATTTTTTTATCTTATAGATATAGATTAAAAGAAGATCCTAACCTTCATCAGTTCCATAAACGTTTGAAATAGTTGTTGGGATATAGTACAGTCGGATGATTACAATAGATTATAACTCCCAGACTATACAAAAAAGTGAAATAGTCGAAATAAGAAATTGTGCTATAAAAAAGCTGCTATCACGTCATTGATTTGACATCAAACAGTATAAACATAACTAACAAGAAAAAAACTAGTGATTAAACACATTGCTTTTTGCTATTTCAAAAATGAAAGATGTTAACCAAAATATAGAATTGAAACTGACAGAGGATATCACGTTAGATCAATTTTGGAAATTGGCAGATGATTTGTTTTACACCAAAGTTTTCTACGATTACGACACCGATAACTATTTCACTAAACAATTTAAAAATGCTCTTTGTTTGGATTCTGTTATAAAGGATTTCAGTTCATCACAAAATTCAATACTACCTAGTTCATCAAATGGAGATGCCAAAGAAGAGTTGGAGGAATGCTCAGAGGGTGAGATTAACACACTTTTGGTTTCATACCTATCATTGGTTTCAAAGTATGCTAATGCGCTGTCAAATGAAATTGGCCACAATAAATTTTACACCATGGTTGCCAACTATCTTTTGGAATACAAATATTATCAATTGCATAGTGATTTTTGCATACGCAAAATGTTATCCTTATTGTCATTCACAGCAAAAACAAATTTGCATAATTTAAAATTAAATGTTGATGAACTTTCTAATAAAATTAAGGAGGAGATCAATGATAATATTGGCATTAACGAATGCTTCATAGTCACAATTGGGTTCATATTTTATCGACATTACTTGAATTTCAAAGATGAGATCTTAAGTTGTTTGAGGGAATATATGGGTTTAGAAATATTCCTTTCAGTTATTGAAAATTATTGTGCGATCACGAACACTTCAATAAACAAGGATTTGGATCCATATGGTAGGAATTATAAAGGATATTTTATCATACTTTTTGACATATGCTCAGGTTATCAATTTACTATGGAGCAGCTGGATTGTGTCAAGCTCAATGTTATCAACTCATTGCTTAATCAATTGAAACCAATGAGCAAAAATGAAAGTGAAACTAATTATTTGAAATTTCGATTATTGTTAGTTTTAAATGAACAGTTCATTGGGTTGTATGGGACACAAGGGGCCAGTAAAAAGAATGTGATATTTTCCACAATCATTTTCAGCAATGAAAATAACAAAAGATACTTTCAACAGTTTTCCGAAGTGTTAATGTTAAATTTCAATAGGATAAACAATCATTTAGACCAAATTCTGATGTTAAAATATCTTTATATAGTTTTCTTTACTCATGGAACGAATAAGATGGTCTACTTTAATGACATTAAGGTGATTGTGGACATTATTATCAGGCAATTGTATGATTTGACACCACTGAAAGACGAGTATTTGATCAACATTTACATCAGGGTGTTGTATCAGATGCTACAGAACACACAGCTTAAGTCTCATTCTTATAAGCAAAAAGATCTGCACGAGGTACTACAGTACTTAAGTGGTAATGAGGAGACGAGTGACAAGACTAAGCAATTGGCACTCAAGTGCCTGAAGGGAAGTTTCTTCTTACTGAGAAACACCAGCGATCCACAAGACATCAACAATACTAACAGTGGACCATTGCACAATGCACAGATTAGTGGTTACGACCCACACGGGATAGTGAAAAGGCTCACGTTTACGAACAACAACTCTTGTCCAGATCTAAACCAGACCACATCAAGATTCGCTTCAGGATCGCTAACACCGCTTGAGCCTGCATCGCCGTCGTTGTCAAGTAGTCCCAAGGTACTTTTGCCGAACGCAATTGTAAGTGAACGCTCCTCCACTCAGCTTCCACCGCCAGTTCCGCCGCCAAGATCACGCCAATCAACGCTATCACTACATAGAACGTCCACAAACTCCTCTAGCACAAGCTCTCTTAACTCTGCTCGCATTAAGAGACCGCCTCCGCCACCCCCACGAGACCCAAAGCTTGACATAGCGCACGCCAGGGGAGGCTGGAACGAGTGACTGTTTCCATGACTGGAGATTCCTTAAGCGTCTAAATATTATTTTTAAAGTAAAACACCACGGTTATAACTCGTTATCGCTGTGTCTACAATCGTCCAAGCAGCTATTGTTTGACCCACTCTATTGGGAAGTTGGCGAAGCTCTTGTGGGTCTTTCAGCTAATTCTGAGCTTCTCGTAGTGAAAATTTTTCCACGGGGAAAAACTTAAATGTAGCACCGAAGCCCAACGGTTATTGATCATTCGTCAGTGTAGTGGCTGAGATTACAGATAGCACATTTACGGAGAGTCATTATTGACACAATTGGACCAAGGACTAACGGATCAACAACACGGCAAAGAAAAAAAGAAGTCTAAAACGCACAAGGAAAAATGAAGGCAACATTAAGCTTGTTCAACAGCACTAAGATGCTACACAAGATAGCTGCCAAAGAGTTCAAGCCATCACCTAAATTGGTTGAGTCGCATTTGAACAAAAATGCAGTGAAGGCAAAGTACGCAGTGAGAGGTGTGATCCCAACAAAGGCCGAAGAGCTCAGACAGAAGCTAGACGAAGATCCACACTCAGTGCCATTCACCAAGATCATCAACGCCAACATCGGTAATCCACAACAGCTTGACCAGAAGCCTTTGACCTTCTACAGACAGGTTTTGGCATTGCTAGAATATCCTGACTTGATCAAGAACCCTGCCTCGGCAAGCTTGTTCCCAGAGGACGCTTTGCAGAGAGCCGAAGAGATTATGAAGAATTTGTCCTCTGTAGGTGCTTACTCCCACTCCAAAGGTGTTCACTATTTCAGAAAGGTAGTCGCCGAATACATCTCACGCAGAGACGGATTCAAGGCTGATCCTGAAGATGTGTACCTCACAGCGGGTGCCTCTGCTGCCGTCAACTATCTCCTGACTTTACTTTCCGCAGAACCAAACTCGGGTTTTCTCATTCCAATTCCGCAGTACCCTCTTTACACTGCATCCTTGGCTCTCAACAATGCCTCAGTGTTGCCATACTACTTAAACGAAAGTGAAAATTGGTCTGTCAATGCCGCAGAGTTAGAAAACATTATTAGCGAAGCCAGATCCGCTGGCATCCATCCAAGATGTTTGGTTGTTATTAACCCTGGTAACCCAACCGGTTCTATTTTGACCCAGAGTGCCATTGCAGAATTGCTCAATGTCGCTGCTGAGCATGGTCTTGTCGTCATTGCCGATGAGGTGTACCAAGAAAACGTCTATGAGGGAGAATTTGTCTCAATCAGAAAGGTATTAAAGCAATTGCAACAACTTGATCCTGTTAAATATGAGCATGTCCAGTTGGCTTCCCTCCACTCAACTTCAAAGGGTATGATTGGTGAGTGTGGTCAAAGAGGAGGTTACATGGAATTAAACGGTTTCGACTCTTCTGTCATTTCTCAAATTTTGAAGTTAGCTTCAATTTCACTTTGTCCACCAGTTATTGGCCAGGCTCTTGTCTCTCTTATGTTGAACCCTCCAAAGTCAGATGACGCTTCTTACAAATCTTTCCACAAGGAGAAGGACGGTATATATCAAGCTTTGAAGGAGCGTTCACAAAAACTTTTTAAAGCCTTCAATGAAATGGAAGGTATTACATGTCAAGAACCAAAGGGTGCAATGTACTGTTTCCCTTCAATTACTTTATCAGAAAAGGCAAAGACACAAGCTGAAATTGAAGGTTACGCCCCTGACGAATTTTACTGTGCTAAATTGTTAGAAGCTACTGGTATTTGTACTGTTCCAGGTTCAGGTTTTGGCCAAGCTGAAAACACTTGGCATTTGAGAACAACTTTCCTAGCACCTGGTGAGGAATGGATTGAGGATTGGAAAAAGTTCCATTCTAAATTTATGAATCAATACGGTCATTGATAAGTGCCTCAATTAAAATAGCTGCGCTAAACCCATCACCATTCATTCTTTTTCTTGGTTTATTTTTCCAAAAGGAGCAGAAAACGTCAGTAAACAAGAACGAGATATCATGTCAATAAAGTTCTTAACTTGTCATTTGATTCTCCTTTTTCATAAAAGCAAAAAATTTGCTTTTTTTTATACAATGTTATATATAGATATAAATACAGATATTTATATGTCGGCTCTCTTTAATACAAATATTTATTACAAATAAATATATTTCTTTCATTTTGGAAGTTTGCATTCACATATTCTTCTTTTCATCTGAATTTTCATGATTATCAACCAATAATTCACCATCTAAAGATGCAACAACAGTCATACATAACCAAACTGGCAACCAACTTAAGCAGATAAATAGCCATGTCCCGCATTGAACACGGCTATAACTCAAAATTAAAGCCTTAAATAGCATAACAGGACCATCGATCCAGATGCTACTTGAGGACTCGTCCACAAAATCTAGTATTTTTTGAAATTCACGCTGTAGCAATGGGTAACTAAAGTGTTGAATGAACTGCACAAGTTGATCAAGCTTAAATTCGATATTATTCAATACACCAAAAATTAGTAGCCATGATACTGGTGAAGTTATCAACAAAAAGAATGTATTTTTTAGCCTTACATTGAACCAAACATTTTGGTTTTTAGATGTAGTTGTTCTGATGAAACAAAGCCCTAAGGCACAAAGGCCAATAACAAATGATAAAGCAAAGTTTAAAACTAACAAAGCAACTAACATATAACCAAAATAAAATAACATGATTGTTGAAAGTGCTCTAACATAGTTTTCGACTTTGTAACCAATTAGCTTTTGGAATGGTAATACAATACTGATTAGTGGCAAAAAATTCATCACTGATAACGGTAGAATGAAATAGCAAATTGTAATGTGTTTCCACTCTTCTTGTGGAATAAACGCACCATAAGATTTCATCAAAGACAAACCATAAAAAATTGACGAAAATATGGCAAAAATTGCAGTACCGAATGCCCATGCCAATGATTTTGTTGATAATGCTAATTTGCAAGAATCAAATAGTAAACTGTCTCCTTGCATTCGTTTTATAAAACCACCTCCAATAAATGCATTAACACTAGAAATAACAAATGCAAAAGCGACTAACCCACCTGCAGGTAAATAACTAGCAATTGAAACAAAGTGTTTTGGACCTAACAATAAGTAAAAAAAAAAAGACTGATGAAATTTCTCAAGTAAGTTGTTAACACTCCTGAAACTACTTTCGATGACTCTACCTAAAACAGTGATGTCTGGGCCAGAGTCGCCTCTACCTCTGATAGTTATCGCTTGAACATTCCAACCACTTAAACTTTGAGAATCAGTCCATTTGATTGATCCAGCAGCGGCCAAATCTATTATACCACTAAATAATGAAGTAACCCTGCTGTAAAAATCGTCTGTTCTTAACAGCTCTTCGGAAGCATGATTGATACTAATTTTGTATCCTTCATGTTCAGCAATCAAAATAGCGGTATTTACCATGTCTAAGTTGGGTAGTTGACCATTGACACCCGCATACTCAACTTCAATGTAACTCATTTGATCTTTAGTTGACGCGTGCTCAAGAATAATTGCAGACTCTAATGATCCACCAGTATGCTCCAGACTAGTGTGGTACGCATCAACCCATTGCCTCAAGTCCTCTTGCGCATTATCAGGAAATACTAGAATGATATTTTTTGCCCAAATAGACAATCTATGGAAGTATTGACCCAAACCGAATGAAATGGCCAGACCATTGATATTCAATCTGTTATCCTCTGTTTTCCATGGAGCAATTAAAACCATGGCTTCAGTATCATCACCCTTTGGAACATGATAAATTGCATACAATGTGTGCTTTTCCTCGCCTCTCTCATTAATGTAAGTAGAGTATGATGTCCTATAACCCATTACATTTAACCAATCCTCTAAAACGCTATTTCTTTCTGTTTGATTGAAATTCATCATATTGATAAGTTCATTCCTATAACCTCTTGCAATGTTCCATTCACTCTCTCTGAAGAATGCATGTGCTTGGGATGGCATCAATGCATTTTCACTAATGTATGTGTTTCTATATTGACCATCTAGTGCTAACTGAATTAGCAAAATAATCGATCCGATGCCTAGAAGAAAGGATATTCTTGGCAGCAATCTCAAAGTCTTCTCAAGAGATCCATTCTTAAGAAGACGTCTCTGTATCGTTTCCAAGAGAGCCATTGCTTTCCTCTCAATAAACAAAGAAGACACATATGTATAACGCGTAATTGTCTTGCATAGTTAAGATTTTTTTTCACTTCAAAAATAGCTCATGGTTTTAACTTCATCAAATTTATCACAATATTACACGTAAAAAGGAAGGAAAAGAAAACAAAAGAAAACAATAAAAGAGTGCCAATAATTTAGCCTCTTGAAAGATATAGTTTTACAGAATAAATTACAAAGTGAAGCTGGTTTTAATTTATATGTTCAGACATGCTGATGGCGGCAGCGACAGCAGCGGCCATATCACTTTCATCAGGATCGTTTTGGTTATCATCATCAGAGCCATAATGCATCAAATTGTCAATGTCAAATTGACTCAGTTGACGGTTGAGCTGAGAATGATCTGTAGTCATACTAACGCTGTCCAACAGAAGATGGTCAGAAAGGTCGTGAGTTTTGGAAGCCTTGGAAATGGTAAGTAAAGGAGAAGCGGATCTAGGCCTTTTCATTGGACCTCTTCCTTTGTTGCCAGAAGGATTTTCAGATGTCAAGGATATTTCATGAGTCAAATCCTCAGCACTTGAAGCTGATTTAATTAAGCTTTCTAAATCTGTCGTTGCCTTGTTGTGAGAATCAATCTTGGAATATTTGAAGTATTTCGACTCGTGATCTAAATTAATTGTAACATGCTCTTGAGTGGTATCTTTATTGTCGGTGTTATTATTATTATTACTGTTGTGATGATCATCATACAGTATATCAAACTGGTCGTCCTTGCCATTGGATTCTACAAATAGCTGCTCCACAGGTACGTTTCTAACTATTGGGGCAGATCTGGAAGCAGTAATAAGCTCCAAATCGTGACTAGTGTTCACGTTGAGACCAAGGAGATCAGATTCTGATTTTTTCTTCTTTGCACGGCATGGTGCACAGACTTTGTGACTTCTATCCACACGCTCCAACTTTATTGCACATCTATTGCAAGCACCCTCTTGTTCCAACTGAACTCGACGAAGTCGGTCCCTCTCTCGGCACCTTTTGCAGACTTTGTAAGCACCACCGTCCAAATTTGGACCAGCACAATGAACGCATCTGCCATCCCTCACTCTGGAAGCCTTAGTTCGCCTCAAAATATTCCTGCAATGAGGGCATAACACAAAGCGTGCATCGGGCCCATCAATTGATAGTATGGTACCACACCTTCGACAAACACCATCCTTTTCCTTTGTTTTCTTTTGCCAACGACGTGATCTTCGTCTTTGCAAAAATCTACAATGTGAGCACATCTTATACGGTTTCAACCCCATTTGTGCGAATGTTTTGCGGCATCTATTGCAGTCTGAACTGGGATATTTGGCTAAATTTATTGGATCCAGATCAATACATATTTCCTGTTGAACTATGTTTTCCTGGGCCGTACTAGGTCTATCCATGTCCACTAGATCATGGTACTCAAGTAGACCCTGAGTTATTCGTGCTGATGAAGACGTTGTCGATGCTGATGAAGACGCCGCAGCTGTCGCCAGCTTCGCTATTGATTCCGCATCCTTTGGAAGAGTTAATGGAACACGCTCTGATCCAACATTTGTCATTCCGATTTCAATGTCTGGTGTATCCATCTTTCCGCTATCTTTGCTTTGGTTATTGTGGCAACACACTAATAGATACAAATGTATATATATATATATATGTATGTATCAATATGTGACCTTAAGCAAGAGAAAAGCTTCACTTAAATATTTATCTTTTCTGTAATGAGGAAAAAATACAACTATACCAATTTCTCTTTATCAGAACAACAATGGATTACAAAAACGTCATCTTGGACATTGAGGGAACAGTGTGCCCTATTTCCTTTGTTAAAGACCAATTGTTTCCTTTTTTTTTGAATGAATTGCCAGAAGTTCTAGGCAAGTATACTTTCCCTTTAAATAAAGGGAAAAGCAATGATAGTGTTTTGGCAATTTTAGTTCAGTTTCCAACAGAAGTTGTGGAAACCAAGGATGCTTTGCTTGCTCATATTAAAGCATTAGTGGCAAATGATGTTAAAGACCCGGTCTTGAAACAGCTTCAAGGTTTCATTTGGGAGCAAGGCTACACAACAGGATCCATTATGGCTCCTTTATATCCAGATGCCATAAATAGTATACACAAATGGGTAGAGAAAGGTATCAATATTTACATATACAGCTCTGGTAGTGTCAAAGCGCAAAAGCTCTTATTTGGGAATGTCCGAACTGGCATTGGTAGTGTTGATCTCAACAATCAGATCACTGACTATTTTGATACTACTAACGCTGGAAAGAAAACCGAGACTTCAAGCTATGAGCATATCGCCAATGTTATTGGTACTTCACCTGCTAGTAGTTCCTTGTTTCTAAGTGATAACCCACTTGAGGTTGAGGCCGCACTTCAAGCTGGCATGCAAAGTATAATTATTGTGAAACCAGGAAACTACCCTCTTTCTGCTGAGGAAGAATCTAAGTTTAAGATCATAACCGATTTGCAAACATTGTAATTCAACAAAAAAAAAATCAATACTGCTTTATTTGAAACAATTATGATTTATAATTATAAGAAATAGAAAAGCCTCTAAAACAATATATATGAAAGCCATTACGCTCTCTTGTTGTACATATTGAGCGTTACTCAATATACAGTTTCAATTTATTTAATCGGCGTAATCACTGAACAACAAGTTGGCAGTCATTTCTTCATTTTTGTCACAAGCAAAGTAAACTTGAATTACTGTATTTCTATCAAAGCCTAGTTCGCATAATCTGTTAATAGCTTCATTTTCTTCTGGTGTTATTTGAATTTGAACAACATCTTCTTGGTTGGCTCCCTCTTCTGCCTCTGCGGCTTCAACGTATTCTGGTGGAACTCCCAATGCACCAGCAAGTTCCGCAGAGTCACCCTCTGTGATGTATCTGAGAAAGGCTTCTGGGTTCGACTGAACCAACTCAGCTATTTGCGGATTAGAAGCTGCAAGCTGTTGCAAAACTAACTCTGCAAGCTCTGGTTGGTTTTGAATAACATCACGCAATTGACCCATGATACCACTACTATCGGCAGTATCAACAGCTCCTTCATCTCCTTGCGCTGCAACAGCTTCTGCCTGTTCAAACAAATTACCTGTAGTTGGAGCAGCTGCTTCTGTGGTAGTTTCATTCAAGTCACCTTCACTAGGGTTCATAGGTTCGTCAGCTTGCTCTGTGTCTTCTACAACAGCAGTAGGCGCTTCTTGGGTGGTAGCCTCTGGGAAACCATTGAGTAGATATTCGACTGCCCTATCTGGGTTGTTGAACGCTGCACGGAGCGCTAATTCAACCTCTTCTCTTTGAAAACCCATTGCCATTATATTATTAACTGCAGCCTCTCTAACTGAGCCTTGTGCAAATGTTGAAGCAGTGAATTCTACCTGTGAAGTAGCACTTTCAGCAGGTGCTTCGGTTGGTGCTGAAGTGGATGATTCATTAACAGGAATGACGGCTTTTGTCGCTTCCTTTAGTTGTTCAGCAGGTTTCTTTTGTTGTGGTTTAGCTCTGGAAATCATGAAGATAATTTGGTCTTCCTCCTTCACATTATAGCTTCCAAATTCCTTGTCGTTTTGTAAAACTTTACCTGAGTAAACAAACTTGATCTGTGATGCATCACAATCCTTGAAAGCAGCAAGCTTTTCCTTTGCAGATAAAACGCTGTCGCCTGCCTCTACTTCAAGAGAAATCTTCTCTTTCTTGAAATCCTTGAACACAATTTGCATAATCAATTAAGTTGCCACCAGAGATCAAGTTGATGATGGAAAGACAAAAAATTTCCCTGCTTCCCTGCTGAAAAATTGTAATGAACCGAATTCTTATTATAGGATAAACTGAAGAATGTCAGCACAGCTTCAAAACACTGGTGTTATCACTAAGTACTTCGACTATGGGATGCTAGCATTTGGTTCAATTGCTGGCCTTGCCAAGCTCGAGAATTGGAACGGATTTTTATGCTTCATTATCGGTCGTGTGTTATTGACACTTGGCTTCCGCTATTTCATCGTAGGTCCAAACGTCACAAAGTACTATTTTTCCCCTATCACAGAGGTATACATTGCAGGCTTAGGAAGGCAGCTGGCTGCTTTTATTATGATGTGGTGTTTACTGGGAGCTTTCGTTAAATAAAGACCCATGTTATATCAAATCACTAACTTCTTCATTCAACAACTGAAGCTCTTTTTGTACTTGAGCTGATATATGCATCTTTTCATTCAAAACACACACACATACACTGGAAAGTGAAGCTATTTTTTCCAGTAACCTTTCTCCTTTTGGTTCACTTTCATGAACATTTCTGATATATTGAATCTTCCTAGCTACTTGCACGATCTTTAAAAGTTCAGCCATTGCCTCTTTATCACAAAAAACATTTATAGAACCGTCCTGAACTTTAGAAACAAATTTGATCATCACATCGATATCGGACTTTAAACCTCGTAAATTGGCAACAATCACGTCTTCGTAATTCATTTGTTCTTTTCTAGCGTCAAAGCCTTTTCGTGCGGACCTAAAGGTATTGAGAGTAGTTTCTTCTGGTGAAATGGATCTGATTTCCCAGTTTAAATACTGGCCCGATGTACTTTCAATATATAGTTCAAAACCTTCATTGATTAGCGAAAACCTAACAGTGACCAGTTTTAAAACGTTGTTGCCATTGGGTAATATACTAATAGCGTTATCACTACTGCAGTGAATATTGTTAATCAGGCTTCCCAAACGGGTCAAATCATCATCTTTATATATAGCTGCCTCGGTTTGGCCACTTCTGATTGAATATATGCCAACAATTGTTAGGTAGCCCTGTCCATAAACTTCATTTAGTAACTTTATCTTTTGTAACAAGCAATTACAACTTGTGAACTCTTCTGTTGTTACTTCAATACCTATGAATAAAGAAATTGCACCGTTATCTTCAACAGGGAGTGCTCCCAACACGAGACCTATTGGTTTTTTCATATCTTTCCTTTCACTAACATTTAATGAATCATACCTTTTTGACTGATCACTCAATGAAAGCAAAAGTTGCGGGTGTACATAGGTGTTCATTTTCTTGAAAACATTGATTTCCATGTCAGATTTACTTTATTTTTTTTGCTCTTACAATTGAGGCTAGATTTGTGGTATAGGCTCACGTATAAAAAGTTTTGCAATAGTATAAATTTCAATCCTAATCAAGGGCTTCTACAAATGGCATCTCAATATCGCTGCTTTCTTTCAGAGTTTCCTCCGCTTTTGTGTTCTCATTTTTTGTTCCTTCTTCAGGCTCAATAATGATCTCTCTTTTCAATGGCTCAATAGAGTCTAATTCGGTATCACGAACATAAACTAAATAGTACGGTGTTGCCATATTAGATTCCGAAAAATTAAAAACTTCCTCTGAAGATATCTCTGAAACCATTTCATCGTTGTAAACTCTCCAAACGTTTTTCTTGGGGTCTCGGATGTATATCCAGTAATGACCATATGTTGCCGAACCTCTGTGGATGAATGCTGCAAATACCTTGTAACCAATTTTTTTGAATTCATCGTACTGGTGAATCAGTTTACCTTCTAAGTATGAAATTTCATCGTTAAGATCGGCCAACTCTTGATCAATTTTCTTTATTTGATCATTCAAAACCTCTAATGTACTACTATCAACAGAAAGATCAAACTGCTTGAAAGAGGATGATTCAAAGAATAATTTGGTACTTATCAAAGAGTCTTTTATGGTCATTCCATTATCCCCTCTAGCGGTTAAAAATTCTAATCGCTTTTCGATTTCCTTCAGTCTGACTCTCCATTTAAAGCTTTCTTCTCTTTTCTTTATAATACTTTCATTATCCGTTTCCATAAACCTATCCATATAAACTGTTTGATCAAATGGTAATGGGTCTGTACATTTAACAGGTCTGAACAATTCCCTATCATATTGAACACGTTGGATTTGAATCTGTAAAATTGAAGGTAATTCAATTATTGTTAATGATCTTTTGACACAATCATTATCGTATTCCAACAAATCGTCTCTGAAATAACCGTCCAAAGCATCATAAATATTTTTAGGATGATCTTCAAGACTAACAATTAAATTTAAGAATCTCTCAATTTTAACACTCTTTTCGGAACCTGGAACCTCAATCATCTTTTTAGTATCAATTTTAGAGAGAACTTGCTTAGTCTTCCCGTAAAACAACCTTTTTATAATATCTACTTGCTCATTATCATCGTCTAAATTGCGTGGATCCATTGCCGTCTCTGTTTGAGCTAACACATTTTGAATACACTCAGTGACATCCTGTTGACCGCTTTGCTCAATAGCAAACTGATAATCCTCATCACTAATCATAGTGGTCGTCTTAACGCGGTCAATAATTTGCTCTATTTTTCCAGCAGCTTTAGTAATTTTATCTAGCTCATTAACCTGTTTTTTCGCAACACAAATTTCAGTAGCAGTCGAGTCCTGCATTTCTTCATCTGCAACGCTTGGTTGAGGAATGGGTTTCACCGTGTATTGAAACAAATTGTCCTCATCATCTTTCGATTGCTCCTGCTTTCCTTGTTTGTTTTTAAAGCTCTCTTCATCGGACTCAATCACTATGGGATTTTCCTTATTATTTTCTAATTTATTGATTTCTTCTTGTTTTGTAGTGATATTCACAACTTGCTCAATTGGACTAAATGCCAAAAATGCTAACTCCCTTTTAGGAACAACACATCTAGCATTCTTATGAATCAAATCCCAGTACAATTCCCTTAATTTATGAATAAATTGAAAAGACCTTTGCGTTTCATTGAAACCAACAGTTCTACCCCCGATCCTTCTTTTATGGTACATGTTATTTTCCTCGAAATTTCGAGCATTGAATTCATTGTCAAAGTTCAGAATGTAATCCCTGAAGGGTTTGATAACAAAATAATACTGCAATAAAGAGTTCAAATAACAGGTATTACCAATATTTTCTATACCCGCCGGAGACTTGTCAGCTGATAACAAATTGGAATCAATAATACCAGTTTTCAAGTAGCTCTGAATAATTCCAGATCCCTTCTCATTGCCAACAACTTCTAATGCCTTCCATAGCAATTTGTAGTCAATATTCAAATCATTTGCTGCTCTTTCTTGAAATACTCTTATAACCGTCTCTTCATCGGCAGTATTGTATATCCCTAAAATCTTGTATGCGTCTTCAATTGGCATGTAGAAGGAAATAAATTGAGGTAGATTATCAGCAATGAAATTCATCAAGCTCAAACTTCTTCTTTTCAAAGCCACCGTAAATAAAGCTCTGCCATATTCTACGGTTGAATAACTTGATTGATCATTCAAATGGGAAGTATACATAGTTAAAATCCAATCATCTTCTTTATCCGGTGTAACACTCAGTAAATTATAAGCATCATCAGCATCGAAAAATGGTTCTGCCTGTAAAAACAGCGTAAGTTGTGAGCTGTGTATGTATGTTGTAATCTTACGTATACATTCCTGCATAGTACCTTTATCATACTTTGACGTTGCTAAAGCTAGCTGCGTCCTATAATTTTCAATTACATTTTTTGGGTCAATCTGATGCATATCATTGATTGTAGCTACATTTGAAAATCCAAGCTTCTGATATGCCAGTTTCAATTCTTTGTAGCCAACCAATCCCTGACTTTTCAACATTGAAATTAGTTTCTTCAGTTGATCATTATTAATTATTTTTTCCACATTGATTAAAGCATCAAAATATATCGGTATATGAACGTCATCAACAGCATATGTATAATACATGTTGTTAATGACATAAACATCGTAGTTTGGTGTGCATGAAAGTAGAATCATATCGCTAGTATAATACAGGTTATTCCATTTTGTCCAAGCTTCTTTTTGATTGCTCTTGTCATAGTCATTAATTAAATCAAAAACCTTATCAAAGTCAATCGGCAGTTTGTATTTTGCCTTCCCATCAAACAAACCTATAAAATATTGAATCTCTAAAAGAGCTCTTTGGTAGTAGTCTTGTATTATAGTACTGTAATTTCCCCATTCATAGAAATACTGTGGAAATATAACTTGATTAATTTCATCGTCTTCACTTAGAGTAAATAGAAACTTTTCAGTTAATAAATTAATATCAAGATAAACATCCAGCTTCGTATCAATGATTTTGATGCTTCTTTTATGTGTATGTTCGCGTTGTGTAAATGGGCCAATTAAGCATCGATATAGCTTATTAAAGCTAACCAGAGTGGAAAGTTGGCCCTCAAACTCTGCAATTCCCAATGCTTCAGCCTTTGAGTTGAAAGTAACAGCTCTAGTTTGTAGCTCATTCAATGAGAACTTTTCAAGCTCTAGCTCACTAAATACAGGTTTGTATATCTCTATTCTAATAATAGTACCACTATCTCTTGAAATGTAGTTTGCACAATCGAGCATCAAAGGTAAAGTTTTGCTTAAGTTCTTAGAAGTAAAAGTGTCATTTGGAATATCATCAAACACTTTGAAAGTTTCTAATATTTGGTTATTATCCGAAATTAAAGCCTTGTGATCCTTTTCGTTCAAATCCTCATCTTTAAACAAATGAAAAGATTGTTTTAAAAGTGAAAGACGAAATTTACTTTTAATCTTAATTCTGTAATGCAACAACTTGACTTTTGAGAAATCAATTGCGTTGGCATCAGTAAGAGGGGCAACTAAACCATCTATTATGGAGAGAGTATCATCATTACTTAGGCTGTCAGATGACAACGGCTTCAATATTTCGCCACTTGGATCGAAATGAAAACATTGGTATTTTGAAGTCGAAGGCTTCTGGATCTTGGATGCTAACAAAGAAGCATATTCAATAGTTGGCTTTGACAAAATTCCAGTGTCACCATTGGAGTCTAGTAATATTAAAGGTGAATTTCTCAAGTCGTCTAATATACGGTCAGCAGTTTTGATAACACTGTGATCGTTGAAATCGTATGGCAATTCATAATCTTGGTAGTCAATGGAATCGGAAGACTCGTCAGTGTTTAAGTCATTGTCACTAAGCACCAAGTCAGGTAATTGGGCCTGCACTTGATCCTGTCGTGAAATTTGGATTTCCCTATTGTCACAATGTTTGTTTTCAATTGTGGTGTTAAGAAGGTTTCCGGGTTGCTGTTCTTTATGCATAGCGTCGGCTGCATTGCCCTTAAAATTAGCGTCTAATTCCATTTAAGAGGAGGAATATAAACCTTTCTGTGGATAAAGTAGTAGTAAATAAAATACAAAGAGGTTAGAGGTGAATTTTGATAATTTATGACATCCTTCTTTTTAACGTGTATATATTTTGGTAAATGGGTACCTGGTTTGGCCCTCCTGGAGATAAGAAGGAACTAACCAAGAAGGATTCTGTTGTGGTTGAAGCTCAGATAGAGGAGCCAAGCACAGCAGAGTTGTCTTTGTTAAATTACAATCATCCAAACCCCAAAGCAGAAGAAAGTACGACTATTAAGGGGTTATTTTCTAGCATGGTTGCTTCTAATCCCTACTTTGCTGCGGGTGGTGGTCTAATGGCGCTAGGGGCAGGATTTACCATTTTTAGGAAGGGTATAAGTGTATTTTCAAGTTTGATGTATCGAAGATTAATTGTAGACTTGGAAATCAGGAATAGTGACAAATCTTATGATTGGTTTCTTAACTGGATGTCAAATTACAAAAACAGGGTGTCCAGACAGCTAAGTGTACAAACAAGATATATACAGCATCAAAATGGATCTGTAACAACTGGATTTTCTTTTGTTCCTGGACCTGGTAATCACTGGCTAAAGTACAAAGGCGCATGGTTCCACGTTTCTAGAGAGAGATCTGAAAGAATTCACAATTCAGGTCAGCCAATGGAAACTGTCACACTTAAGACACTATATAAAGACCGCTACCTTTTAGCCAGCATTTTGAATGAAGCTAGAGAGATGGCAATGAAAATGCAAGAAGGCAAAACTGTTCTCTTTAAATCATGGGGACAAGATTGGCGAGTTTTTGGTAAACCAAGAAAGAAGCGGCTAATTGAGTCAGTTATTCTTGACAAAGGGATTAAGGAAACGATACATAATGATGTTAAAGAATTTTTGGCTTCTGGTTCATGGTACCATGACCGTGGTATCCCATATCGTCGCGGCTACCTACTTTATGGACCTCCCGGTAGTGGTAAGACTAGTTTTATTCAAGCATTAGCTGGTGAGCTAGATTATAATATTGCAATTATGAATATTGGTGAACCAAATCTTACAGATGATAGATTAGCATACTTGATGAATAACATACCTGAAAGAACTATTTTGCTATTAGAGGACATTGATGCGGCTTTCAATAAGCGTCTTCAGACTAAAGATCAGGGATATGTGTCTGGTGTCACCTTTAGTGGTCTACTTAACGCTCTCGATGGTGTTGGATCAGCAGAGGAAGTCCTCACGTTTATGACCACCAACCACCCCGAGAAACTTGACCCAGCATTATTAAGACCTGGGAGAATAGACGTTAAGGTGTTGATTAACAACGCCTCAGAGTATCAGATCAGGATGATGTTTATGCGTTTCTATGACGACGAAGCCAAACTGAAAGTTTTCATGGAGCGTTTTGCTAATCTTGAGCTTCCATATGTCAGCACGGCTCAACTACAAGGATTGTTTGTCCAGTATAAAGAGAGTCCTGACTTGGCGATAGCAAATTTAGAAATCCTCAAATCTCCTCACATGAACAACTTCTTCTATGAATGATTTTAACTATGTAAATAAACTAAAAAGTGGCATTGACCAATTCTACCTACTCAATTACGTGACTCGTGATTGGCATATTTTTGCGATAAATTGTTGATATAAAGGGATGGTGCATCGTTGTTTATAGCTTTATTTTGGCCACGGGTATCTTCATATTCTAGGTTCCCAATTTCAAATTGAGATAAAACTTCTTGCGATGCCACTTTCCAATGATGACACATAACCTCAGATGTTCCATCACGTTTTGAAAATTCTTTGCTTTTCTTTATCAGAGCATTCATAAATCTTACATAGTTTAGGTATAGAACCAGATCTAAGTTTCGTTTGCTGAGCTTAATTTCGGATTCCACTTTATCATTCAATGCATTTATTCGATCTCTCACGAGTCTTTTGTGTTTTTTGATCAAGTCGGTGTGGATGGAAACCATGTATTGTTGATATCGATAAAGAAATTGGATGTTTTGGTCTTGAAAAAAATAATTTTGATAATTCTCATCATGCTCAGCAACGCTATATCATAAAAAATCATTTAGATTTTGAAAAGCTCTTGAAGTTTCAACACAATTTTTGCAGCTTTTGAAACCGTCACAGGATCACTCAGTACTTCTTCATGCTCATTCATAATACTAGTTATTAAGCCCATAATTTCGACAAGTTCTAAAGGCAGATCATTTACTAAAATGCTCAATGATAAATCATTTTCCAATACTACTGAGCTAACACATTTAGTAGCGCCAGCAAATAGCAAATAAGGAAAAGCATCCCGTCTTGTGACCTCAATATAAAGTAATTGCTCCCTTGCTATGGTAAGTAGTTCCTTACTCATATCAATGAGTTCTATACATGAAGGGACTCCACAAGCGTAAACTAAGGCCATAATTGATAGGTAATGTCCGTTCAAAATTTCACTCATATTACCGATATTGAACCCTTTTCCTCCCGTTTGCGAACTCACTTCATGCCATACAGATGACAAAGCAAAAAATAGCTTGGGAAGATTTTTATTAATATATGTAGTCACCTTCTTTTTTGCCTGAAGTTCCTGTGAGGACTTGACACTCCCCTCATCAATCTCCAACTTTTTGGATCTCCTAGTCACCATGCCTATTTTTATATTGCTGTCATCTAAGATGTTAATAGTTCTATTTCTTTTGCCACTCAAACTTTCTGCAGATTGATGGTCAAGTTTCATAAACTGGTTATGACCTGGTCCATTAAGCTGTTTCGGTGCTACTTTTTGTTGATTCTCTTTACCCCAAATGAATGTATCATTATGGCCCTGATTACATAATTCTCTGCAAGCAAATCCGATGGCGCTCAGTATCTGTACTCTGTAAGGAGTTGATATATCGTTTTGCAAGAAGCACTTCAATAAATGGTCTATTGCTACAGATGGCGAAGATACAATGATTGCAATCATAAACGACATTTTCCAAATATTAAATGCTTCTAATCGAGGAGTTTCAGAAAAGTCTGCTTTTGGTAAGTTCGGGAACCCAAAATCATTGAGGCTCGAAACAGAGTCGATTAGCGCCTTGGTATAATAAACTATTTCTGCTGTGTTCCCTTTGATTCTTACCATTTCAATACCAAGACTAAAAGCAATTCCCTTCTTATAGTATGCTTTATTATCTTTTTCATTATCACAAGTTAGATAGGCCAAAAGATCTTTAAGGTAAACAGGTTTAGCAACCCTTGGTTTACGAGGAATCGAGGTATCCTCTGCATCAGAATCATCTGCATCAGAATCATAATCTAGCTTTAGAATCAACGGCTTTTCGGTTTCACTGGAGGCGTTTGAAGATTGAATTAACAATTTATTGGGCTCCTTTTTCAAAAGTTCTTTCGTTGCTGATTGTACGTCAATTTTCGAACCATCTGACTCAAACTTTATGAAAGCATTCAATGACCTCAAAAAGTCTGCCCTCAGATCTATGTGTTTTTGAATCAAAAATAACGGCTTTTTATTTTCAAGTTCATAAATTTGGTCAGCTACAAACATGCCAAACTCTCTGACGTCCTCTAGCTTTGACTCCAGATGGGCAGTAACAGAATTGAGGAATATAGGGTTCTTTGAGATTTCGCTTAATTCAGATAGGTCAAGTTGTTTTAAAAGGAAAACAATCAGCATGGTGAACTGCTTTTGAGTTCTCTGGGGTGTGCCTAAAATGTAATCTTTTGATCCAAATTTTGATAATGCCTTCATTACCCATTTACTATCAATGTAATTGATTGCTGTTAACCAATTGAATATTGAAAATTCAGAGACACTGGCTTCACATAGGTTGTAAACCAAATCACAAATTACTCTCTTTTTGATACCACTTGTCTCAAGTTTAACAACCCAAGAATCGATAATGACATAATACTCTTTAAAATTTATTTTGTTCAAACGCCCATCTATAGATTTGAACAGTCTCTTAGTGATTTCTTTTAACAAATCTGTCTCCACTCTAGAAGTTCTCAATGATGTACTCAAATTTGGCACAAAGCTAATAAACTCCATCCAGTATGACAACAACAAACTAAAGATTGTGCTCTCATGTCTCCATAATTCACAAATGAGTTCCATTGATAACATATTATGGGATTCGTTGGCAATAGCGAATATTGCCGAAAGTAAGGCTGATGCGTAGAGATCAATAGTCCCTTTAACTCTGTCTTTTGTAATTGATAAGCTGCTAATACTTAATGCTTCGGGTGAATCTATCAAAATCACCAATCCATTTCCTAATAATTCAGGAATCTTAGAAGCTAGTAATGATTTAAATCTCTTTTTTTCTTCAAAACCTGTGCTTCCTCCTTCATAGAATTCATGTATTAGAGGTTTTAAATGTTGATGGTCAAGTATCCACAGTAGTATGTCAAATTGTATG
Source organism: Saturnispora serradocipensis (assembly GCA_030570415.1). Lineage (NCBI taxonomy): Eukaryota > Fungi > Ascomycota > Pichiomycetes > Pichiales > Pichiaceae > Saturnispora > Saturnispora serradocipensis. The sequence goes on along the minus strand of JAJLVS010000011.1, from coordinate 26,668 downwards.
ATTACTATAGGCTTAGATATTTCTGGTGACAATGGAATTACTTGAATATTTTCTTCGGGAGCATTATTTGTATACGCTGAAATCTGTTCTGGTTTTATCATAAAACTATCTTTTTCATCGATTGTTTGGATAGTTGCACTAGTGCCTGTTTTTGACTTCTGTAACCTTTTTTTTGTAACATAAGTACCTGCTAAACTCAAGCTCAATTCCATTGATGATGATAAACCTTTATCTAGTGAGGCGTCTGATATTTTTTGAAAGCCCAGTTTAAGCCTACTTACAATATAAGATAAACCAATATCGGTTGCCAGTAATTGAGATGCTGAATATTTCAGATCTTTGTTCATCAAAATCCATTTGGAATTATCACATAGAACCGTTAAAAGTATAAAAGAAAGTTTTAACCCTAGAGACGGTATCTTTGAAATTTCATTTCTTAAAGTCAAAAGAGTATCTAATGTCGTGTGTAACTCATCAGTACCTAAATCTGGAGACTGAAGCTTAATTAGAAGTTCGTTTGTTGAAACCATGGATCTTTCTGGACAGAATACTTAGTCAAAAAAATATTGTACTATTTCGACTTCGCTTAATGCATATGTGCAACACAAAGAAAATGAATGGCTATAATACTTAATCAAAATTACACATGAATAAGTGTATGTGTAGTTAGCGTACACTTCAATCGTTTGCAAGCCCTTTTTCAAATTATGGAATTATAAAGATCTTCCCATCACCTTTTGAAAGCCGAGCATAGGAGTTTTGAACATAATGTAAAAGATTTACTTGGTACCACGACGATACTTAATGTTAAAGAAATGCCAATTATTTATATAGCGTTTTAAAAGGTTTCTTTATTTACCTGTGTTAAAACTAAAACTTATTACCAAATGTTTTTTGCAAAACTTTCTGCTTAGACTAGTTCATATAGTGTTTCCCTACAAATACATTGTCAAGCGTGACCCGAAAAGACATATAGTTAATACTTTGAGCTTTTTCATTCCTTTTGCTTTATTCAAAACTAAATGGCAATATGTATTATTTACATTGAACACGCAAAGAGTGACTTTTCATAATACGCTCAGAATCAACAATTCAGTTATTGATTGAAACAAATACAAGCGCAGATATCCTACAATCATACATAAATTGTTTTTAACCTTACTTACAACTATTTTTAACATTGTTAAAGGTTGATTAATCCACAAACCTAGCAGAAAGTCATTTTGATACTGAAAGTAAAGCAATATTGAAACTTAAGAACAAATAAAACTTAGCACATATCTTTGTAGTGCTAGCATCAACTTCTCGTCTTCTGGTCTTACAAATAATGCCACTCAAAAATTTGCAACTCAAACTCAAAAGCAAATCAATAATCATCTTTTTAACCCAATAACGCGTTTAGAAATTAGACCACAATGGAAACGACGTTTGTACCATTTGACCATACCTATATTTTATATGATTCAGAGAGTCCCTTGTCATTGGTCTTGGCACTGTGGTCATTGTTCCCAATTCTTGTACTTGTTTTCCTTCTTTCTTGGTTTCTAATAACACGAGAAATTGAACCCTGTTTGTTAGCTTTAGGTCAGGTATTGAACGATATATGTAGTGGTTTATTCAAAAAAATCGTCAAGTACGAAAGACCAGTAAACGGACAGATATTCAAGGAGGATAGTGGGTTGAGTTGGGGCATGCCTTCTTCACATTGCCAATTCATGGCATTTTGGTCAAGCTATGTGTTCTTAATGTATTTGTACCACAACCCACCAAAAACAGTATTCAAATGCCCCGATAGGATTAAGAGTGTTGAAACTAAGATAGTGTTTGGGCTGGGATTGTTTACTTCACATGCTTGCCTTTGGTTTGTTGTTATTAGTCGATTGTACTTTGAATATCACAATTTCAATCAAGTAATTGTTGGGTTATTTCTAGGATTTTCGTTAGGTACAGGTTGGTTCCTTGTTGTTTGCCTTGTTCGAGAGTTTGGAGTTACTAGGAAGGTTTTGCAATGGAGCATTGCAGATTTTTTACTATTGAAAGATTCGTTTGGAGATAGATCAGGGTCATCTTTAACTGAAGAACGGATTCAGTGGTTAGCAGATCACCAATTGTGATTAAATATATAAGTATAACAGTTACCAGATGGAAAATCAAGGCAAAGATTTGATGAAGTCCACAACAGTAGTAGTTGCATTTTCAACTGCATTGTCTTTAGATCCTTCGCCTAGATTATGCAAGCCACCATTGACTATCTTTGATAAAGAAGACCAAAATTGAGGATTCGACGAAGCCTCCCACTTAGTAAGCAATTCAGGAGCATTTACCCAAGAAGGAACGTACTCATCAGCTCCCGAGTAGAGAACCAAAAATGAAACGTTGATCTTCCCGAAAGTCAAACCAAAATCGCTGGCGTCGAGATCTGGTGAAAAGAAATCGTCGTCACCACGTAGTCCCATGAGAGAAAACCAACGGTAGGCTGTGATTGGTACATTAAAAAAGTACTTGGTGTATTTGCTTGGCATGAGCTCGTCTTGCTGCTTGCTGGCAATGAGATCTTCAGCGTACTTGACACTTTCCGCAAATAAGTCACTTGGTAGCGAGTCGGCACCTGCCACTCTATCAGAAACAGGAGCTTGCATTATACCAAAATCAATCAGTTGCTCTGAACTAGTGTTGAAGTGCGTTAGGTAGTGCATTGTATTCTGACAACCAGTAGAATGGCCCATGAGACCTATGTGAGTACGATTTCCACCTTTCTCGGACTTCAAGTACTTCACCAGTTTGCAGATTTCTTCGCTATCTCTTTGTAACGATCCTGTTCCCCAGCCAATATGAGAAGAGCTTATTTGAATTTGAATTAACGACCATTCACATTCTGCTAGCTTTTCTGCTAATAATGGTAGATAAGGAACTGTTAGCAAACCATCCATCAAACCGCCGACAAAAATGAGAACTTTTGAGTGGTGGCTTTCGCCAAACTCGAAAGCAATTTTTCTTTCAGAATATTCATGAATTGCTCCTCTGATTGGTGCCATCGTAATTTAAATTTGGATTCAATAATTCTGCTTGTAAAATAATGTAGTGATGAAACCACTAAATTTTTTGGAACTTAATAATATGTTGCACTAGTGACGAGATAAAATTCTAAATCGAATGTGTGTTACCAATAGTATGATTTGTATACATTATTTTCACTCTATCGTTATTGAACGAATTTCTTTCTGACCAAAATCAGCTCGAGAAGGGTTTCATTAATAGAAAAAATAAATTCACAGCTCTGGTAAGGACTTTGAGTTCCTGTGCTTAATACAAAACACTCTCAGTAGATCAGTTAATGTTGGCTGTATTTATTGACAATGCGTAAAGTTAAAGCATGATAATTGTTGGTACTTTTGTCCAAAGTTCAACACTTTATTAGTTTTTTCTTCTAGAACCATCTCCACATAAAAAGAAACCGTTGAAAAAAAAAACCACATTAAACATCAAGTCGATCCGTTGTGCCATAAGTAATTGTTTATAATATCTTGAAAAACTGTAGAGTGCAGCTAGGACAATATGATGTTTTCAGAGACATTTAGTTACTATAACACATACAACGGGACAAAGCGACATCACGATGCGAACGGCTTTGGTGATCATGGACAGAAAAGAAGAAGATTAGTCGACCACTTGAGTTCACTCAACATCGGTAACTCATCCTCGACAACGAAAACAGACAGCAAAGAAAACCGTCACTTTACCAAGATATTTGGAGATTTTGACAACGTGCCCTTAAAGCAAAAGAATCAATTATATGAAAATCCACACAGAATACTTATCAAAGACATTGACAGATTCCTGAAAGAAAACCCCGAACAGCTGGATATGCTTGGTGATAAGATCAGCTTTGATGAGCTGGAGAAGTCACACGTCATCAATAACGACATTTTAATAGATAAGGGAGCGTTAAAGAGGGCCTGGGATCGCTTGGCTTCACAATACAAAACTGGGCATTCGAACAGCTGGTTTAGCAGTGCTTTTACTACTGATAAAGACAAAGAAGATGTTGATATTGATAAACTAGTAAAAAAGTTGGTTTGGGAAGAATACATTTTAAAATATTTCAGTATGATCAAATATTACAATCCATTGCAGGTTATTTGGGACAGTTTTCTACGATGGCAAGATGAGCACATTGTAGGTGCACAAAGGATTACGGAGCTGAACTACGGCGGCCTCGACGATGAAATGGCTTCAGATAGCGAAATTGAGCCATGCGTCTCAAACGAAATTGAAGGCATGAGCAATTATGGGTCTTACTATGACGAAGACCACCCATGGGATAACATAGACTATGACGACGACATCATGATGGACTAAACAATTTTGCTATCAATCTTCACATAATATACACACGAGTAAAAGAATAATCTTATATACCTACACAATTTTAATATGCAAAAAATGGTTCACTGCTTTAGATATAAAACATAATTTGTAATTAGCAAGCTTAATATAATGTACATTTATTAACAACACTCATTAAGGCTTGATCAACATCTCTGATTATATCTTGAAAATCTTCACATCCAACACTGAACCTAATGTGATTGTTATTCGGCAAAACAGATGAAAAAAAATTGGGATTGCCTTGTACCATCTCAACTAATGTTTCACCACCTTCTAGATTTGGGTTATTGGATAAAAATGTGAAGCCGTTCAAAACACCCTTCACCATCCATTCATCTTTCATTTCAATCGCAAATACTGGATTGTAATAATTATTAAGTTGTTTCATAACAACGTCAGAATTGGGCTGTAAACTACAGTGGCGTATACTTACAACAACATTTTTGTATTTGTACGAATTTCTTGTGAGAAATTTGATAAGTTTTTCTGTATTTTGACATTGAGTTGTGATTCTCATTCTATAAGTCCTCAGCGATCTGAGCAATAGAAATGAATCAAAGCTTGCAATTGAGGTACCTAATGCAGATCTCTCATTGTGTAACTCTTGTTTACGCTCAGTAGTTCTTGACACAACGAACCCTGCACTCAAGTCTGAAACACCTGCCAAGTACTTAACAGCAGAATAAACAATAAAATCAGCGCCATATTGAAATGGAAATTGGAGTGGAGGAGGTGCCAATGTTGAGTCTACCAGCAATCTACAACTGTCATTCAGTTTAGAAATTTCATAATATTGAGCTATATCATAGACATAACCTAATGGGTTTTGTGGAGATTCTAAAATGATTACCGAATTATTTATCACATCACTTGAAAGAGTGTGTAAGTATGAAAGACTGTACTTTTTTAGCCCTGTTAACTTTGATAATAAATCAATAACTTTATGTGTACCTTTGTAACCTTCGTCATCGATAAAAACCATTGTTGGATTTATATAACTTAGAACACCCATTATAGCTGAAGTACCCGAGTTATATAATGTGACATTACCTTCAGTGATGGTCTCCAAAATCTTTTCAATTTTTTCAGAGTTTGGATTGGTATTCTTCTTTGATGAGTCAGGTCTTCTTTTATAATAAGCGTTTGAATGAAATGGATTTGAATATGTTGAATACGTTGTCAAATCATGTTTTTTTAGGTTTCCAGTATTGTTTATATTTATGGAAGAGTCCAGTATGTTTTTTTGTTGTGGCATCTGTTGTTGCTGTTGCTGTGACTGTAATTTTTGATGATCACTCTGTAGAATTTGATCACCATTTGGCAACTGTTCAAATTGTGGTGCTGTTAAATCGGCACTGGAAGGAAACAATGCTGAGTCATTGACCAAATTCAGAAATGGTATTAAGTTATCGTCAGAATGAATCAATTTTGTACTGAATCCAATGTCATTGTTATTAAAAATGTCATCAAGGTTGAAATCAAGAGGAGTATTTTCTTCACTCCTTATATACCTACCCTTAAAGATACCATTTCGCTTTTTGAAGCTGTGCAGCATACCAGTAGAGAATTTAAAATCTTTGATTCCCAGTTTCTCAACATACTTTGAAAATATTTCTTTCAAACATTTATCTGATAAGAGGTCACCATTATGATAATTTGCTTTAATGTCGTTTTCAACAGCTAGTGTCAAATCTGGATATTTTAACACAGGTTTCTTTTTATATTGTAGCGTTTTCCCACCGTTGTTATATTCGGCTCTGAGCTGTTTTTCATTAAGCACCCAATTTGACAATGTTTGAGTGGAAAAGGTAAAAGTTGAGTCATTGGAGAACTTTAGGAAAGTTTCCTGTTGGCTCCTTCTTGGAGGACCGTGCAGATAGTCCAAAACAATAATCTTTTGTTCTAGTGTGGCTCTTGGACGTTTTCCATTCTTATTCATTGATTATGTGAATTTATTTTAATAATAAGTGGTTTAGCAGTCTAACATGATGAGAAATACTAGAGTAATTTTTTATGTTGATCTACTACCAAGAATTTAAAGTGTGGAAAAATTCCTAACTAAATTTCTCACCTAAACTCAACAACGACAAGCTATATGTCAAGTGGACTATCTAGAAGAAAAGGTCCAAAGAAGGTCCAAGAGGAGAATGAAGTGGGAGGTGAATTCAGCAATGAAACTGAATATGTCTCTAAGAAAGAGTCTGTGCAACCACTTCTCACACTGCTAGAAGAAGTCATTCTTATCGGCCTCAAAGACAAGGAGGGATATCTTTCGTTTTGGAATGACAACATCAGTTATGCGCTTCGTGGATTGATCATCATTGAATTGGCATTGCGAGGTAAAATTCGAATGGTTATTGATTCTAGCAGAAAGAGATTTGAGTTGCCAGACCGTTTAATTGAAGTTGTAGATCCTTCACTGACTGGAGAAACTTTGTTGGACGAGGCATTGAAACATATCAAGTCAGATCCTGAGAATTTGAGTGTCGTTAACTGGATTGACTACCTTTCTGGCGAAACCTGGAACCTCATGAAGGTCAGTTATCACTTGAAACAGGTTAGAGAAAGATTATCAAAGGGGCTAGTTGATAAAGGAGTCTTAAAAACAGAAATGAAGTCATTTTTGCTTTTTGACATGCCAACACACCCAATCAACGATCCAAAACCAAAGAAGCTGCTTTGCAGAAGAATCTTGAATTTGCTTACTGCCAGAAACGTAGTTATTGAAAGTGACGAAGTTTATTTCCCTGCAAATGTAGATTGGATGGCACTTCGTTCGATGATTCTTGTCTGTGCTTGCAATGCAGCCAATGTTCTCGAAAATGTACTTGTTGAGCTCAACTTTGAACAGAGGGATAAGGCTTTTATCCGTGCAGAAGAGCTTCTCACACAGTATTCTGAGTACCCATTTATCAACTCAGCTAACGCCAGCGGACTGGGAGGAAACCTCATGGGGATGATCCTTGCTGAAGTCGAACAACATGCCAATGTAGACCCTTCTCTTGAGGTAGTCGCTGCTGTCATCGCTGTCTTCTCTAAGATGGACGCCATTTTATAATTAGAGCTACCACCACTGGAAAGAGGGAAGAAGATGAGCTATTTCTCTCTGTGTATTTTGTTATATAAGGGGAAAAAAATTGTGTCCTTTAAATCAACTTCATTTTCTTAACGTTCAAAGAAAACTAGAAAATATGTCTTGGAATGGTATGTAATTGATGTAGTATACAGGTGATCACGTAGAGGGAAAGTTTACTAACGCCATTGATGTTTTTTTTCAGCTTACACCGATAATATCGTTGGCTCTGGTCAACTTGACGCCGCAGCCATTTATGGTGCTGATGGCGTCTCCTTGTGGGCCGTTACTGGTCAATTGGCACTTTCTGCACAAGAATCTCAAGAGATTTTAGCAGCCTTTTCAGCGCCAGCTACTGTGCAAGCCAATGGTGTGCACGTTCAGGGTGAAAAGTACTTCTGCATTAAAGCAGACGACAGATCCATTTACGGTAAGAAAGGCGAAGATGGTGTCTACTTAGTGAAAACAAAGCAAGCCATCATTGTTGCACACTCCAAGGGTCCTGTTCAAGCACCTGCTGCTGCTGCCGTTGTCGAAAAGATGGCCGATTATTTGATCTCCGTTGGCTACTAGCGCAAGTATAGATATTATATATGATACCGTGAACTAAACTATTACTTATTGCAGAATATCGTAAAAGCTTCCTTGGGAGAGTGAAGAATTGTCTTTATGGTCAATTGCTTTGTCCTACAATATTTATACATTATACAAACACAGTTTATTCATCATCTTCGTCATCCAAAACGACTCTTCTCTTCTTACGAATAACAGCACCTTCGTCATCATCGTCATCGTCATTATCACTAGCCTTCCTTTTATCTTCCTTTTGATATTTCTTGGCACCATCACGCTTGACTTGCTTCAAACGTTCAGCAGCCCGGTCAAGTTCATCGTCATCTGCTTCACTTTCCACGTCCTCATCATCGCCCACAACAAACCCGTCTTCATTATCCTCACCTTCTCCGTAGTCGCCATCACCTTCCTCATCTTCGTCAGCGTCAATGTCCATTTTGTTGTACGAGTATGTTGTTGAGTCTCTCTTTCTTTCCATCTGTTCCTCCTCCATCTGTGCCTTTTGTATTTGTCTTCTTCTTGCCTTTTCAATTTCCTTCTGCGTTCTTTCCACTTCTCTCGCTTTGGCTTCTGGATCCTCTTTTGTGACAATCGTGTTAATCTTTTTAGCCTTTTTGTTCTTCATGCCTGTTTTTATAGTCATTGCAAGCAACTTATGTGCCTGAGACTTGGTGGAAGGTGGAACAACTTGTACTGCTTGGTCAAGATTCAACAACCCCATTAGTGTGTCTTTATTCTGGAACGCCAATATTTCGTCATCGTTGGCCTTTAGCTTAATGTCAAAGTATTCTTTACCTATTTTCAGCGATTTCGATCCGTCCTCCCATTCGATGATCTGTGCATTTGACTGTTTATGTAGCGACCCCGATGATGATTTAGCGTATCTCCAACGAATTGTGTTTGCAAGTTCCAATTTCTTGAACTGAAGTGAATTTTTCAATGATTCAGTAGACGTATTACCCAACGACGCCAGCGTTTTTATTTGTTCTTCAAACTCATTCGGCGCAAATGGCTCGGGATCAACATACAAGAATCTTGGTAGTGGAAACGATAGTCCTGATGTTGGTCTATGAGATCTTGGGTGACGCTGTAATGTAACATTAGTTGACGTTAATATTTCTTCCTCCTCCTCCTCTTCTTCATCCACTACCTCTTCATCATCCTTAAATGGTACCTCTTCATTATCAGAGTTAGCATCAATACCCATGTGGTTCGTCTTCCTTTTGTTATCCTTTTTTTCATATTCTTCATTGTCGTCATCGTCATCATCATCGCCGAAAAGTCCATTCATTTCGTCATCTTCGTCAACTTCTTCAACAGTATCACCATTTGAATCATCAACAGCCTTTGCTGTGTCTTCTGTAACGGCCTTTGCCTCTTCGGTATCTGTCATTATAGTCCCTTAGTGAACCTTTTTTAAGATCTTCAACACTAAATTAAGTGAGGAAAAAAATAAACAATTGTAATTTGGAGACCTTGAGATGCAAAATAACGTATTTTCAGTAAAAGTAATGCTACTATGCCATTAATGGCGGTAACATTTAGTCAACAGGGTATATGCATATGTTTGGGCTTCTTGTTATTTTTATTATGGCATGTAACTCCTTAGTTTGTCTATTTCAAATAGAAATGGATTTTGCTCATGTTGCAAAGACTTCAATAAATAAACAAGATGTTATTAAAAATAAGTATTATCTTTATTTTATAGTACAGATCAAATTAGATCATGTGATACCTTCTCGTCATCCTTTTATAAAACTTAGACCGTTTTTTTGGTACTTTTGGTTGAGCAATTCGTTAAATATTGTGTTTTCTCTTCATGATGTAAAGAGGGGAAAAAAAATAAGAGAATTTTAATTGGAGACAAAGACTTCTTATATTATATTTAAACAACTTTTGTAGCCACTATGCTTGCTAGAGTGTCCCGTGAAGGAGTATATGCTGTCAGAAGAAGTGGCCTAAGGGCATATTCTGCCCATGCAAATGGCGAACATAAGGAATCACACCACGACGATGAACATCACCACGACGAACATCACGATGACCACCACGAAACACCATTGGCACCTGCAGAGTCAATTATCAACAAACACACACTGACGTTTGCAGGTATTGTAAGCCTTATTGTGGGCTATTCGTATGTGGACTCTTGCTACAGGGCATCTAACAACAACAAGTCACTGGTTTCGACAGTTGCGCAACCTTCACTTGTTGATGAAATCAAGTCCAACTACACAGAATACCGTGCCCGTGTTGCCAAAAAGAATCAACTTCAAGAACTGATCACCTACCCAGGCGCCAAGGTGACCTCCGACACTTACATTCCAAGAGACACAGAGGTCTTTGGTAGAACATGGGCCTCCGGGACCAACACTCAGTTCAACACCATCCAAAACTGGGATGAACTGGCTCCAAGAAAGACAAAAGATTCACCATTCTATTGAATTTCTTAATGTCTCTTATACATTTATATTCTTATATTAGTTATTATTTTATTTATTCATTATATCAGTGACACATATTCCTCAATTTACTGCTTATCGATCCATAGTAGGGACTTATGGTACTTCACAACTTTTCCACTTTTCGTGTGTACCGTTACTTCAACCTCTAGCCTCTACACCCTTGTATCAACCAGAGCAAAAAATGACATTTGAACGCGTTTAATGATCTTTCGATGATCCATCAATTCCTCTACTCAACAGCATTAATGGCCCCATTAACCTTGTCTCGGTCTGACCTTCTTCATTGGATTAACACTTCTTTTGAACCGAGTCTCAGCTACACGAAAATTGAGCAATGTGGTAAAGGTGTGGCCTTCTGTCTGATATTTGATCGTCTATTTCCACAAACCATAAATCTGAACAGGTTGAACAAGGCACCGCTGAATGACTATCAAACGCTGCAAAATTATAAACTGCTACAGCATGGGTTTAGTAAAAGAGGCATCACCAGAGATGTCAATGTTGAGAAACTAATGAAATGTCGACTACAAGATAACTTGGAATTTCTTCAGTGGTTTGCGTCTCAATGGGTCGAAATAGTGGCTGACATACCATCTAGTGCATCTGAAAAAGTCACTTCTACGAGTCGAAGATCATCGATGAGACCCTCTAGGCCATCAACTTCTGGGCAAAATAGCCCCCGAGTTTTCTCTCATTCTGATCGGCGAATCAATAGCAGCAGTAGCAGTAGTACTAATATTACCAAGCCTATAATTCAGAACAGTACCAAACAAGCGAACCCTGCCATGGAAACCATGGTGAGCTCCCTCAAGCAAGAAGTGGCGAAGTTGAAAAGTGACCATATCAAACTAGAAAACGAGCTAACAGCGCTAACTGAAACGAGTGAACAGCTGAACACAGAAAGAAACTTTTATTTAGAGAAGTTAAGAGACATAGAGGCATTGAGCTTAGATATACAAGAAGGAGCACTAGACATCAGTAGAGATCATTTCGTTGAATCTGTTTTACAAATTTTGTATTCCACAAAAGAAGGTTTTGAGGTTGTCAATGAAGAGGAAGTTGTGGCACAACAATTTGATAATAACTGTATCAATAGCATCAATAATGAAAACAATGAAAATACACTGATGGAAACTCCAAAATCAGAATCATTAATGGGAATAATTCCTGATGAACTTGTCTCCCAGTCGCATAATTCGAACATATTGGATGATGACGAAACTTTTTAGACCAACATGATCATTACTAAATTGGAACATTGATTAGAGAAAGCGTTCTGTTCAGTGAACAAATCGTCAAATTATTTTGTTAAAGTTAGTCAGCAAACATAGGTTTAGAGATTTGCTACTATATTTTATTCAATACACTAAATAGGTCAAATATTTGAAAATGTAGGATATATTATTAAAATTACGGAAATGTTTCAGTTTAGTGCAAGAATTATTATTTCTTGGTAGGTATTCAGTATGCTTTGGAGAATATTATGCTATCAGTAATTATTTGTTTTGATCATTCATTCACTTCATATTAAATTACACAAATTATCGGTTACTAAGTCATAACCTCATTTTTAATTACGTAGGTTTATGTAGTAACAGTCCAAGATAAAACAATTTTATGGTGTTTGATCTGTGCCAAAAATATTATATCTGCAAGCTTTTGATTGAGACATTAGCCCAGTAAAAAAACCTGCTAAACACTTATTCTGGTCTTGATGACTATATTAGATATTTGAAATGGATAGCACTGTTCTGTTTTTGCGAATATCCTTTGATGTTTCATTAAAGATCCAAAGCCCATGCACTTCTAAATTTTCTCACGATGGCAAATTTCTTAGTTAGAAACACCATAGAATTTCATAAAGAATCATTAGGAATGTTCACTGTGAGGTCGTTCCCAATGATGTTTCGTACACCTAGGAGCTTGTTAGGATTAGTGCAGAAACCAAAGTTACAGTCCAGCCAACAACTCCGGTTATTTGGAAGGCAGCTAATGTCTTTTTCCACTTTGAACAGTAAATTGATGCTGCAACATACAAGGGTCAATTTCAACAAAGAAGATCCAAAAGACAAAGATAAGAAATCAAACAGTAACGGAAATGGACCTGTAGTGCCAAAAATTGCCCGTGATTGGTTTTTATACTCATTATTATTCACATTGCTGTTATCTATGACAAACTCGCCAGGAGAATATACGGAACCTCTAACATTTCAAGAGTTTCAAACTAGATATTTGGAGAAAGGACTCGTTAGTAAAATTGAAGTTATCAACAACTCATTTGTTAGAGCTGAACTTATCTCTTCTCAGTCACAAAGATATGTCACTTTTTCCATTGGTTCCATCGCATTTTTTGAAAAGCAGATTGATGAAGTTCAAGATAAACTCGGCATTTCAGCTCAAGAAAGAATCCCTGTTACTTACGAGAAAAGTACAAGTATTTTGACTTATCTTATTCCGTTTATCCCAACAGCGATCTTAATAGGTGGTACTTTTTACTTAATGAACGTCTTGAAAAAGAAAAGAGGTGGTGCCGGTGGCTCAGGCCCCTTTGACAGTATTATGAATGTTGGTAAATCGAAGGCAAAATTGTTTAACCAAGAAACCGACATCAAAGTCCAGTTCAAAGATGTTGCTGGTTGTGATGAGGCTAAAGAAGAAATTATGGAATTTGTTACATTTTTGAAGCATCCACAAAAGTATGAAAGACTTGGTGCTAAAATTCCACGAGGTGCTGTTCTCTCAGGTCCACCAGGTACCGGTAAGACTCTATTAGCAAAGGCCACAGCAGGTGAAGCTGGTGTTCCATTTTTATCAGTTTCAGGTTCTGAATTTGTTGAAATGTTTGTTGGTGTCGGTGCTTCCAGGGTTCGTGATCTATTTAAAACAGCTAGAAAGATGGCTCCGTGTATCATTTTTGTTGATGAAATTGATGCTATAGGGGGTGCCAGAGAAAAGAATTCAATGAGATCTAATGATGAAAAAGAAGCAACTTTAAACCAATTACTTGTCGAAATGGATGGTTTTGAATCATCTGATCATATTGTTGTATTAGCTGGTACAAATAGACCTGATATGTTAGATAAAGCACTTATGAGGCCTGGTAGATTTGATAGACATATTCATCTTGATAATCCGGATATAGAGGGTAGAAAAGCCATTTACAAGGTTCATTTGAAGCCATTAAAATTGAAGGAAGACATTACTGATGAATTTGCTGGTAAGTTGGCAGCTTTGACCCCGGGTTTCTCTGGTGCTGATATTGCCAACTGTTGTAACGAAGCAGCTTTGATTGCAGCAAGACATGACGCAGAGTTTGTCGAAATTAAAGATTTTGAAGCCGCAATTGAAAGAGTTATTGTTGGTTTGGAGAGAAAGAGTCGTGTTCTCTCTCCTGAAGAAAAAAAGACTGTGGCTTATCATGAAGCAGGCCATGCAATTTGTGGATGGTATTTGAAATTTGCTGATCCTTTACTTAAGGTCAGTATCATTCCACGTGGCCAAGCTGCTCTTGGTTACGCACAGTATTTACCAGATGATCAATATTTGACATCCGAAGAGCAGTTCATGCACAGAATGATCATGGCTCTTGGTGGTCGTGTTTCTGAAGAACTAAATTTCCCTGATGTCACTACAGGTGCAGCTGACGATTTACAAAAAGTCACTAGGATGGCAAATGCCATGGTATTGAAACTTGGTATGTCCAAAAAACTGGGTACCATTGTTTTTGAGCCGAAGGATACCAATATGCAAGTTCACAAGCCATACTCGGAGGATACCTGGGAGTTAATTGATTCTGAAGTTCATAGAATCATTAATGACGCTCACTCCAAGTGTAGGACTCTTTTATCAGAAAAATTGGATGAGGTCGATCGTGTTGCCAAGGAGTTGTTGCTTAAGGAGGTCATTACCAGAGAAGATATGATTCGTTTACTGGGTCCAAGACCATTTGAGGAAAAAAATGAGGCTTTCAAGAAGTATTTAGACCCACAAAACTAAAATAAACAGATATTATTAAAACTTTAATAAACTTATACAATGATGTACGTGAGTTTGTAGGATATTTAACATGTAGATATGATATAGAGAACATTCAACAGTAAAATTTTAAAGAATTTGACAGATCAAGACGCGCTACTTAGATAAACTGTTTTGTTTCGTTTTGAAGGCCCCTTCTTTCAATAAATAGTGCTATTGCTAGACGGAAAGATGAACATCACTGATTTTGCTAGAATAGAGGATGAAAAGGAGAACATAATTCCAATTAGATCAGGAAGGTCCGCTCAAAAGCTAGCAGAAATAACGGCTATGGACAAAGCGAGCCTTCAAAGGAAACTCAACGAAGAACGACGTCACTTTGAAAAGACTTTGGAGCAGCGAGAACTGATATTGCAGCTTGATGATCCTCTTGAGCCTTACATAGATTACATAAAGTGGATCCGTGCGAATTATACTACAGGAAACATTAATGAATCAGGATTGATCAAGGTCTTGGAGCGCACCACTCATGATTTCAAAGAAGACGACTACTATAGAAATGAAGTAAGATACTTCAAAGTATGGCTAGAGTATATAGCCTTCAGTGACATACCTGGTGAAGTGTACAAATATCTCTACAAGAAAAAAATAGGTACTGAATTATCATTATTTTATGAAAGATATGCTCAATTCTACGAATTGAACGATCAATGGGAAAACGCTGAAGTGTTATTAAAAGAAGGTATTCAATGTAAGGCAAGACCTATATTCAAATTGAATTATTACTTTCAAAAATTTTTGGAAAGAAAAAGGATCAAGATATCGAAAAAAGATTCAGTTTCATCTAAAGTAGGGCTAACAAATAGGACAGGAACTGGTTTAGCTACTAATGAAAATGTAGTGACTAACTCAGGCGAGAGGAGAGATAAACTTAAGGTCTTTTTTGATTCAGATGCACAACAAAACGGAGAGACCAAGGAATGCGGACTGAAGCGTCTAGATAACATTGAAAATGCTAAGAAGGAAAACAAAATCAGTTCTAGTGTTTGGTCTGGTCAGATTTTAAAACAGGAAATTAAAGCACATGTGAAACATCCAAAGTTGAAGGTTTTTGAAGACTCAAATAAAAGCTTTCCAATTACTACTACATGTTTTGATAAGGAAAGAAATAGAACTGAAATATTTGACTTCAATTTGGATATGTTTTTGAATGAAGCTTCCAAAAATGGACCAAGGACCATGATTGATATCATGTTGAGCTACTACCAAAAATTTAAGCCTGCAATTGACAAGATGTCTGTATTTGACAATAAAAGCAACAAAAGATGCATTAATAACGACTGTATAACTCCAGACCACAAAAAAATAAAACTTCATGATGACTTTCAGCATGAGACAAGATTGATCCGTACCCCAACAGTTACGCTAACTACAATACAAGCAAGACAAGAGCTAATGGAAATTTTTGACAACGCAATGGAGTCAGATGCTAACGATTTATGCGATCAAAAGGATTATGATGCTTTATCTGATGGTGGATTAAGTGATTTTGTGACCGAGACAATAACCAAATCATTAAGTTTGAGAGAATCAAATACAGAAAAAGCTCAAATCGTAAAAGCATCAGAAATTCAACCTGAGAAGCAATTATTAAGCTCCCCATTTGTTGAAAATCCTAGTATAAGTATACAAGACAAAAAGATAATGGAAAGCTGTCCAATTATTGATCCATTTGATCCTCATTTATCCAGAGAACTATTGAGTGCAATTAATTTTGCAGGATTTACTAATTTCCACATTTCAAACACGGTGATTAATAAATTACCAACCTTCAAGTCACTTTTCAAA
Source organism: Saturnispora serradocipensis (assembly GCA_030570415.1). Lineage (NCBI taxonomy): Eukaryota > Fungi > Ascomycota > Pichiomycetes > Pichiales > Pichiaceae > Saturnispora > Saturnispora serradocipensis. The sequence continues at coordinate 10,345 of JAJLVS010000011.1, read as the reverse complement.
CCTAACGCTCCTTCGATTCAAGGTAATAAGCAATCTTTGATTGAATTCAAGCCTGGTGAATTGCATTGCATTACAAAACAGATAGGAAATGGTACTGGGAGCGCAGTTTACCTCAGTGAAAAATATAATGGAACAAAAGCTGCTGTGAAAATTGAATCGCCACCTAGTCAATGGGAAGCCTATATTTTGAATAAAGTCAATGCTCATGCTTCTACTAATTTCATTGAATTGAAAGAATTTTACTATTTCAATGATGAATCTTACTTGATCTTTCCTTACATACCTCATGGTTCAATTTCAAACCTAATAAATTTACTAAATGACCAGACTACTTTAAAACCTGTCAAATATGGAGATGAGCATTTAGCCATTTATTTATCGATTCAATTGCTAAAGAAGATGCTAGATTTACATTCTATGGAAATCATACATGCAAAGATTGAGCCTAAGAGTTGCCTGTTAGATTTTTCTAAATCTTCGATCAAGTTGTCATTTGACGAAGTCACTTTTATTAATTTTGAAAAGAGTATTGATCTTACATTGTTTCCATCCGATGTTAAGTTTAAAAGCGTTTCTACAAAAAATAGCAGCGCTGGATATGACCTACTTGGAGAAGACTTTTGGAAATACGAGATTGACTACTATGGACTAGCCAACGTTGTTCACATAATTTTATTTGGTAAAGCTATAAAGGTAGCTAAAAATGATCATGGCAGCTTGAAATTAATGGAAAAAATAAAGAAATATTGGCAAGTAGAATTATGGTTGGAAATGTTTGAATTGTTACTTAACTCAAGATTTTACCAACCCCTGTTAAAATCAAAATTTGAGGCACTAATAAAAAGGCTTGAAAGTTGGTTCAATTTGACAGTTGATAGAAAGAAATTCTTGCAAAAATTGCACGATATTGAAGATGTTTTAGTAGCGAAACCAAAAAGAACAACGTAATTGATTTTTACAAAGAACTCCCCACTCCGTAAAAATAACGAATTGTTTCACATAATTAATATCATTGTATTAATTTCATTAGCAACTTTCTGATTGCATTCAATTGTTTCTTCGATTTTATTAATCTATCTATACTATAACCTTTTTAACAAATTTATAAAACTGTGTCTATTAAACTTCTTTTAATTTCTTAGGACCTACAAGTTTTGAACGAATAAATAAAACAATTGACAAGATTTTTGCCTTGATTTTTGCTACAGGCTTCTGCGAATTGAATTCTTCAGCTTCTTCTTCTGTGACTGTTTTCTTGGTAAGCAAGTTAAAAATAGCGCCAAATGCCAATGACATTACAGTAGAAGTTATTATAATAACATTGTATGGCATGGAAAAATCTGGTGTAGGTAGCGTCAACAAATTGGTAGTAGTTCTCATTATATACTCAATATCACCATTTTCTTTATTTTTGACAGCGAAAACGGCTGGTTCGAGTTCAAATCCATGATTTGCATCAGGTGGATACTCAGCATAAAGTAGCATAGCTTTGTCAAAAGAAAAAGATAACTTCATTTTACTTTTCATAGGAACTCTGAGCAAAAGCTCTAGGTGAGTCGGCGCTTTTCTATCAATTGCTGGGTTGTAGACAATTTCTTGAATGTACTGGGATAAGGCATCATCATCCACATTATATGCCAATGTTTCAGATTGATTTTCAAAACTTACTTCCAAAGTCAGAGAATGGAGGAAAAAACGTACATACCATGGAAGAGTTTGGAACACAATAACGCTCAAGTCTTCTTCTCCAGGATTATGAAGATCAAATCTAAACCCCCCAGAATCTTGAGAGTAACCAGAAAGAGATCTAGAGACAAGAATAGGTGGGTTTTCAATATTCTTGACTCTAGAAGAGCCTTGTTTGTTAAATTTGATATTGTATAAGGCATCTGAGTTTAAAAAGAAACAATGTTTATTTTCCTCTTCAAATGCATTTAATTTGGCCAACGATATCACCTCGACACCCATTTCACTCTCATCAAAATCCAGACAAACTTTAGAAATGTTTGAGGTTATCATTGAACCTCCATTAATTTGGGTGCCAAATAAATCAATCAAATCATAATGATACTCTGAGCTTGGAGGTAATGGAAAACAATTATATATGTCATGAATCTTATTTTCATCACAACGCAATTTGTCACCTGGCGTTGGTCTGGGAACGGGCATCTCATTTCTTTCTAGAACTTTTGGAACATTAACAATCAGGTTGATAGATTGTTGCATAACGTATTTACAGTTCAAAGAATCAGAACATTCTGTAACTATGTCAACAGCCATGGAAGACCATTCTGCATTAAACATCTTGTTACCTGCAAGTAAAGTAGAAATACCAGCTCTGCCTTTAGTGGGTAACAAAACTAAAAATGGTGTTAAATTTTCAGTACAAACAGGTTCTCTTGGTAAGGCGCTTCTGAAGTTAAATAATTGACCATTCAATTCAACATTTTGTAAAAACTTGTGATTATTGTTAAATAAATTAACTGGGTATGTGGTGATTGATGAATCAATAAAGTTCAATGACGCACAAAACATGCCAGATAGATAGTTAGCTAATTTATTCCATTGATGATCACTTTCTGTCTTGTTATTTCCTTCAATTGTTGCCCAAAGTTCCACACCTGTACCTCCAGAGACGCTGCCGTCTTTAACTAATTTACCATTCAACTCAGAATCATACCACCCATGGCCGAATCTTAAATGTAACTCTCTTGTGTTAGTTGACTTCATTATAGTACCCAACGCCTTAGGAATAATGTTATAAGTCTGAATGTCATTTGGAGTTGGATATAAATTTGTTGTTGCGTTCGATTCAAAATTGAAGGATAAAAGCAAATTGTTACCCTTTAAAGGTTTCAATTCTAGGTACTCTGTATTTGGATATTTGAAAGAATCATTACTATAATAATTGATAGGTACCTTGAGGTTTAACGCCTCCATGCTAATCTTAGTTTCAGCGATTGTTGATGTTTGGTACTCGGTGCTTTGGTTACTATCAATACCCTGATCATCATGATTGCTTTCAAGCTCATTTTCACCCTTGATCTTATGACATAAGGATAAAGCCAGAATGACCCAATTTTCTATTCTCATCTGATAGAAGATCAACGTCAAGTGCGCACTATTACAAAGACAATAGGCTGTTTTTGGTTGTTAGGAAGTATATATAGTGAACGCGATTAATTTTAATAATACAAATACAATACACAATACTGTTACGTAATCAACTAAATGTAGGATAAATGAATAAAGTTGATCTTAACTAAAGTTCAGTTTTTTTAGGTCTCTTTTCTTAAGCTTTAGCTTCAAGCACATCCAACTGATAGCTCTATGACATACTGAAACTATTGAAAATAGAATGAAATAAAGAGTCAAATTGACTTTCAAATCGTATGCCTCTTTAACTTGTTGGCCATTAGTAAACAAACAAGAACCATCGGAGAGCAACTCAGAGTCAGTACAATAGAACTTCAATGATGAATTAAATACTTTGTCAGCAATCAACATCACTGAATAGTGCAATGGGGAAACGTAATTTATTGCTTTCAAAAATGAGTCCAACGTCATGGCTAGCAAGCCCGCCATGGCAACACCAATTGAACAAAAAATAGATATCAAAACAAGTGCAAAACCTGGTTGGTCAAAGAGTGTGTTAAATGAAATACCTAGAGACTCACCAGCATTAACGATCAAAAATACTGCGTAAAACATTGTAAAAAATAAACTGGCACTTGTTTGAAACCCAATCACAAACATCATAAAAACAGCATATATGAGAGCCGAAACAATTTCAAATGGAATTTCCAAGGAAAGATATGAAAAGAAGAAAGAATTTAAATCAATAACATCGTCATTAAACTCTTCATAAAAATTATCCCTTTCTTTAGGGTATGCTGCAAGGTTATTTAGCATACCGGTAAAATAAAGGGATGTGGACATTTGAATAACACCTAGCCTATTTTGTATACTGGCAGCATTGTGTTTTAACCTTGCAAAGAATAAAGAAAGAATTACAGCAAATCCCACAACTTGAGTTGCACGAGCAATAAAAATATTCCGATCTCTAGTAAGCCCAAGCCATTGTCTCTGAAGCATAACTGTATATCCCGTTGCGAACTTTGCGGGGACTTTCATTAAGGATTTAAAATTCAGCTTTACTTCAGATCTATTTTGTAGTGTGATGATGTCACCATTAACTTGAGGCACCATTTCCCATTTGTGGAGTATATAATCAACTATGGCTCTTGTTTCCTTTTCTATGACTTCATTTGATGTGTTGTAAGATATCAAATCAATTACAAAATCAGACAAATTTGTTAACTTCGGGATTTGATATCCTATAGCTTCGAAATGACTAACCAACTCATCTTGTGTTCCATTAAAAGCTACCCTACCTCCTTTGGCTAACAGCAAAATAGAGCCAAAGGGATCTAGTGATCTCGGCTGGTGGATTGTCATTATAACGGTAGTGCCTAATTTGGTAAGCTTTTTTAAACACTGAACTATTGAAGATGCAGTGAAAGAATCTAACCCGGAGGTTGGTTCGTCTAAGAAGAGTATTTTGGGAGATGTGATGAGTTGGATGGCAATTGATAACCTTCTTTTCTCACCCCCAGATATTCCTTTTATCCAATCGTTACCTACAAGGTTATCTGCGCAATCACGAAGTCCCATTCGTAAAATAATGTCATTAACTATTATTTCACGTTCAAATGCAGACATTTTCATATGTGACAATCTCAAAGTGGCTGCAAATCTCATTGTTTCTCGAACTGATAAACATGAAAGTAAGTGATTATCTTCCTGAACAACATAGGAACATACAGGTTTGATCAAGCTAGCATCTTGAATCTCATAGTTATCCAGGTAAATAATGCCTTTTGTCTCATATTTGGTTCTTAATGTGGAAGAAAGCCTTCCACTGATAAAATTCAATAAGGAGGTTTTACCAGAGCCTGATGGCCCCATTATAATATTTAGCTCTCCTGGTAAAAACTTGGCAGAAACATTATTCAAAATATCCTTCTTTGATTTCTTAACTAAATTTGAAACATTTATATCAACGTTTCTTAGGATAACAGTGATGGGATTAGCACTAATTGATGCTAAAGAGTCGATTTCACTAGTTGCTTCCTTTCCATTTGCGACTTCCATACAAACATTATTTTGCATTTCTTGAGCTTTTGACTTGACGTCAACGGCCATGCTAACGTCGACTGGCCTTAAGCAAAGCACAACTCCAGCAATTACATAGTGAACAACTGCAAATGCCAAAAGTACACATATTGGTAATGCTGTCCAGTTCTCTGTGAACCCGAAATTTTTTAAAATATACTTTCCTGTAAGTTGAACGCACGAGTCATTACCTAAGTTATCGCAATCTAAGTTTCTACCGGAGAACTCATTGCTCATCAAATAGCCATAAGTATACCAAACGTAAGCAATATATTTACACCAGCGAACATAAACAGGTAAAGTATTCATATTTGCAAACATGCCAGTGTTCATACTTTGAAAAGTAAAATTCAAATTCGCAATTAGAGTAGCAATTGATACATCACGACTCAAAGAAGCTGCGAGTGTTGCAAAAGCAATAGTATTTAAATGTGAAATCAAGATTCCTGCAAAATATCTGAAAAAGTACTGAGGATTATCAAGACGTAATCCAAACAGGAAATATGTGGTAATAGTGAATACTAATGGTATGATAAAATCTTCCGTTAAAAACTTGCTTACTCTCCTGGCAGTTAACCATCCCAAAACTGATACGCATCCTTCCATACGCTCTCTATCAAAAACTTTCAAATCTTCTTCACAAAGCCTATATGTTTCATAAAGCAAACATAGGTAGCTTTGCAAACTTGATGCAGAATATAATGAGCCTTCTATAGATCGAATACCCACCACCGTATTTCTAGGTTTAAAAAATAGCCAGCCGCAAACCAAACCTAAAAAAAGTGCCTCAAAGATGATACCACCCCAACTGATAGGATCTCTGATTTGCAATTTGATATTCCGCTTTACCAAAACTGAAACTTCTCGAATCAAAGGTGCTCGCCCAACTTCGGTGAAGATTATGTTTTTTTCCTTGTCTTCATCGTAAAAAAAATAGCTATCAGATGGTTTTAAATTGTTCATATGAAAGTTCCAATTGTCAGTAATTTTTTGTACACGTTTAACTGATATAGTCTCATTCTTGTTGCTACGAGTATCGATACTCGTGATATCAATGAAAAAATCTGCCGGATTAACTTTTAATTCAGGTACTATATGACCCAAAGCCTCAAAGTGTGAAAAGATCTGTCCGTAAGATGCCCCGTAGCACATGTAACCTTTTGATAGAATCAAAACATTATCAAATAATTTGAAAATATCAGCTCTTGGTTGGTGAATACTCATTATAATAGTTTTGTTCATAGTCTCTGCTAGTTCTTTCAACGATTGACATAGTAATAGAGCGTTGTAACTATCCAATCCAGTGGTTGGTTCATCCAAAAATATAACCGAAGGATTTGAAATTAGCTGTAAGGCTACACTTAACCTTCTCTTTTCTCCTCCACTGAGGCCTTTATTATTAGAATCACCAACGCATGTATCCTTACACTCTTTCAACCCTAGCTGTAGAATGATTTCACGAATGAGTTGTCGTCTTTGCTCTTTGCTGGTTAGTTTAGGAAGTTTCAGTTCAGCTGCATACATTAAAGTTTCAAAGCACGTCAAATTTGGCGACAGAATATCTGTCTGGATAACATATGCATGTCTAAAGTTACTCAAATTTTCATTATTATTGTAAGAGATAGACCCTGTTTTGTTCAAATTAGATTTGAATTTCCTGCCAGATAAACAATTTAACAAAGTGGTCTTTCCGGACCCACTTCCACCAATAATACAAGTCATGGAGCTAGGTGGAATGTCAAATGACATATTATGCAATATATGTTTCATGCTATGATTACTCGATTCTAAATCCGACTCTTGCATGACTTCTTCTGTCCGTCCCCCAGCAATCTTTCCGAAAAATGACTTCGATGATCGCCTCTCCAGGTTTCCTGCACTGATCGATAGGCCTCTTACTGTTATACCAACCCTCCTAGTCGGTGTGAAGGACACCACCGGGCTCTCCATATGTTTCGCAACTCTATCGAAGTATCATTCCTTAATCAAAACGCATCGTCTAGCGCAAAAAATTTGAAATTTAACTGCACCCCAATCCGGCTTGCAGATCTCATCATATTCCATTGCTTCACCGAAAATATCAATTTTTTACGAAGTAATGGAAATTTGCTTAGAAATTGAAATGGAAATTGGTCGTAAATTATCACAGGTACCAGTTGCCCTCAAGATGTCTTTGTTCTTTGCATGGAATGGATTGCAGCTAAAGAATGTAGAACAATGTAACAGCGTGGCTTGCTATACTTCTTTTGTTGGCCACTCCTTTTTTAGTAGTAGCATGGTGTCATCTATTGCCAAATCGATCCCAGAAGTCAATTCCATTTGACTTGCCTTTGTCATGTTGCCTTGTGGTAAAGATACATTTTTCCTAAAACGAGCCAAAAGTTCAGTAGTGTTATCATCTCTGATGGCATTAGTGGTGGTGGTATTATTATTATTATTATTATTATTATTATTAGCTATCTCTCTATTGTATTTGAGTTCATCGTCAAAAAAACTATTGCTCAAAGAGGGTTTCAAGGGTTTTGAAACATTTTTGCGTGGGAGGAACTGGACAAAACTTTTTGCATTTGCATTTGTGTTTTCAGAAGCATTGGCATTTCTGTGTGAATAACGTTCTCTTTTCAAAAATAGTGCTTCAAGTTTCTCAAGTTTTAGTGACAGTGCCAGATTCTTACTTTTGCATTGGGTTAATTCAGTATCTTTGTCATTTAAGTTTTTTTCCAAAGTTTGGGTTTTCTTTCGTAACTCTGCTATTCTTTCATCTTTTCTCAAATTTTCCTTCTCTAAAAACGAAATTTTTCTCTCTATGATAGCCGTATCTGACTTGGCATTTGACTCAATTTCCTTTTCTAAATTTCGGGTATTCGTTTTCAACTTTTCGTTCTCGTTGATAAGATGACCACTGAGCTTATCAGCTTCTAATCTTTTGTTTCTTATTATCTTCAGTTCATCAACCAAATCACAATAACTACTGTATACTTTAGTGTTGATACTTTTTAGCCTATTGATCTCTTTTGTCATTGCTTCATTTGCTTTTGCCAATTCTTCGTACCTTTTTTGAAACGACACTTCTTCAAATCGTTTAACCAAATCTATTAAATACTCGTTGTTCCTTTCTAATCTCAAGCAATAACCTAGTAGTTGATCATCTGTCGCGTCATTCTTGGCCTCATCTTTACGTCTGTGTTCAACATCGAATGAAAATGGATCTACTGAGAATCGTTCATGTTCTCCGTTATGCTCATGGTTATTTGAACCCTCCCATCGCTGTGTTTCATCTCTCATTAGCTTTAACGTATTGTCAACATCGTGGCTGGTTTTAAGGTCATCATCTAATAAGTACTTTTGAATTCTTCTATTCATTTCCTTGTATTCGTGGGCCTCCAAATTGAAATCTCCCCCATTCGCAAAATTGGATGGCTCTACTAGATTTTTCCTATCATTTTGGGAGAAAAACCAATTGTTTAATGATTGGAACATTTAGTTTCTTTGCAAAATAGTATATAAGTTAACAATACTAAAAAAACGAAACATAGATTCCTCAAAAAGGAAAAAAAATAGAGAATGCTCAGTATGCATTTGAGTATCATCACCACCTCTATGAAAAGTGCAAAGTGTCCAAACATGATAAAGGTTTTATTGTAAAGTTATCAGTGAGGAAATGTGTAGGAAAATTATTATATGACAAAATTAAAATGGTAAGCAAGGTAACAAAAATTGTATAAAACGAAACTAGAACAGGAATGTAAAAATAATATGGTTACTAATATTTCCAACCATAAGTGGTACTTAATCTTTTGGCTAAATGTTCACCTGCAGTTTGAGCGCATCCATGCTTTTGCATGTAGTATGATGCACCCCTACCCTTCACCTCATCAATTCTTGAAGATGGAACAGGTTCTAAAAGGGTGGTGTCACCTGGATGGGCAAACAGGACAATTGAGTATCTATCCTTACCGGTATCTAATAAGGTTTTTGGAAATCTAACTCTGTGGATAGTAGATTTGAGAACACCATTGGTCCAGAAACATAGTTGATCAGCAATGTTTACCACTAATGGAGCAGCTTCGCCCTTGGCTGCAAATTTGGAAGAGGGTTCCACATAAGGGACTTCCTCCCACTTCTTGGAAATTGGTGAATGGATTTGAAGTCCAGATTCACCTTTTTGTTGAAACAACATAGTAACAGTACCATAATCAGTGTGTGCACCAGCAACATTCAAGTCCTTGAATTGTGCCTTTTCCTCTTCTGTAGCATTGGCATCCACAGGGCATGGATAATGTAAAAATCTAAAGGTGGTACCAGAATAGTCTGTTTCTGCATGCCTGGACACAAACCAATCATGGTCAAGTTGACCGTTGGGATCGTTGATTTCTAAGCCAGTTGCAAGAAGTCGCAAGGCTTTGTTCAGTACTTCTCTTAGTTTCAAAATGGTACTTCTTATGGTATCCATTTTATCTTGCCAGTATTCTGGAATAGGCTGATTTGGCTCACCAGTTGCAAGATTCAAGTTTGCAAAATTAAAACCCTCTTTTGGATCACCAAACTCCTTATTGAGTTGATCTTCCTCTAAGTTTTCAACACCCATGCCAGTGTAACCAGCATTATCATGTGTGATATTGTATTTGACCTTTTCTGAAGTTGGTAATTCAAAGAATTCCTTAGAGTATTCAAACAGTAGGTCGACTTCTTTTTGAGAAAATCCATGACCTTCGAACATCAAAAATCCCTGAGTAGCAGCAGCATTAACTATCTTATTGGCATTCTGTACAGATGAATCAGTAATATCTACTACCTCCAAAGGATTAGCGTTTGTCATCTTTGTTTTGTTGGAAAGAAGAAAAATAGATCAACTTCGGCAAGTATGTCCTTGTTGCGGACAAATTCTAGCATTTTAATATTATTTATTAATGACTTCTTCCCAACTACACTGATAACTATTAGGTCTTATCTTTTTTTTTAAACTAACTATAATCTTTATAAATTTTTTTAAATTAAATTAAAGTTAAGCAAGCTTATTTCTTAGCACCAGCCTTAGCAGCGGACTTGGTAACCTTACCGGCCTTGTCAACCTTTTCAACAGCCTTGATAACACCGACAGCGACAGTTTGTCTCATATCTCTGACAGCGAATCTACCAAGAGGTGGGTATTCAGTGAAAGCTTCAACAC